>OZ010603.1:50910276-50967776 GCA_963932145.1 Acanthosepion lycidas | reverse complement strand
GAAATGACCGGACTCTCTCTCTCTCTCTCTCTATATATATTATATATATATATATATATATATATATATATATATATATATATATATATATATATATATATATATATATATATATATATATATATATATATATATATATATATATATATATATATATATATATATATATATATATATATATATATATATATATATGTGCCAAGGATCGTTCGGTAGGCAAGGTCGAATTTACTGCTTATAAACTTCAATTCGAACGATCCTTGGTGGCCGAGAGTTTAGGCACGTCAGCGTAAATGACGGTCCCGTATAGGATGCCGGTTCGAATCCTGTCAAAGGACGAATATTTAGGCCGGTAAATGTTATTAATACTGTTTATTATAAACAGAGTATTTACTTAAATACTTGTATCTATAAAAAGAACGTTAAACATAAAAATGCCTTTAATAATTAAAAATTGTCGGACTTTGTCCATGTCTTAATGTATGTATATATATATATATATATATTTGTGTGTGTATATATATATATGAATAGATGTATATATTTATATGTATATCTATATATATATATATATATATATATATATATATATATATACATGGAAATTAACTCCATGGAGACCTTACTTACTACCCACAAGTCTTCCGCAACTGGTACACGTCTACAATGAAGTAGACGGACGTGAATAAGCTCCTTGTTTGTTTGGTGTTTTGTTTTGTTTTGTTTTGTTTATGCTTGCGCGCGTTCCTGTAATTTCGATTGTATTACTAACGTCTTGGCCTCGCCGACTCTCCACACACTGATACTGTAAAATGATTTCATCCCTCTTGATAGTTGTGCCCTTTGGAGTTCAATTATCATAATCTTTATGCAAAGACCTATCACGATTATTCTTGCTTTATCGCAAGAGCTCATCATAATTGATAAAAGCCAATTTTGAATGTCTATCAAAACCAAAGGAGGCTATTTAAAATGGCAAAATTTCATTACACTTTCTAACATTGCCGGTGTAAATTTGTAGTGTCGAATTTAATAAAAAAAATCTCTTTTGGGGACTCTGCACTGTTAAGATTTCATCGATATATTTGAAAAGAAGATCTAAACGAACAATATGTTGGTGAATTAAAAGAAATTCAAATCTCTTCCTGAAACAACTATCCCTTCAGTGTAGTTTCTAATGCATTGATGCGAGTGTCATCGCAATAACCAAGACTTCCTCTGAGAGTTCAATACACGAATATTACCACTCATTGCTACTTTAACACAACTTTTGATAGGGATGATGATTTATTGTAATATGAAACTACTTCTTTGACAAGAGGTCGAAGGGGAAGTCGGGAGATGCTGGTCTACACTAGCTATCCTAAATTTAGCTAATCAGATTCACGACACGTTCATCCATCGCCATTAAATCCAACATACTATAACACCCATGGTATAAAAATGTCATACATCTTTTATTACAAAAACTAATTAAAAATATTAAATGACGGTGGGTATAAACCCAAAAATGTAAACAGAATATAAAATTTTCAAACAAAACAATATCAGTAGGACCTGTTCACCACAAAGAAAATGAGTGGCCGTTGTATTATACCGACATGTAAAATCAAGACGATTACTCAGTAAAGGTGAATGAAGGACAAAATACTTATGTAACTGTTAGATGTGTTATACATAAGCATGGTATGGATACCGGAACAAAAGGATGACTCTGCATTGGAAGTGTGACTAAGAACAGGGATTGCGAACGACGCCTTCGCTACCCACGCCAAACATGTCTGGTAACAATAATTAAGTAGCTGCCGCCGATGTCCTTTATTTATTGTATATAAAATACAATTTGGGCACAAGGCCAAAATGGGGAGGGGTTGAGACTGGTCGTCACTATCTTATATCTATCTAACCTGATTCCCGACCCCTTCACACATTACAGTTTCCACATTCACCATAAAACTCGTCCATTACCAATCAATCCTCCATCCACCATAATACCGCATCTTCTAAAGGGGAACCTATAAAACGCGCCCCCATGCCTTAAAAATTTAATGATAATAATTATATATATTAGGTTGCTGCAAAAATAATGACGTCATAATGTCGTTTTTTGACGTATTTTTTAAACGTCAAAAACCGACATTATTACGTCATTATTTTTGCACCAACCTAATATATATATATATATATATATATATATATATATATATATATATATACAATTCTAATAATGAAAAAATGAGACGTGAGGGAGTTGTACCCAATAATAAACTAAAACTCAACATAAAGTAAACTAAACATAACTGATGTTACTAGAGCTCGTCCAACCCTTAAAAAGGAGAGGCCGATGTATTCTGCCCATTGGACAAAATCAAGAAGCTTTGTCAATACGGGAGTGGGAAAAAGGATAAAAATAATGCGGGTATGGCAAAATATAAAGCTGACCCAGTCGAGATGAAAAAGAGGGCTAAAACAAACTGGGGAGGTTGGGAATCTCGACTTGAATCATAGAAAAGCGGTAGCCAGGAACAAAACTTACATTAACTAGGTACACTAAAGCTTGTCTAACCTAACCAAGGGGAGGGCTCCTCAGGAAACCACCCGATGTTAGGTGGGTTGACCTAAAATAGAATATCAAGGCTAACCCTCGTTCAAAAGAACCAAGCTCGCCTCTTTCACTTACCTTTCGCTGAAGACTGTCGAATGCAAGCGTTTTCTATCCGTTCTAATCTTCATCTTGAGCTGATGCTCAAAGAATCAGATCAGATCCTGATGAGAAAGACGATTGCCTCGCAAGAATTCCTCCTATCACGTCGTCCAAATCACCATTCGGGCCAGCAGCGTCAGAAACGCCATCCGTTTCACCCCAGAATACGGGGACTATACATTGTCACACGCGTATGCGCGAACAATGAGCACAAGCTTTTCGAGAGCGAGACGAGCCGTCAACTCGCCGACATGGTTCCATAAGGGGCGGACCTGGGGACAATGGTAGAAGGCGTGCGAAGCCATTTCTTCCAGACCAAGGCCATACCGTTCACAGTCGTAGGCCGTGAAAGGTCACTGGATTGAGGAACGACCAACATGGCCGACCGACACTCGCGAAGGAAATCCAATTGATCCCGGGGTCAACCTGCGAGATGGGGGAAAAGATGATAGTAAGGAGAGGGAAGCGTCCCTCCATAATCGAATCTTCTCCTAGCGTAGGAAAGTCAACCACGAGGCAAGTGTGGCATTCCCCTCACCCCATCACAGGGACGTTGTGCATAAACTCGTCTATCGACCCGATTCCCGCGTCTCCTCTATAAAATGGAGGATAGCGAGCGCTTGAGCGGCTTCCTATGGTCGTGACAGTGAGTAATTACGGACAATCGATAAAGTACAGTCTGGAAAAAGTAAGTGGCACACGCCTCCACCCTGCCCTTCACGGACAACCTCTGTCGACGCCAAGTTTGAACGCCTGCATCGAAAATTGCTCGTACTTCAGACCAATTTTTCTCTAAAGCACACTCCAAGAATGCGGACAGGACCGAAGGGCCCCGGAAGATCGACCCACTTCCAGGCACCTAACCGCAAGCCGGACGACTTGTCCCGGTTAATCTTTGTCCCTGTTACATTCTCGAACCGATCAAGCGCCTTCAGTGCCGCCTCAATGTCACTGCGGGACAACTCGAAAGCAGATACGTCATCGGCCTACGCAGAAACCCTGGCTCGAGCTCCGCCAGGAACGTTGATTCCACATAGGGCCGGACTGCACGCCCTGTCCCTCAGCTGGCGAAGGAGAGAACGCCAAAGCATGAAGTAGGGGCGACAGTGGACAACCCTGACAAACCGACCTAGACAGCGCAAAAGGGTCCGACAGCTTCCCGTTCACCTGTACAACAGCACTGGGGGGTGTGATACAGGAGGCTAATCCAGCGGCAGAAGTCGGGTGCGAATCCGGCGGCCTGCAGGACAGCAGCAAGGTAGCGATGGTCAACCCTATCAAATGCCTTGGACTGATCCAAATTGATCAGCGCAGCCTCATCGTCGTCTTTTACACCCTCTATGATCGTGCGGATCAGATGCAGGTTGCTCTGAATAGTTTGGCCCCTCACAGCACAAGTCTGCTCCGAACCCAACAGAGACACAGCAACTGACTACAAACGCTCCTGCAGCATCTTTAACTCTGTGTTTAGCAGAGTTATAGGCCTGTAATCGTCTAATTTCGCCCTTGCCCTTTTTCAACAGCGTGATCACAATCCGATCGAAATTAGTAATGTGGAAGCATTTTATAGCATTGTAACTGACTCCACCACCTCCCACTCTTTCGGTAGGAGACTATAAAAGGTGGAAGTGGACGTGTAACCCATACCTAAAGATACAGGTCACCCCCAGAACAAAAGACGGATATACGTGTTAAGTTCAAATCCTGTTTATTTTTGTCATTCGGCTGGACGCTAGTCGATAAATTGCTTTGTGCAATTAACTACCTGTCAGAATAGTAAATCGGACATTTGTTATTGTTTTTCTGCTTTGTTTTTGTATATTTTAACTGTTTGTCTCCTGATTTGTGTGGGTAATACCCTCCCGTTCTAGTGGAGGTTACCCAGGAGCCATTGGCCAGTACGTCGACTGCGCCATCAGCTTGCCGGAAAGGTCCAAAAAAGGGCCAGACTATTACAAGAGACTCCGAGATGAATACAAGGAGTTCATCTCAAAAAATGAAATGCCTTCTGTCATGGAGACAGTGGCAACTAGGACAATCTCCCTGTTGACAGTCGACATCTTCGGGACTTGATGGTCTGCCTTACGAAATGTACTTGAGGCTGTCGCACATCTTTGTCCCGATTTTGACAGTGGTCTTCAACAACTGGTTCCGGCAGGGGTCCATCCCCAACCGGATTTCCAGGGATGTGATCACGCTGTTGAAAAGGGGCAAGGTTGTTGGGCGGGATTTAGATGATTACAGGTTCATAACTCTGCTAAAAACTGAGTTAAAGATTTGGGCCAAGATCCTGACGGACAGGTTGCAGTCAGTTGTCGCGAGCATGACTTTTGCTGCGAGGGGACGAAATTCAAAGCAACCTGCATCTGATCCGCACGATCATAGAGGGTGTAAAAAACGACAAGCGCGCCGCGCAGATCAATTTGAATCAGTCCAAGGTATTTGACAGGGTAGACCATGATTACCTGGCTACTGTCCTGCAGGCCGCCGGATTCGAACCCGACTCCTGCAGGTAGATTAGCCTCCTGTATCGCTCCCCCAGTTCTGTGGTACAGGTGAATAGAAGGCATTCGAACTTACTGTTGCCTTTACTTTATGCTTTGGCGTTGGAGCCCTTCCTTCGTCGGCTAAGGGACAGGGCGTGCAGTCCGGTCCTACACGGAGTAGCTGTTTTCCCTGGTACTACTCGAGCTAGGGCTTCTGCGTACGCCGATGACGTATCCATCTTCGTGTCGTGCCGCAGCGATATTAAGATGGTGAAGAAGCCGCTTGAACGGTAAGGTGACGGGGGTCAAGATTAACCGCAACAAGTCTTCCGGCTTACGGTTAGGTGCCTGGTAGTGGGTCGCGCTTCCGGGGCCCTTCGGCTGGACTGATGGACCTGTCCGCATCCTTGGAGTGTGGTTCGGGCCCGGATTCTGGCTGAAGAAGAATTGGCCAGAAGTACAGGCAATGGTCGGAGCGTCGGTTCGGACTTGGCTTCGAAGGGTGTTGTCCTTAAAGGGTAGGGATGAAGCGTGTGCCAATTACGTCTTGCCCCTCGTCCTTTACCACTTGGCTGTACTTCCCTTTTACAAGAAACGTATGGAGGCGATCGAGCATTTGTTGATCACTCTCTTGTGGGTTGGTCGCAACCATTGGTCCAGTGAACTTTCTCGGCGTTGGAGACTATTGTATCATGAATTAGCTTTTTCTCTCAGAGCGCATCTCTGGCTGCATTTGATCTCTGCTGGGGTAATGTCCGGGTCAACACTACAAATATATTTTCTCTACTACGCTTTGTATTTCACTTTAGAATTATCTTCATGCTGCTGTTCCTCTTCCATATTCTTCTGGTGCGGTCAACACAACTCGTAATTTTTTAACACTTTCTTGAATTTGATTCTGAATGTTTTTTTTGTTTGTTTGTTTTTGTCACCACTAACTGCATATTCTTTCGAGAAAGACCAGTAACTAAGATTGAATGTAATGCTAAAAACTTGGTGGTTTGCCCATGTGTATCAGATATTCACTCGTTAACGACTGTAGTGGAATTCGAATGAGTTTGAACGCTCTTTCACATAGTCACTTTACATGGCCTGTTGGTTCAGAATGAGAGGAAGACTGTAATCTTCCTAATACTCTAATTTTTATGTAATAATATCCATAAGTTAATATCTTCAGAACTGACAAATGTACGCTATGTTGCCTTGTGAGTAACTTGATCTATTTCAGTATGGCTGAATATTGCGAGAGTTGGCGCTGAATAATCTAAACATTTTCCGGAAATTGATAATATTTTTAAGTCCTTAACGCAAATCTTTCGATTTAATCTTATCTAAATTTTACGTCAGTACCTGAAAATCCCTTTCTATTATCGTCGCTATTTATCATTGGTTTACGACAATGAAAAATCTGCTCCCCTCGTTTCTCATGCAAGCTAGAGTTTGTGTAGTGGATCTAAAAATAAAATCAATGTTTTCTTTCAAATTTTGTACGGATCCCATAGACAAAGTTTGATTCTGTTCAGTTTTCGAACCATATTCTACATAGTCACTCTACACCCCGAGTCAAAGCCACCTAGTACCCTCAACAACAGTTGTGACGAAACATTAAATAACATTCAAATGTGGGACTTATTGCGAAGCGTCTTAGATATTACACTGGATCTTTACACAGACAATCAATAAAATTGTCCATTGTGTGCCAATTGTGTATTCAAAAATGTTATGTCTACATTTCTCAAAACAAATGGCGTCGCACTTAATCACGTGAAATAACTTCCCAGTCCTTCCTTCCTTCTAATGACCAAATTATAACTTACTCTTCACTTCCTTTCAATAATTATCCAGTGCTATGTCTTCATAAGTATCCTTGGCTAGACTGTCAGAATTTGTGCACTCGCGAATACGGGATTCTGCTGTCTCATCGTTTAAAGTCAGATTCTTCAACGTGAAGTTCATTTATCTTCAATGACCCTAAGTCACCGTTCATCTGAGGATTTCCTGTTGATAAAATCAGCACAAATCTCTTAAAATGTTATTCTTAATTCTAACTTGTATACACAGACCTATATAAAATAAAAAATAAAAATGGTATTTGTCTGAATTAAATGTCAAAACTCGTAATAATAAATTTACCGGTTTTCTTTTGAAATAAAACTAATTATGTATCTCGTTCTTGGAGGATTCTGATTTGGTTAGATGTTCAAATTTGCTTATATAGTCACACCATCGCATAAACTGACTTTTCTTTTATAAAATGAATCCTAATTTAATTTCTTCTAGTGAATTCATTTCTCCGGATATTTTATATGTAACTGAGTAAAACGAACATTTGCAACATTTAAATTATTTCTTTACAACTTCTAGAAAAAGCACGGAAAATAAAGAAAAAATGTTGGAAAAATTAGGTCAGCAGACTTAATTCTGTCACAAAAACAAAATCGGTATGGGATATAAGGGAAATAGCCGGGAAACACACTATCGCTACAAAACTCAGGCCGATAAATAAACGTAAAAAAACCTGCAAATCGGTATTGCTGATCACTTCCAAAACTCACCTGCCAGCAATTTCTGAAGGTGAAACAGGAAAATTAAAATTTAAATCAAATAACGCTGAGGCCAATTCACTTTAGATGGACTAAATGAATCTTTAAATTCTAAGAGTACAGCTGTGGTGCCAGATCATATCCACTATCAATTCATAAAACCGTTGCCCAGCAAATCATTACAACTATTACTAAATTTATAACATATGGACAAGTGGCAACTTCCTAAATATGTGGAGACAGTCATTCATCATCCCTATTCCAAAACCTGGAAAGGATGACACAGACCCTGAAAGCAACAGACCGATAGCACTAATTAGTTCCTATGGAGAGAATGATCAACAACAGGTTCACTTAGTATCTGGAAACTAACGGCCTAATCAGTGACTACAAATGTGCTTTTAGGAAAAAAGGAAGTACCATGGATCACTTAATACACCTAGAAACATTTTGTAAGGGAAACCTTCATTAAGAAAGAACATCTCACGGCAGTATTTTTGACTTAGAAAAGGCTTACGAGACAACATGGAAATTTAGTATCTTGAAAAATCTGCATGAACTAGGTTTAAAAGGAAGGCGGATTCAGTTCATATGGAATTTCCTGGAAGACCGGAGCTTTAAAGTCCATATAGGATAGGTACCTACACGAGATCGGTGAAAAAAGCCTGTTGAAAAAGACACCAAACTTGACGAAAACAATTTTATCGTCTAAATGTATATGTTATTATTAAGAGGAAAGATCAAAGTATTTTGTGGGTATTTTTTTTACATTTTTAAATCGTTCCTAGCACGTCCGAAATTTTCGTTAAAAATGTTGTTTTTGAGTCAGCAAAATTGACAGATGGCAACCATTTTTTTTCCATTTTATAAAAAAGATGAAAATCTCACTTTGAAATTCTTTTAAAAATCATTTTTTCAAAACTTATTTTAAGAAAATCAGAAATTATAATGTTTATTTAAAATATTTTGAACCAAACTTAACTTAGATTCTGCGCCGAAAAGATGTAATTTGAAAATAAAACAAAGCAGGTTATAACCTTTCGCGTCACTTGACAGGTGATGAATGACGTATTGACGGATTTACGTGATCATAATTTGTTCTACGGAAGCCGAAAAGTGAAGTTATTTAGATTTAAGTGACCAAATTATTTACCTCGTTATTTTTAAGGAAAACTTTTAGCGCTCTAATTTTTTTTTTGTACTAAGCTTTCACCTTTACGTTTAGGATGCTTTATGGAAAATATAAAGAAATTAAAATAAGACTGTTAAGAGTGAGATTAAATTTCATATTTCATAAGAAAGGTATCTAATTAATTTATATGAGGTTCTATCAGAAGTGTACATAAAATACTATAATTTTATGTACATTTATTACATTTTACTGTGTTATTTGTATTTCCATTCATTTTATTATTAATTTTGATATTTCATTTATGAAAAATGTCATAATTGAGATTAATATAAAAATAAGATCATATAATTTTCATAAGATGATACTGATACTTGTAGGTACCCTTCTCAGTTGAAATTGAAAAATCAAATTAACTTCTCCACACGCGTTTCGCAAAAGTAAAGGCCTTAACAGCGGAGAATAATGCCTAACAAATAAAGCAACTTAATTGTATTCTGGTTGGTCTTCCATACTTTATAATTACAGCCCGATTATAAACACAAAATTACATTTCTTAATTACTGCGGATCTTCTGATTAGTCAAAATGATCCAATTTACAACGCGCTAAAAAAGAGACTTAGGAAACCCGATGCGGCTTTTAACTAATTTTATAATATTTTAACAGCTTAAATGTAAAAACCTATTATAATAAATAACAAATAATTGTATTAAAAATTCATTTTTCATCGAAAAGTTTTTTGCTCTCAGAAAATATTGTCCATATTCATAAAAACAACTAAAAGCAAATAAAAACATTTGAAATTAAATAATATATTTGTTTTATTGAGTTTTGAATATTATAAATCAGAGCTGATTTTCACGTAGGTGGGTCCAATTAAAAACAAAAAAAAATGATTTGCATTCCTCAAAGCCTTGTGTTTTTAACTATTGAAACCACTATACCTGATGCGATCGAATTTCTAGCGTTTTCATAAAATTGCTTATGGGGTCGGGTAATAAATATGAAAAATCTTCATTTTCCAAAACGTAAACCAAATGACTACATTTCTTCAAATTATGAAAAATTGCACAATGACCCAGGTTTTAAATTAGACGGAGTAGAAATCCCAGTGGTTGAACAACACTAGTCTCTACGTATTATCTTTGATAAAAAAAAACATAATGTTCATTCCCCATCTAAAATATTTGCAAACAAAATGTAGTAGAGCCTTTCAACTGCTGCATGTAAATGGTCCATACTGAATGGGGATCAGTCTCGACTAACATTGATTATCAGATTCAACAGATCACTACTTCGTTCCAAAATGAATTACGCTAGTTTCATATATAAGGCGGTCAGAAAGTCGTATCGAAAAATTCTCAATGTAACCATTCCTCATGCCCTCCGGGGCTTTTAGATCATCCCCAGTTGAGAGCTTATACACAGAAGCTAATGAAAATACCCCCAGATTTATGGCGCTAGTGTACTGACACTACATTAGTATGTCAAAATAAAATCATGCCCATCTAACAGAGTTTACAGCAGTACCTTTGAATCGAGTTAGTGCGATCTATTCCGACAAATGATAATGCTATACAACACCACGGACTCAGGGTGAAACCCATTGCGTCACTTTCAAATATACAAGAAACCCATTGCGTCACTTTCAAATATACAAGAAACCCATTGCGTCACTTTCAAATATACAAGAAATGACTGCACCATCAAGTAAGCCGAAGTTCTGCTCGAATTACATAATCTCCCAAACAAAAAACGCACAAACTCACATTGCAGTATAAGTTTCAGGACATATTGGCAAACTTCCTTAAATATAGACCCATCGAGACAAGACGGGTTAAAATGTTAGGGCAAAATGAGATGTACAGCAGTGAGCCAAATTTTTTTTTTTTTTTTTTTTTTTTTTTAAAAAGAAAAAAAAAGAGGACTCCCAAAGGGAAGCTCTATGTTCACTGCAGAGATTTATGCAATCGAGCTAGCAAACAAAACATTTTCTTTTTTTCGGACTCACTATCCGTCCGGCTTTGAAGGAAAAAATCCAACAACCCACTTATTACCTTAACAAACACAGCCTATGCTGGATTCTTAGCCACATCGAAGTTAACAGTAATAAGGAAGCAGATCTAGCAGCAAAGTCGGCTTTAGATGTGATGTAGAAGGAGCAAAATTCCATAGAGATTTCAAGATTATTAATAAATGCATTCAAAAGGAATGGAAATTGGTACTAGGACGATAACCCATACAATAAAATCTGCAATCCAGCCCAAACTAGGAAAATACAAATCAGCTCCAAGAAAATCTCGCAAGGAAGAAGTGGTATTGGTCTGCGTACAAATTGGCCATATGAGAAGAACCCACTTCTTGTTACTAAACATGGCTCTATCGGCTGGGGCTTCAGAATACGCCGACTGCATTTCTGAAAAGGGATAAGACACCCCAGCCCCCGCCAAATGATGCGTCCTGGATAAGACGATAAACTACATTCACGTCCTTGGTAAGGCAATAAACTACGTCTTGAGTAGCGTGCAATCACCTCTGACTAGGAGTGTTAGCGCCTGTTAGGTTCCCAGCTCTGTGCAAAAAGTTGACCCCAAAATAGGGGTCAAAACGCTGTGGATGCGTAAAAATAGGTACTAATACCAGAACTACTTTCTTTTTTTTTAAGGGAAAATTATTATCGGAGATACAATTTTGAAGGAAAAATTATTACTAGGAATAATTTTGTGAAGGAAGAATTATTGCCAGCAATACATTTTTAAAGGAAAATTATTAAAAAATTTTTGAAAAATATTGCAACAGATTTTTGAAGAAAAATATTACGAAAAATAGATTTTTGAAGGGAAAAAACACATTATCAGCAATACTTACTAGGAACGTGCAAAAGTAGGTTTTAATAACAAAAATACTTTGTGAAAATTATTACCTTCAATATATTATTACTAGCTATACATTTTGTGAAAAAAAATGTTAACAGCAATAGAAATTATCGGCATGAAATAACCCATTGAGGTTGATATGCCGTAAAAACAAACCAAACCTTACTAAACAAATAAGCAGTGTGTAAAACATGTAAAACAGCATATACTATTAAACATATTAACCAAGTGCTCAGATCTTGCTCTCTCAAGACAAAGATATTACAATGTAAATAATATGTATGAGTTGTTTGAGAAAATTAAATTGGATATATCATTTCTCAAAAGAGTAGGACTATCAAAAATTATATATCAAATGAGAATGTCAAAATCAATTTCTCTACAAACTGTGTATCTGAAACGAATACATCAATGAAAGCAGATTCGCGACAACACTTTACAAAAGAATATCAATAAAACCGGATCTACAAATATTTTTTACACAGACACACACACACATATATATATATATATATATATATATATATATATATATATATATATATATATATATATATATTCTATTGATCTATTGTAATAAAAACTAAACCAAAGGGTGAAACAGTTGCCTTAACATAATAGGGACACACAGACAACCTAAATTTCGAGCATCTGCAAACAATTCGCTCTGCCCGCTGATTTTTTTGTGTAATATTTTGTTTTATAACTATGTCAGTTTCGAGCCTTTTGTACCGATTGACACACAGCCGTTAGGTTCTAACATGCAAATATGCTTAGAATAATGGATTAAGAATGTCAGTAGTTTAGAGTGCTGCATGTGTCAGGTCTGATAAGCAATCCATTGTTCGAAACGGGACTTTCCAAGCCAACGTACTATGAAGGGTGGTGCCGATTAATAAAAATACGAGATTTTAATATTCTCTCGCCCAGTGTGAATTTGAAGGAGCTCCTGTAATGCCCTAAACTGAACGTCATCCTTATTTATTTGTCTGGGAGACTGTTTCGAAACTCCTGGGACGGTTGCATATATACTTCGCGTATATCAAATCTTTCCTATGCCTGCAAACCGAATGCTGGGTTGAAGTACGTGCCTCCCAATCGGTGTTCTGGGGCCACCCCCAGATCACTCTCCCACGTCCTGGGTATGGCGATAAACTACATCCGACAGGAAGGCCTCTGCTCAGGAGGTTTTTCAGGAACGTGGAATCACCTCTTAATTGCTGTTGTCTCCAGGTCCACCCTGACTCGGGGTAGTAGCACCTGTTAATGTCACACTTATAGCCTAACTAGTTAACCTCCCAAACTGGGGTCAAAACACTATGAAAGTCTAAAAATAGGTTTTTATGGTTAAAATACGGACAAAAGATTTAGGGTGGGCGGCAATACATTTGACTCTTGACAAAAACTATCCTTTACAAAAATATGTCAATGAAAACTGATCTATAAACTGATTTCTTAAAAGAAATACATATTCTATTCGTACGAACCTATCCTAAAAATCTTATCGGCATTAAATAATTCACTGACTTTGGTATGCCGTAAAACAAAAACCATAAACCAGTGGAATCTCCTGGTGCATCTTTGGTCTGGTGTGAAATTTGACTGCAGTGTTTATTCGGGCATCTTGATACAAAATTGATGCATTGCAATTGCCATACCCCCACCCCCACCTCAACTATTGTTCTACTCTCTTACGTAATGTTTAAGGAGCCATGATCCCATCTATTTTCGGGGTCACAGGCCTTTCAGGCGTTACGATTTGCTAATAGTTGACTTTCTTCGCTGGGAGACTTGCATCTCTTTGTAGGAGATACAAATGGTGTATTTTAAGCCATCCCCCCCCCCAAAAAAAAGGCAGTCATATCTGGATATAATGTACGCAATAATGGATGATATTGAATTTGGCACAAGGTCCTATTTTGGAAATTCACTCATTAACAATTTGGCACCCAAATGTCGTTGATTATGTAAACAAAGATTTATTTTTGTAAGGTATTCAAGTAAATAATGTAATTTTATTAGTTTCATTGCTTATATTAAATTTGACGTAAACGAATTATTAAAGACTTGCCGGCATTTTTTTTTTCTTTATTACTCACTGCTTCATTTGCAGTTAACAAGATTTTGAGACCACCCTGTACTTTATTAAAAAAATAAATTTACGATTTACTTTATTAAATATCAATTAAAACAAAAACTAGTTAATATTTTATATAATACCTTTTCAAATGCCTTATTTGAAGAAAAGTTTCTAATACTGAGTTGTCTTGCACCCTATTTAACCGCTGAAGAATGTCCTTCATTGTAAGTAATATAGAAAAACTAACATTAAAGTTAATTATTCCAAAATACTTTTGATTTCAACATAAATAACCCAACAAGCGTTAATATGGCGCTAAATCAACCAGTCTAAGCCATCACGTTATGCGGCTGAAACTTGTTCCCGAAATAATAATTTCTTTTCTATTCAATAAATACTTACTTGTTCCTTTATGAAGTAGCTTGTCATAACTCACAAATCTGTCATTTCTTTATCTGCGAATTGACATACCATATTGGAAAAAATAGTACAATCGTTACCTTTTGTCTTCTACACCGGGATAAATACCATCTGTATCCAATTTATAGGCGCGATGGCTGAGGGTTCAATCTGTTCGAAGAGATCTAGCCTTAGACATGTCTCTAAACACCAGTTTGTACACACTTAAGATTAAGGAAGTACAACAAATTTTTGAATAACAAAAACCTAAACGATATCTTTTAGACACCAATTCTGTAAAAGAAATGAGTATTGATTTTCCAAGATTCGTCGTGTTCGCGTCCCTAGATGAAACTCCAACAAAACTTTTCCTTTTCTTAATTGAAAAATTTCTATCCAGAAGAATTAACCCAAAAACAGTTAAGAAATTGAGAAACAGTAATTTGCTAGTAGAAAAAGAAAATGGGAAACACACCGAAAGTACAATGAAGATGAAAAATTTTCAATAACTCAAAATAAAAAAAAAACAAAAAAACCTTCCGACGAAAATCTAAACACTTCTAAGGGAATCGTTAGAATCAGAGAATTGTTTTATGTCCATACCTGAGGAAATCACATCTGCCATTAGGAAGCCAAGGAGTTAGTGATTACCGTAAAAGTACAAACAAGATGAAATCGTAACAGACACGCATATCTTTAATTTTTTTCAATCCTCAAATTCCTAAAAAAATAATATTTGGGTACAATATTGAGCCACTGGAAAAAATATATTCCTGCTCCACTAAGGTGGTTTAAGTGCCAAAAATTAGAATATCATAGGGATAGCGGTAGGAGTTGCCCAATATGTGGAAAATGTGATCAAAGGGATTCCGACCACACACAAGGAGAATTCCACTATAAAGTAAAATATGCTAAATGCTCCAGCAATGCTTACGATCATGTTGGAAATTAGGCAGAGTAAACTGGGAAGAATATAAAATCCACTCTTCGAAAAAACTAGATGAAGGAAAAAGCATCAAACATTTCACGAAAATCCTCATGTATAGTGAACAAATGCATTCAGCGCCAACAGATCACAACGTTGGTTCACTGATAAATGTCAAGAAGCCATCAGGCCTAAGAAAAACAGTTCTGGGAGAATTCAGCAATCTACAACCTCTAACTTGCTGTAATTTAAGCTATTCCGAGCCGGAAGATAATTTTAAAAAAAAGAAAAAAAACGTCAAAAAACGTCAATAGACTTAATTCTGCTACAAAATAAAGATCTGTCTGGAATAGTATAAAGAAAATATCAAACATTGTAAAAATCCTCGACGAATAACTCTAAAATGACCAGAAAAAAAGAATATCTTTGACCAAATAGCGAAAACAATCCACGCCGTCAGTTGAGGCTTCAGAATACGCCGACTGCACTTCTACAGAGAAGTAAGAACCAATGAGGCGTCTTGGGTATGACGATAAACTACATCCGATAGCAAGGCTTCTTCTCAGGAGGTTTTGAGGAGCATAGAAGCTCCTCTTAATTTCCCAGGTCTACCCTGATCCGGGACCGTCCAGGGTATGACGATAAACTGCATCCGCGTCCTGGGCAAGATGATAAACTACGTCCAACAGAAAGGCCTCTAATCAGGAGGTTTTGAGGAGCGTGGAACCACCTCTTAACTGCTGGTGGCCTCGTGTCCACCCTGACTCGGGGTGGTAACACATGTTAGGGTCCCAGCTATGGGCAAATAGTTAACTCCAAAACTGATATAAAAACATTATTAAAGTGTAAAAATAGGTTTTAATATCAGAAATATTTTGTAACAAATTATTACCAGAAATAAATTTTTGAAAAAAAAAAAAAAATATTACCAGCAATATATCTTTGGAAAAAATGTTATCAGCAATACATGTTTTAAAATAATATTACCAACAATACATGTTTTAAAATAATAATACCAGCTATACATTTTTGAGGAAAAAATATTACCAGAAATAGATGTTTGACAAAACAAAATATTTAAAAAAAAAAAAAAGTTGTCAGCATTAAATTACCCCTTGAGGTTGATATGCCGTAAAACACAAACCAACCAACCTGACCCGGAATGGTAGCAACTGTTAGGGTCCTAGCTAATAGTTAGCCTCCAAAATGGGGCCAAAACACTATGAAAGTGTAAAAATGGGTTTTAATACCAGCAAAACATTTTTGGGAAAAATATTACCAGCAATAAAAATTTTGTTGGCATTAAATAACCCATTGAGGTTGATATGCCTTAAAACAAACCAAACCAATTTCTAAAAAATCCTCTACCAAGAATGGTAGCCAACGATTTCTAAAACAAGCAAAAAGTAGAAAAACAAAAACTAAACTTTAAATCAAACAATGGCGAGAGCTATAACCTACCATTCACTATAGATGAAGTAAATGAATCATTAAAGCCAACAATAGAAATGTGAGGCCAAATGATATCCACTATGAATTCATAAAACAGTTACTCAATGGCAGAAAGTCCTCTAACTTCTGCGTGTTGTGGACCATACTGAATGGGGATCAATTCGACAAGCAGTAAGTTAATTACCTTTAGATCACTACTTCGCTCAAAACAGGATTACGCCAGTTTCATATTGGTCGCAGCGAGAAAATCATAACTAAAAACACTTATGAAAGCCTCAAAACTAGTATTTGGAGCTTTTAGGACGTCCTCAGTGAAGAATTAATGAAACACCTCCGCATATAAGGGGCACTAAACTTGCACTACAGTATTATGTCTATAAAATCATGCCCAACTAACAGCAGTACCTTTAAACGTAATTACTGTGGTGTATTCCAACAAAAAGACAATGGACTTAGAAAAGTTAGGGACCCCATTCTCAAACATACAAGAAACGATTGCAGCCAATATTGCCCCAGGGACAATCGAGCAACTCGAAGTCTTTGTAGAATTAAACACCCCCTCCTACAAAAAAGGCACCCACTCGCATTCCAGGACAAGTTTCAGGGTATATTGGAAAACTACCATAATCCTACACCCACCTATACAGATGGGTTACAGTGTGGGGACAAAAGATGCGCAGCAGTGAGCCAACAGATTACAAAAAAAATCACCACCCAAAGAAAAGTTCTATTTTTACTGCGGGCATTTATGCAGTGAAGGTAGCTCTTAATATCACAGAGAGCAAATAAAAGAGCTCTTAATTTTTTGAACTCACTGTCTTAAAGGCTTTCAAAGAAAAATCCAACAATCCATTCGTTATCAAACTATTATGAAAAATGAGCACTACTTTCAAACATAAACTATGTTGGATTCCACATGGCAGTTGAAGGTAACAAAGCAGACCTAACAAACAAATCAACTTTAGATATGGATGTAGACTCAAGGACCAAAATCCTTTACACTGACTTTAAGGAGGTCATTGATAAATATATTCAAAAGGAATGGCAACGGCACTGGGAGGATAACACACACACAAACTTGTAGTAATCCAACACAAACTCGAAGAATGAATCAGCTTTCAGAAAATCGCGAAAGGAAGAAATAATACTGGCCCGTTTTTTAGCATTGGCCGAACGAGAATAATTCACTCGTACTTGCTAAACAACGAAGATTAACCAGTAGGCTAAGTATTTGAAGCGGCATACACTATAAACACTAACCGAATTTTCAGACCTTGCTTTCTCAAGACATAAATGCTATAATATAAACATGTATGAGCTCTTCGAGAAAATAAATGTGTTCTTAAAACAGGGGGCACTGCCAAAAAAATATAAACCAAAGGAGAATGTCAATAAAATCAATTTCCGTACAAACATGTATATCTGTAAAGAGTAAAGAGTACATCAAAGAAACTAGACTGTCGGCAAAAACCGTCTTTACAAAAATACGTCAATGAAACCTGATCTACAAAGTGATTACTTACAAAGAAATACATATTCTATTCATACAAATCTATTGTAAGAATTTTGTCGGATTAAATAACGCATTGATGTTCATATGCCACAAATCAAACCAAACCAAACTAATCTAGTAATCATGTCCACACGAACATGTCTATGCTCAAAAGCGGAGTATCATCTACAATGTATTCAATCGTGAAACAGAATAGCATATATCGTATTTTTATTACTTCAAAACTCCTAAAAAATAAAATTTCAGTCTTAAATCACACAAGGACTTCATATGCCGTTAATCAATCAATGTTAAAGTGGTTGCCACCCAAAGCAAGAGATCAAATGTATTCTATTTAACGCATCCATTAAATAGTGAAGCGACGGATTCACCCCCTTTTTTCCCAAAGGCATTTGTGTGAAAGTGCGGACAGAAAACTCTCTTGAAATTTACACTCGGCTCAGATTTTGATTTTTGATTACTCAAACGGAACATCAATATTAATTCATGTATTGAAATATCTCTGAAGTTAAATTCTCATTATTATTTATTTAATTTTTTTTTCAATGTGTCGCAAAGAATTTAAAATTATTCCATGTGAGAAAAATCGGATAGAACTGAAGATCATCTTCATTGAGGGATTCCAGGAAATTTCAGGATCTACTATCAGATACGACCATGGGGGTCGTTAGTAATTTTACAGCCTATAAATTGTTAATAAGCGAAACGATTACTATTCTGCAAATACATCAAACAAGAAAAATTACGTAATATACAATGTCCTCATTAAGCTAGATATATATTTTAATAGGATAAGGAAAAATAGGAAACGTTAATGAATTTAACAGGTTTCGCTTTTATTAAAGCTTCCTCAGAGAATGAAATATGAAAAAATCCTATTTTTGTTTTTCATTGACTGAGCAGGCTTTGCGTACATGTGTCTTGTCAAGCAGCGTTCGTGTGAATAATTCATACGTGTATGTTAAAATACTAGTTTGCTTATGCGAGGATCGGATGATACGTTACATTCGTTTCTTTGTATGTGTACATCTATCGTAGTCATTTTATCTGTTTGTTTGTTTGTTTCGGGACGTTTTGTGTGAAGGTGACACAATTTAAGTTATATCAGTTGTGGTAGCTGGCAGATATATTCTAGAGGTATTTACTTGACTCCCACGAAGTCAGGATGTGACACAAGGTCGGTTTATCGTGGGAGACCCGAGCCTTTCCACTCGGGCCACAGGTCCAAAACTGGTCATAGCATGTCCAAGCTGGTCAGAGCTTAGTCAAAGCTGGTCTTGGCTTGTTCTAGCTGTTCCAGGCCGGAGCCGGTCCAAACTAGTCGTAGCCTAGATCGAATCTCAGCCAAAGGCCGAGATTCGATCCGGATTTGTCAGCAGATATATTCTAGATTCTAGTATGGGTTTTATAAAGGTGATATAAAATGAATTTGATGGGTATTTATAGATGGTAACATATTTATCAGAACTCACTCGAATTATTTCCTGCGTAAAGAATTATTTTCTAATTAAGTTGGCATTTATAAAATTGAAGTAATACGAGTTGATAGGTTTGCCTGTTTGGTTCACACTCCTCCCTGGTCTTTTGAGCAGGATTAGTAGTTTATCCATTATTTCCGGTTTAGAATGAGCCTGGAGCCTAATCCTAAAGTTTTCTCATTCTTTTTCACTCCGAGTAGACCCTTTGGTCTTCATGACATTATCGCCTTGCTTAGGGTGAATTGATTTAAAAAAAAAAAATAATATTAAAATCAATCTCCACAATTATGAACTTCTATAATAATGCAACGTAGATTTGTAAAACGTTCCGTTAGTTTCAAACAGTAATTTTATAATGTTCTCATTTTTTGGAATCACTGAATTTATCATGGGAAACGTTTCATTATAAGGTGGAATTGAAGGTTTCGTTTCTAAATTCCCAATAAAATGTTTGTAACTTTATATGTTGCATAACTGAATTGATATTCGTCATTCAATCTCTCATCCAGCGGTTGAATAATTTTTATTTTCAAATTTGGTTACCAAAATTGACCACGAGCGGCGCTAAGGAAAATCCTATCGACTGAATTTATACACGTAATATATATATATATATATATATATATATATATAATATATATATATATATATATAAAAACTGATATAGCAACATCCTTACACTCTACTTTAAAAATTTTCTTCTATGGGTCTTATCAAAAAGTCTAGGTACAGGTGCTATAAAAGCACTACCTCAATTCTGCATTTAATATTTTTCGAAGTAGTCTCCTGAAAGCTCACACTTTATCCCGCGTCGTTTCAGTCTAAAATCCTGATTGATGGTTAAAAAATTATATATTCTAAGCCATGACACTTATTCATTATTCAGTGGAAGCCAACGACGTTCATGTTTTTCAAAAAATCAACGCCTTGTTTTTAATTTGATTCTCGTTGCTTCCATTAAGGACATTTCTAATTGTTGGGTTTATTCAATAGACTGAGAGTCATTGTCTATACAACTAAGCTCTTTTTATTGGGCTTTCGCAATCGTTATTAACATTACGCCTTGTATACTAAATCTAAGCGCTTACGTGTAAGAAGCCTATTAGTTTTGGTGTTAGCGAAAACTCGATATTTTTCCCCCGTGTAATATCAAAAGAATTTAATTCTAAACAGTAAACAAGCAAATTTGAAGTAAAGAAGTTGAATATAGTTTTGAAAATTCATGAACACCTTGTGAGAAGAGGAAATTTCATATTGTAATGCTATTAAAGATACATTCAGTTATATGATTAGAGTATCCCGTGCATCTCCTAAACTATATAATTAGATTAGCCAGTCGGTTGAGATTCAAATATTTCAACATTGATTACATTGTAAATTTTTAACACTTTTTATGGTGCATCTTTGCACTTAACAAAGACATTCAAGTCCGACAAAAATTTACCCCCCCCCGCAAAAAAAAAACAAAAAAATCTTCTGTATTAAACTGTAATGGGTCGGTTAGCTTGAAGTACCGACTAACAAAATTCAAAAGTAATATATGCTACAAGGACGTGCGGCTTTACAGTAGACTTCGTTACAATCACCTACAGGGGAAAATCAATAGGAAATAAGAATCCATCAAATCTTC
The DNA here is from genome assembly GCA_963932145.1 of Acanthosepion lycidas. Taxonomy (NCBI): domain Eukaryota; kingdom Metazoa; phylum Mollusca; class Cephalopoda; order Sepiida; family Sepiidae; genus Acanthosepion; species Acanthosepion lycidas. The sequence goes on along the minus strand of OZ010603.1, from coordinate 50,946,559 downwards.
TCTCCCCGCTCCGGTGTCTTGGGTTAAATATCAGATGGATCCACCGCATATATATGCATATATTTACTAATTTAAAAATATGGTTCCATCACCACAGAGGAATTACCATGTTTCAAAAACAGAAACGAAAAACTTCAAATTTAATTTTAGAATTAAATTAAAATCGTAGTACTGTTTCATTTTCAAGCAAAATTTGGAATAGATATTTATTCGTACAATTTTGTAAAAAATGTGGCACAAGGCCAAAAAGTGCATTGAGGAAAAGGACGGTCTTCTTCAGTCTTAATTTTAAACTTAGCTAGTCACAAACACTGACCTAAACATACCAACAATAGTCCTTTAACCTTTCCCTGTTTCCTTGAATTAATTTTATAAAACTATTTATAAATACGCATTTAAAAAGAAGAAACGAACAGCAATAAACTTTTTTTCCAAAATGGCTGGTAAAGGAAAGGTGGGATAGAGTAAAAGTTAACACAAATAAAAAATAATTAAAACTGATAAGGTATTTAAATGAAACTAGTTCAAATAAATAAAAGAAAGAATATAAAATAATCTGCTAAGACTTTAAAAGTTCAAAATTGAAAAAAACAATAAAAAGAACTCTTTTTATTTTACACGTCAAGAATTAACTTAAACAGTAAAATGCAGAAGAAAAAGAAAAGAAATAGAAAAGTCTGGTTTGAAACTAGTCAAGCCAAACTAAAAAAAAAATAAAGGTTTGTGATCGAATTCGCTAACGAAAGAAAAATAAATCAAGTGGAACTAATTCGAAAATAAAAATGGGGGCGGATATAACTAAAAAAGTGGGAAAAATCAAAAAAACTTTCTTTTTTTTCTTTTCTTAAAACGTACTTATTTTTTTATGGACTAAAAATAAAAATGTTGACCGAAGCCAATAAACAATAATTTGAACAAATGAAAGAAAGACAAATAAATCTTAACGAATAAATTTGTGGGCCGAAGAAAATTCGTCAGTCTAAAAGGAAAAACACAATAGATTTCAAAAATTAGTCACTTCCGGTCAAAACTCGTCTGACAAACGAAAAGCGAATTTCGGAATAATATTTATTAGTACAATAGTACAAAATGTAACACAGGACCAAAAAGGGGGTGGGGGAAAGGACGGACGTTCTTCTTCTGTGTTAATTTCTAAACTTAGCTAGCAGCAAACATTGGCCCAAACATACCAACAATAGTCCTATCACCAAAGCAACACATTCTCTCCTAACATTCTTACTACATCCACCATAATATGTCAATGTCTCTATGAAATCCTAACTAGTCCCCATATGTACATTTCAAAGTCTGTGGTGGGAGGAGAAAAACAACAATTTAGAAAAAGCCCCAATGATTATTTACAATATCAATTAATACTATATACAATAAAACAAAACAAAATAAGGCTAGTAATAACCCCCCACCCCGCCACAATCCTTAAATGTGGCAGAAATATCAGTTAACTGGACGAAAAGAAAATGCGGAATTATAAGAGTATAAAAACATTCATTCATCCCAAGCGCTCACACAAATACTCATTCAGATACAACAAATACGAAAAAAAAACCCAAAAAACACGCGAAACGAAAGGCATCCCGCAACAACCAGAGAACTGACTTCACTGACCACCTAAAAGAGGGAGGAGATGGGGAATTAAACTAAAGAAAAGTAGGGACAGAAATAAAAGGGAGCCAATGAGCATACATACCCTAGCTAAGTTAACCGGAAAAGGGGAAACTAAAGATTCAAACTAAACTTAAACTTGTCTAATATCGGGATGGGTTGCCTCTGTTCAACCCAGTAAGGACAAAATTCTGTACCTAACCGGCATCAAAGTGCCACTCCAGATCAACCCTTTTCACTCTATACAGTTGCGCAAGATTTACCCACCTTTTGCCAAATTCCGATAAAGTCGCCGCCTTTTCGTCATAATCTTGACTTTAAGCAGATGCTTAACGTACAAACAAGATCAATTGGGAAGAAGAGAACTTCTCACCTCCATAGAATCCATTCTGACGTGTCGACCAAATCACGACTCTCATAATACCTAGCAAGCAGTGGAACACATATTGTTCATCCTTCGTCAACGGCGGTGCCACATTACTACAAATTGCCTCAACTTTCCGTGAAACATGCGAACCATGAGGCCTTCAACAAACTTACACAACGGTGCTACAAACTTGCTATGAAATAAGACGTGACCAAGGGTCTCGACTTCCCCATCACAGCGTCGGCAGTTTGGAGATTTCTCCAAGCCCGCTATGCAAAGTTTTTGGCGACCCAGAGGGCCCCACGCATCACCAGCCATCGTTATTGAGATATTTCAACCCGGGCGCCCAAGGCTAGATTGAGCGAGCCTCCTGCTTCATAAGACCGAGCTCATCATGAACGGACCCCATGGCACCTGATATAATGCCCTCCGAGACGCTGCCTGAACGTTGGAGAGGCTATCCGACGCCCGAAAGAGGTGTTTCAGAGCAAGAGGACATTCATGATAGAAGGAGCTTGGGCTCGGGGCAAACGGCGGTCCGCCGCCTCGCACGAGAGCACACTTCTCAGGGATGGGAAATTTCTACAGGCATCTTATTTCCAGAAGGCGCCTTCCTCATCTGATTCGCGACACAAACGATCTAGGATCCCGATGCGAAGCATATCAAGACGAATCTCAATGCTAGGCATACCGAGACCGCCTTCAGATGGATGAAGGCAATAGATCTCACGAGATACCCTAGAGGCTTTGCCTCTCTACAAGAAAGAGAACAAGATCTTTACTAATGACATTAGTGTGGCATACGGAAGTGGAAGGAGAATCGGGTAGATATGTGAAACACATACTTCCACCCTCCCCTTTAAGGAAAGATTCCTCCGAGACCCCAAATTAATTGCGATCTCGGCCTTCCCTTGTACCTCCAACCAATTCATTCCCAACTGGATAACAGGAACGAACCAGACGCCGAGTATCTTGACCGGCCCATCCATCCATCCAGTAGAAAGGTCCTGGAAGAGAAACTCTCTTCCACGCACCCAACCGCAAGCCAACAGACTTATCGCGGTTGATCTTGGCCCCTGTCACCATCTCATAACCACTGATTTCTTTGCTGACTTCGTTAATCTCGGCTCTGCTCGACACAAGAACCAAAACGCCGTCAGCATAGGCAGAATGCCTGGCCGACGTGGTAGCACCAGGTAGGACCGGATTCGTCTTTAACTTGCGAAGGAAAGGTTCCAACGCAAGAACGTAAAGCATAGGCGAAAGCGGACAACCCTGGCGAATAGATCGAGACAATACGAAAGGTTCCGATATTACCCCGTTCACTTCCACCAGCGCATCGGGAGTCGCATACAGAAGACAGACCCAGGAGCGAAAGTCCGGCCCGAAACCGGCAGCCGAAAGAACAGCCTCCAGGAATCGATGGTCAACCCTATCAAAGGCCTTGAACTGATCCAAATTGATCAGCGGGGCTTCACTGTCGACTTTCTCTATGATCAAGCGGGCCATGTGATGGTTGTCCTGAATAGTCCTGCCCTTCACAGCACGTCTGTTCGGAGCCAATCAGATTAGACAGGACAAGCTGCAAACGGTTGGCTAAGATATTTGCCAAAATCTTTAACTCTGTATTTACCATAGTTAAAGGGAGAAAATTACCTATCCCACCGTTTTTGTCCAGTTGTTGAAAATCAGTTCCAGCAAAGGAACAAAAACGGGCGACTGCCTCAAGTAGACTTCGTAGGGAAGACCATCTAATACCGGAGATTTATCCAGGCCAACCTGTTTCAACGCTTCCCAGATTTCCGACTCTGTGATGAGACGCACGAACCCAGTCGCTTCAGCTGCCTCAAGGCAGGCAAAGTTGGCTAAATAGGCGTCGAACTGAGCAGGGCTCAGACCGGGCTCCCTGGTAAAAAGATCCCGAAAGTAATCCCGACAAGTCTCACATATACCCCAGTTTGTAGTCACGGTCCGCTTATGCGGCAATGTGACGCACGTGAAATGCCGCCGTGATACATTCCTACTTTCCTCTGCACGCAATTCTGCGGCCATGTTCGTCGCCTCCGAGGACATTCTTTTTAACCTAGCCCTAACTACCAGAGCTTGATCCTTCTTGATAAGCAAGGAGGCCAACTCTGCCTTAGCTAAGGCTACTTCCCCACTATCACGGGATTTAACTGCCCGCTCAACATTCTGCTCTAAAGTCGTTTGTGCCGCTAATCTATCTAGAGTCGACGACTAAAATCGGCAGTAAACGTACGAATTTTAGATTTTAATTTTTCCCACCAGGTATTTCCCACCACAGCTGCCGTCAGTTCCCATTAGTAGCAGCTGGTCCCTGAATTCCTACTCGCCAAATAACGAGCAGTTGAATTTCTAGTAGCCATACATCCTAACATTAGGCTTATCTAAGTTTACACGGACCCGGACTAGCCTATGATCCGAATAAACTATATAATGGAAGCTTGGACACCCTAAGAGCCCTACATCGACTCTCCTAACTAAAACGAGGTAGCTAGCACGTATCCCTACAGCCGAGCTGTCACTCCAAACTATCCCCTCAGGGTGTTCATTCCGGTATTTGTCGACAAGATCAAACCCGTCGACAAAGTCGCGAAAAGGTTTCACGCCCCAGTTGTTAGTACCTGAATTTGAATTTGACCCTATACGATCTATATCGGGGTCAAGGATGGCATTCCAATCCCCCGCTAAAACTACCCGACGTGATGTCGTCATAAACGGCCCGATCTCCCGAAACAAAGCTGCCGATCAGTTTGGATATTGGGCCCATAAATCCCAATGAGACGCAAAGTCTTATCCTTTATGGTAACATCCAGCACGCAAAGTCTGCCCGGCGGATCTGCGAAGACAAGAGCACACGCAGCCTTCAAAGACTTGCTCACCAGCCAAGAGACACCCCTCGAGCGTCCATCAAAACATTCTGAATAAAGAGTAAACCCCTTAGACAGAATGCCTTCATAATCGCGAGAAGAAAAACGGGTCTCTTGCACACAACATATATTCACCCCTAAGCACTGAAGGTCGCTAGCGAGCCTCACCCTTCGAGACTCGGACCTCAGCCCTCGGGCATTCACACTAGCCAACCAGAGATATTAGGCTTGCCCTTCAGGATAGAACATGGCTGGGGTGAGGACACCGACAGCTCGTCCCATAGAACCGGACGCCATCTCAATTTCGACGGTATCATTATGAGACAAGCCGCCGATGTCCGAAGGATATGTTAATTAAAGAGCCCTATAAAGGGACGAAAAACGAGGACCCTTCCTTTAAACTCTTTCTTTGTTTCCTCCATCTCCGGGTCAAGGAGGTAGGCAGCTGGGGGCACCAATTTTAGAGACACTTGTGCCACCTCTATCATGCCCCAAATGTCCCGCGTACCCGGGCCAGTTCTTATAACGGTCAACACTCTTTTCGGGCACTTCGACGTCCATTCCATTAATCTGTCAGAAATTCCATAAAACTTTAACGCCTTCCTGTTTCTTGTTTGCCCGAAAACTCTCTCCGCTTGTACCCGAGATAAGCGGCAGACGTCTTCCCCTGGGAGATATGGCGGCTTAATTTTCTTTTTCCGCTTGTCAATTGCGGCCTGTAAATCGGGGCTTCTATTTCTTTCCTTTAGAGGAGATTGTGTAGGTTTCGGAATAGGTGTGTCTATAGGAGTGGTAGAGGGTGTCCTGCCAGAAGGGGTCTTAAAAGGGTAAGGTGTTGTTGATTGATAGGATTTCCGTCCAGTTTCTCCTTCAACTTTTTGATGTCTAGAATTTTCTGCCAGCTTGGCCCATTCATTTTTTGCGTAGTTGTAGGATTTTCTTCATACGAAGCCGAGGCGTCGCCCTCAGAGCTAGTAGAGTGAATGGGGCTGTAGATTATTTTATACCCGGGTTCATGATGGGACAGAGGCCCCGCTGTTCGGATCTTCCCTTTGCCCCTACATACGACACGCCATCCCCCCTCTTCCTTTTCCTTATTCACACTTGTGGAAGGCGTCGGTTTTGGAGGTAATGTGGGTAAAGACCCAACCGAGGGATTTTCACCACCGGTCCGTTTCGAAGGTAGGCCCATTACAGGCGCCGCGGATTTAACAGTCTCGGACAGAGGGGGATTTTGGTCGCCAGTGACCGGAACTCCAGTGGTCTTCTTCCCTGGTCAGGAGGAGGAACGGTGACTAGTCTCTCCACACTTCCAGCAAGTAGGTTTTCTACCGGTCAGGATGACCGGCATTTTCCGGCCGCAAAAAAAGAAAACAGGATGGAGACGAAGGCCAAACAATCGAGCATTATATCAAAAGTCCATCCCCCGTTCAGGTTGTCGAAAAGAGCCCCTAAAATTTGCCCGAGCTGCATAAAAAATGCAGCCAGGTGCTCTCCCGTTACTGGAGGAGAGACCTCAAATACGGCTACTGAGGTCCTTCGCGACCCTCGTATTCTGTTCTTACGATGTCGAGACAATCTTCGGCTGTGGGTAGCAGTACGCCCCAGCTGAAAAAAACCGCAAACCTTGACAACTCTTTGGGATTTAATCCCCAAGGACAAAAGTGATTTGATCACTGTGTCTTTCATGGAGTGACAAATTATGCGCGTACGCTTGTCCACCACGAAGACCGACACCATTCTCTTTTCGAATACCTTTAGTTCTTGGACGTCTTCAAGAAGCCCATCTTCTTTTACAAGATGAGCGTAGCCCTTAGCCTTTTCCAAGAACTCCGCGATATTCACAGTACAGCTCGGAGGGGGAATTCCAGCAAGAGGACGATTCCTCGGCTGTCTCCTTAGCTTGTGCCTCCTTTGCACCTTGTCGTCAATACTTTTGCTTGAGACCGGCATAGTCTCCTCTTTTCCAGAGCTAGCAGACTTCGGCACATTCGTATTTTGTAAAGAATTTTTAGGGGTAGCCTTTCTTCTTTTCTTGGATTTTATTTTATCCGGGTGGTCAGCTTTAGCAGCAGCCCTAAAAAAGGCCTTTTTTTTTTACTACATACCGACTCACACTGTCGGCCATTTTTCAAAAAGGAAAGGCTTCACCCAGCGGGTTTAATGAGATTTTGTTGAAAAGGGAAAGGAGTTGGGATAGAAGAAGTTAAAACAAATAAAGAAAGAAAACTGGTATACACCAGTAAATAATCAATGAACTATTTATAAATAGAAAATAGAAATTATACCAAAACCAAAAGCAATAAACTTTAAAATAAAGGCTGGTAAATAAAAAAAACCCTCGGAAAACTATAAGTTAAAATTAAAAATAAATAAAACTAATAAAGTATTTAAATTAAACTAATCTCAAATAAGTAAATAAAAAAAGAATATAAAACTCTGAGACTTTAAGGAAATTAAAACGAATTCATAATGGCGCCTAAAAGCTGCCGAAAAGAAATAAAAAACGAAAGAAGTTAGAAAAGAAAGATAAAAAAATTAAAAGTTAAAAATTCAAAAAGCAATAAATTAACTTTTTTTTAAAAAAAAACAAAACAAAACACGTCAATTAAATTAAACTGTAAAATGAAAAAGAAAAGAAATACAAAAAACTGGTTTGAAGCTAGGCAAACCAAAATAAAATAAAGGTTCGCGTCCGAACTCGGTAAAGAAAGAAAAATAAATCAATTGCAATTAATTCGAAAAAAAAAAAAAACAAACAAAAAAAACGGAGGAGGGTATAAACTAAAAAGGAGGGAAAAAAATCAAAAAATCTTTCTTTCTTTTTCTCTTTTCCTTTCTTAAAATGAACTTATTTTTTCAATTCGATAACTGAAAAAAGAGAAAGAGAAAGAAAACAAAAATGCAGTTGTCCGGTGAGACTTTGTCAAACCAGGACTAAAATAAAAAAAGTTAGCCAAAGCCAAGAAACAATAATTGGAAAAAAAGAAACGAAGGAAAGAAAAATAAATCTTAACGAATAGCTTAAAGAATAAACTGTGGACCGGAGAAAGTTCATCAATGCAAGAAAACACGATAGATTCCAAAAAGTAGGTCACTTCCGGTCAAAAACTCGTCTGACAAGTGAAAAGCGTAGTTTGGAATAACTTATTTCAAAATGTACTGAATACGCACATATGCACATACATTTTTAATATTAGTTTCTAATGATGCGGTGAAATTCAACCATTTTAAGAAGGGGTGGTAGGGTTTTCATTTTCACTGACAACTATTGTATTAAAATATGAGTTAGTGTCGAAATGAGGTTTACGGTATTTTAGGGGTGCCTGTTTAACAAATGATGACGTCCGTTTTTCGCATGTCTGTTTTTTTTTTGTTTTGTTTTTGACACATTTTTTCGGTACTCTTGTTTTGCCATTAAATTTGTACTTGTATACATAAAGATTTTTTTTCAAAAGGGTTGTTTCAATATGAGTACGTGGTATTAAAATACGATTTTAAAATATTATTCCTAATTCCAATTTCTAATAGACTATACTTCTTTTAAAACAAATAATTCTATTAGAATTACTTTATTATTTAAAAATTATTATTAAAGTATCAAATATAAATATGTATGTTTCATTTTTCAGCCCCTTTTTTAAACATTGTTTAAGGAAAACCTTTGACAATGTGGCAAAGAATAGCTATTTCATCTTTGATTAAATAAATATTTATTTTTTATAAACCTAATAATGTATAATTTATCATGTATGCACGAAGAAATGAGTCATTTAATGACCTACATATTCTAGCTTTTCTTATTAATTTCCATTTCACAGGTGTTTTATTGGTTTCTTTTAAGTGCCAGAAATATTTAGATATGGACATCTGATTTCCGTATTTATTTATTCTAAAAGAACATCGATGTTGTTTGAAATGCTTTTGAATTAATGTTTTGTGCATCCCGTGTAGACTTTTACTTTGTCTGGATCCTCAATAGATGAGATACTGCAATTGTCCACTAAAGGTATATGCTTAATTATTGATGAAGGATGATTAGACTTAGGGTGTATATACAAAGGATTACTATTTGGTTTTTATAAGGTATGTATGCATTATTAGTTAAATCTAATATTATATCAAGGAAGTTTACCTTTTTCAATTTAGTACTTACAGTAATTTTTAAGTTCATACATTTAAATTCTCTGTATAATATTTTTTATAATTTTATCAATTTTAAAGTTTGTAGAATCATTTGTAACCATAATTTCATCGTCTTTATACAATCCAATGTCAGTTATATTAATTTCGCGATATGCTGTGAGATTGTATAATATAAAAAGACCTATAAAGTCAGAAGATTCTGCAACGTCTAGTGATCCCATTGTGATGTTAAAGTGGTCATTAGTGTTTTTGTCCATTGCTCACCCTTATGTATTAGTACCGATTATTTCGCATTTCTTCTGTTATATCCATCCCACTCGTGAAAAGTTCCTTTGATATCGACTGATAGTAATTTTCAATATCAAACTGCATTAGTGTACAGTTTGTTTTCTTTTTGATGTTAGTAAACAAGTTAGTTACTTCTCTGGTATTAATCCAAAGTTTCAATCCTAGGTAATCCTTAATTTTTGGGGTGGCCCTTTCTAGGATCTTTTTACTATTTCTGTCGATTTCAGGTCTTGTATTAGATTAGCTTCGAAATCTATTTTGTGATCCATTATGTTCATGTAGTACCCTTTTTCGATAAGTTTACCTACTCTATCACTAATCTTCACTTTATCTGTGATTTTTTTTCTGCTAATTCTAATGTTTTCCATTATATTGACGTAATTATTATTTGCCTTTTTATAGTTCTTATTTAAATCCTTATTAATTAGATTGTTGTAGTCCTTTGCTGCTATTTTATAAAAATTCCCATTTTGTCAGATTTCATTAAAATTTTATCAGTTGCGATAATGTTTTTCACTATTTCGGCATATCTTCTATTTATTATTTTCAACGAGTCATTTTCAAAAACAGAAAAACTAAGAATGAATAGTGCTGCTTTTTTACTGCCGAGACACTATTTAGGGTTGTTAGAAAGAAAGAAGAAAAAAGAAAAGGCGAGAATTAAATTTAGGTGATAAGAAGCAATCACGAACAGGACACTAAGCGATGTTATTTTTCTGACAAAGAAAAGTGGTAAGATTTTATTTTCATTATCGGAGAAAGTAAGACACAGAAATTAATTTGATTTATGACGACGCACCGAATAAACGATAGCCGCCTGCAATGACAACGATAGTCAAGTGACCTACGCAATAGAAACTGAGAGATAAAAATTAATTAGGTCATGCACTGACCGAAAAACAAAAATGACCGTTGGACCAACTGCAGAGTTACAAAGAAAGAAAAAGATTGAGCGATTAGCTTTCTACGGAGATGTCGTTTAGAAAAAGCACCTGTTTTGTGTCAGGAGTTGGCTATGATAAGAAAAATATTTTATCCAAACGAACAATTGGCTGTAGCGCAATACGTCCAGTTAAACCACCCACTTGATGCTGGCGAAAATCTTATTGACGGACTCCAGGTGATTCGGTTAAGATAAGAGTCTTGTTGTCGGGCAGGAGAAAAGAAAGAAAAGAAAAAGAAAAAAAAAAGTGGAGATAATTTTTTTTTTCATTGAGCAAGATTTTTTAAACCGAGGCCAGTCTGGCCACACCCACACTGCTGGGTGCCCATTGGCTGAATGCTGGCGTGAGCGGTAGGCGAAGGTAATCATGTGAAGAAGGAGGGGAGGCCTGTTGACACCCCCCTGAAGAGATCGGTATGAGATGCCACTGTGAGAGAGAGGGGAAACCCGTTGACACCCTCTGAGGGTATGGGTGAGATACCAATATGAGAAAGGAAGAATTTGAGAGGACAAAAGATTTCCAAAAATGGAAAGTGATGGGTTTTCCTGACCAAAAACAAAGAAAAACCTTTAATACGGATTTAGAATTATCAAGGAACCTCAGACCCCGACGGGGCCACCCCGGTTTTGGTCGGCGTCCATATAAGCGGAGTCGCAACGAGTAAGACGGCATTTGGCCTCTGAGGAGTTGAATTAAGGAGTTCGCAGCTGAGTTGAATTGAGTTGGGCTCGCCTCGCAGGAAGCTGACCTAAGACCCACGCAATTCCGACCTCAACTTCTAACCAAGAACAATTTATTTTTGAAGAACGACTTAGACTCATACCACCAAAACAAGTTTTACGAATATCGCCTGAAGATACACCAAAAACCATTTATCGAAAAACAACATAAGATATTAAGACTCGCCTAACAAACGCAAAGTGTCACGAATCCATATAAGCGGGTTGGAAGAAAGACGCAGTCCTGTATTTAGCAACCAGATATAAAATATTGTTATCCATTTTTAACACATTTGAATTCTTTCAGTTATAACTTTATTTTCTTTTACATATACTTGTGTGGTATTACCCTTGTTCAAACTCGGCCTGCATTACGGCCCGGCGGCTGATTGATTTCGTCTAGCTAAGATCAAATCACAACGTGGGTAGGTTAGACTAGAAATCAAAACAGTTACTTCGGTAACCAGATGTTGGAGGCGAGCTGGGAACGACAAGGCTGATACCGAATCTAACCAGATTCCCATCCGAATCAGCAAAAGGTTAGAATGTCACATTTGGTGCCGCGACCAATACCAAGTCACATTTGTCGTCACAGGACAGGATAGGACGGCGCGGAGACAGACGGGGTGGCGTCACAATTGGCGCCGCGACCAAGACAGCACGGCGGGCGCGGCCAGGCAGACGTCACCAGACGTTGGAGGCGAGCTGGGAACGACAAGGCTGATACCGAATCTAACCAGATTCCCATCCGAATCAGCAAAAGGTTAGAACGTCACATTTGGTGCCGCGACCAATACCAAGTCACATTGGTCGTCACAGGACAGGATAGGACGGCGCGGAGACAGACGGGGTGGCGTCACAATTGGCGCCGCGACCAGGACAGCACGGCGGGCGCGGCCAGGCAGACGTCACATTTGGCGCAGCGACACTGGGGGACGTCACACTGTTAAAACAGTAAACTTCATTTTTGCTTGATAAGTTATTCCGTCGAAGGAAGAAGTATGCTACCCATCTCACCTTCGTATGAGTTCCTCTGTTTCCTGCATTAGAAATAATTCCTTTCGTTGGTATTGGGAATTTTCTTCAGAGAAATATATTATTATTATATTATTATTATTATTATATATTATCATATATTCTTATATATATATATATATATATATATATATATATATATATATATATATATATATATTATAATGTAATATATATTATAAATGTAATATTATTATGTAATATTATATATTATAATGTAATATATATTATAAATATTATGTAATACGTATATATATTATAATATATATTATAATATAATATATAGTATATAAATTATATTATATATATGTAATATATATATTATATAATATATATATATATATTGTATTATATAATATATATTATATAAATATTTATATATTTATATGTTATGTATTTTATACTATATACATTATATAATATATATTGTATATATTGTGTAATATATATTCAAAAACATTAAGGTATTAATAATTATAACCAAGGTTCGTTGTCATATACTTGTATTTTGATTGGTCGTTGCAGCTTAAGTAATATCGTTTCCCCTATTGAGAGGCGTTTGGGCGATTTGAACCTTTTAAAACGCTTTATCCTTTACTGATTTGACACTAGAAGCGTTGAAGAAAAATGGCTATTTTTGTAGTGATCTTATAATATATCTATGCTATTATTTTCAGAAAACTATTTTTGTTCTACTCTGTATTAAGCACTCCTTTAAGAATAGTATATTTTGGTTATTTGAAATCATTCCGTACACACCAATACCACACACATATATATATATATATATATATATATATATATATATATATATATATATATATATATATATATAATACATAATATACATATATGTATATATATTATATATATATTAGGTTGGTGCAAAAATAATGACGTAATAATGTCGTTTTTTGACGTTAAAAATACGTCAAAAAACGACATTATTACGTCATTATTTTTGCACCAACCTAATATTATATATATTATATAATACATATGTTATATGTATTATATAATATATATAATATATATTATATAATATATGTATTATATAATATATATAATATTTTATGTTATATATATATATTATTTCATATATATATATATATATATATATATATATATATATATATATATATATCCCAGCGTTACCGAGGGTTTGAGCGTGTTGACCTTGTCACATTCTTGATTACGGCATATAACACGCTTTCTCCTAGTTGGGAAACATCAAGCAAATTATTTAAGGGTTTCATGGATATTATTTCAAACACCACATTTGTTATTTCCATAACGCCTTCTTTTTTTTATTTTTAAGCCATTAGCGGTAATTTATTTGTGGTCGTCATCTCAACTATTGTTCTATTAATAATGTTTTTGCTATTCTTTTGTTTGCAAATAACATTAAATAATTCTGTCTTTTTTTGTAAGAGAAAACTGGATAAATCATTTGAAAGGAAAAATTAATGAACCACACTGACAAATAAAACAATCAGAAAGAAAATGAATGACTGAAAATTTAAAAATATTACATAACAAAAAAATAAATAATATGACGGATCAAATAAATTGAAACCAGGGACTAGAAAATCTTAGAATAACAACGAAATCCTATAAATAATAATAATTCTACTAGGTGGAGGCTACGCCAATTCTTCGACAAAACTCAATGATCGCAATTTACAAAATAACGAAAATAAATGTATGGAAAGTAAAGATCGTTTACTACTTGAAAGGTTAGTTTATTAAAAATGACTTCGTAGGAGAACATAAAAAAGTATGGCTGAGATTTGCATCTGAACATGTTAAATCGAATTAAGAGAAGTACTAATTTTTCTGTGAAATCTATTCAGTTCCAATTTGCCTGCCCGTTAACTTAGACGATCTAGAGTGTGTTAATGTCGATTGCTGCTATTTACTGAGTAGCATGCAGTTGTACAAGGAATTAGAACAATGGACGTCATACCTAAGAATATCCAACATCGAGAAAAACTTTCTGGTCGAATTTTAGCATCACGTGCAAGGAATGATCAATATTGTTTAGTTTGGCTGGAAAACGTGAATAATAAATAACATTACTAGATCTCTCCCTAGTATTTAGATACCAACGTCTCACTATTCATTTTTCTACTTATTTATTTTAAAGGATATTATGCAAATGTTCAGCGTACGCTTGATATATTAACTCTATATGAGACAATACGTTACTAAAAAAATGGACAATAACCAAGCAGATAGTCAGCCCACTATACGGAAGGTTTCATTACATTTCTCGATGCACTGGGTTCTTTATTAATGTAAATACAGAAATGAAGATTGCTTTAAATCATAATCGATTCCTTTTTTATTGCTCTTAATCCAACGCTTCTCCTTAGGTCGAACAGTTCAAATATAGAAGATGAAAAATTCAACTTAAAATTCCACTAACTGCCAAATTCCGGACATCTTGGTCGTCCACATATTCTAAAAGACAAAAGGAAAACGAATCTTTGGTGTTGTGCGAATTTTTCTAATTCGACCAGAGCTTAACCGTTTGAGCCCCGCGTTCCTGAACAATTTTATTCTTTCTGCATGAGCTCCCGAGTCAAAATTCGCAAATAATTGGTATGTAATGTTTCACGGTAAATATAAAAATAGTTACTAGTCTTTACCCACCGTTCAACCGGTGGCTGGGCATTACGTCATTTTCTCTGCCACCTGTAAAGCGGTGGTCAGGGCTCAAAGGATTAAATATCAAAATTCAATGTTACTACTGTTAATAGGGGCGGGGGCAATTATTGGGACTTGTTAATCTTATGATCAATGACTTTCGTGACTAATGATAATCGTGACAGTTGCTCTACAGGAAGTGACTTCATAAATATGCACGTATGTCTGGGGTTAACCGTTACCTTCCTCTCCTATCTGTACAAACCGCCTCCTAATGTAACCTTCTAACTCGAGTGGCTCCGGGTCTAGTACAGAATGAACTTTACTCTACAAAAAAATAAAAAATAAAATGAAAAAAACCTGATTTTTTGTTTCTTACTCACTCGAATCTGAATTGCAGTTACACATGCTGATTCTTATATATTAAAAGACGAGCTTGTGTGAATGGATGATAAGGCAGGGTGGCTTAGCAACGGGAGAAAACTACTAAGAGCCACAAGGGATAGGAAATTTTGGCGAGCCATGATCTCCCATGTCCTGAAGGGATACGGCACATAAAAGATGTTAACTTCATAAATAAAAATGAGTATATAATGGTTTTCGACATGTAACGAGCCCGAGAGACTTGCATTTGCCCATAGGCAGGTCAAATTGTCCACTTCTGGAATATATCACCATGTATATGTCAATATTCTTTCCTTTTAAGATTTTCAAAACGCATTATGCGATTATATATTCACCCTTTAGCGCGCATGCGCATTTCTCCTACGGCGTTTTCCTTTTCTTCTCTTTCTATCTTTGCGTCGGCTTATGCGGTAGAATAACGCACGATGGACTTTTCCTAGAGTTTCTATTCATCCGCTCATCAAAATCATTTCCTCTTTCGTTTCTTTTCATTCATTCAACTTTCTATTTGTTCATCTTTACGTTCGTTTCTTCTCTCATTTCAGTTTTGCGCGGATAGAGCGGAATTTTACAAACTCTACTTTCGTCTTCCCGTTATATAGCTATTTAATTCTTCAACTGGAAGTAAAGAATTGAGGGATCATCGAACTTTTACAGAATGAATAAAAATCGTTAACCTTTGCTCTACAGCAAGTCATATAGTGTAATATATATTATTTCCAACGTTATTTTTAGTGTTTGAAATCGACGCCGCGTTTTTTTTTTATTTTAAACTGTTTATTCGGTCTACCAGCCTACGCACTCGAAAATTTGCTTTCTGGGAAGGTTCAAAACTGCTTCCCCCTTTGTAGAAGAAACCGGAAATACATTTTCATTAAATATTCGCAAAAGTGCGGGTCGGGAGATGTAATAGACACTGTTTAAAATAAATAAATAAATGAATAAAACAAAAAAAAACGGAGAGTCTATTTCAAACATAGGTACCCACTAAAAATATTTGAAGTAATAAAAATGTCGGATTAAAAAAAATATCCATTAACTCTATATATTAATTTTTAATGAGTGTTTTCGAATGCGCAGGCCATCAGACAAAATATAATACTACTTAAATTAAATGGAGTGTCTACTCAAATCCAGTAAAAATAATATTTAAGTCATAAACATGTCAGATTCTAAATTAAAATTCATTCTTCAGAATTTTCTTTCTCTCTCTCTCTCTCTCATATATATATATATAGTACAGGTAATCGATCCGTTGGTGTATAATCCGGGTGGATCCTAGTAGTATTGCATATTAAAACTGATTCACGGTGAGCTGGATGTATTTATTATAACAGAACATATGTATTTTTTACCGCAAAAAAAAAAAAATTACCTCAACATAGAGGATAGTCTATTTCAAGCTGTTCTGTCGTCGGCTATAATGACAGCCATGTACCTAACGGCTTGAAATAGACTAACCTCTATGTCGAGGTAATTTTTTTCAGCAATATATATATATATATATATATATATATATATATATATATATATATATATATATATATATATATATATAATCTTGTATGAGCGTTCCCGATATACTGTTTAAATTATACACAATACCCAAACCAATTTAGTAGCATATTGTACCCTGCACCCCAGCTGAATTCAGTGCCAAATTCTATTCAAATTAGACTTGGGAGTTCTTAAGTTAGGTCCGTTTCTTTCTGTTTTTATGACATATTAAATTCAGCAATCGTTTTCAACACACATTCTTATATCAATTGGAGGGTTTAAACAAACACTTGTGTATTATATTATTTGTGTATGAAAAATAATATACATGTATAATACATTCTAACAACGTTAAATAAATTTATACATAACATAGTTATGCAATTCGCTACACAACATTAAAACTATTTTATAAGCAAATATCTGGGATGCTTGACAAGTATTTGATAGGTGATGACACCGTGTCGTGGTAAAACGTAATCTGTACTGCTGGAAACTTGTAGCACATAAATGTAGGTAAAGAAATAGATGCAAGCGTGTTTGCCGCCGTTATATATTTTGAAATAAATATAAGAAAGAAAAGGGGAGATATTAGGTTGGTGCAAAAATAATGGCGTTTTTTGACGAACGTCAAAAAACGCAATTATTTTTGCACCAACCTAATATAATAAAAAATATATTTTGAAAAAGTTTCATTTTTTTCTAGGTAAGTAAGTGCAGAAAAATGAGGAATCCATATTTTGTTACTTCAATACATAGGTACCTGTCTAAGCATATTATTTTTTTTGTTTCGGAACAAAATACTTTAAATACTAAAATTAGTATAAATTGTCATCCTGGAACTACTATTACTTGAAAGGCTTTTTGTATCATAAAATGCTTTTAAAATGAACCCAGTGTTCTCTATATGTGCTCTAGTGTGTATATATATATATATATATATATATATATATATATATATATATATATATATATATATATATGATGCACTCACAAACATTATATCACATACAGTAAGTGTTGGTGATAATAAAACAGTACATGTTGTAAAATAACATACTAATTTATAGTATTTTATAGTATGAAATATTGTACATGCCTTTATATTTATTTCCATCCTGTCGGCTTGAGCTTTAGAATATACCGACTGAACCTCTGCAAAAGGATATGAGGACAACTATTTGACGTGGGTTGCTACCCGTAATGTCTGGGGACGGGATCCTGGTGTTTGTGGGCTTCAGGAGTCAATGGTTGCTTCTCATTCCCAACACACCTCACCACTTTAGCACTTACTTGACTAGATGGGTTGTTGGAGAGGCCGATGCGATCACTCGGCTGGCCATGACAAGCCCTATAACTATATCAATTTATGATGTGGTTTATAACTAAATACGATATTCCAAATATACAGCGGGATAACATACCGTTTCTATTCAATTTATAGACGTTAGAAAGCAATGGCTGAGAGTCAACTGGTTCGAAGAGTCTTACACTTAGACATGGCTCTGAACATTCCAGTTTGTACACTTATTTGGGAAGTGCAATAAATTATTTAACCGGTGTTCAGTCTCGCTCAAATACGAGAATGCTGACCTGTCAAGGCGACTGAGTTTCCTTCTTGACACGTCCCAATGTTGGGCTCTGAGGTGGGTAAGGAGCACAGGCAGTGAAACGTAATACACTAAAATTATGAATAACCCAAATAAAAAGAGTTTGGTTCTCAAAAAGAAATTAATATGGAATTTATAATATTTTTGTGTTCACGTCCCTAGAAGAAACTCCACTGGCAAAACTTTACCCTTTCTTGATTGCAAAAGCAACTTGAGAGAATGGCAATGTGCTGGTCGAGGTGCAACATAGAAAATATAATAAAGATGTAGACCTTTCATAATATAAAAATTAAAACCTTCCTTCATGCAAGACTGAATCCTTCTAAGGGAGTCATTGGAAGTAAAGTTATGTCTCTAGTCACACGTGAGGAAATTACTACATCTGATTTATGAAACCAAGGTGTCAGTGATTACCATAGGATCTCAATTAAAAGAAAAAGGGAAACAATTATAATTGACATATATATCCTTACTTTTAGCATACCTGAAATCCCCCCAAATAGAAATAGGGTATAATCTTGAGTCAGTGGAACGAAATATCCTTGCTTCGCTAAGATGCTAAAAGTATTGACATCACAGAGATAGCTGCAAGAGTCGCGCCTAACATGTGGAAAATGTGGCCAAAGGGATTCAGACCATTCTGAAGAAGAATGCCACGATGAAATAACATCAATTCTAGGAAAACTATCCAACATACTCAAGAACATGTGAATTCTGGGGAAAAAAAGGAAAGGAAAATTATCGAAGTCAAATATAAAAGAAACGTATCATTTTCAGAAGCAAAACAATTGTTTCCTGTTTAGGAAGGGGTTCCCAGATCTTTTGCTTTTCCCTGGCCTCTATAGTAGTGCTGTTGTGAATCTCTTGTGATATGTATGGTTTGTGGCAACGTCTCTTCATACTGAGGGTACCGGGTTGACAGATTTCTAGTTGCTGCTCCTGATGGGGTAGTTAGGAGACTGAACTCTTGCATAATATCTTGAGAGGCTGCTCTGATCAACAGTTGCGTAATATCGGGGTGCTTGCAGTGCCATATTTCGCATGGAAGGATGTCCCTGCACGCACCTCCAGTGGGCACAACCCTGAGGCTACATTATATTGCAATTTCACCAGTTCCTTTTTGTCTGTGTCATATACAATGACCGTCTGCTGCTATTACTTTAGGCCTGTTCTTTACCAACATAACTCAACATGACCATAAACAATAAAAAAAATAAACCTAAACCTCTCAGAAATTAACTTGAACCCTTCAGCAACATCCGTGGCATTCGTACCAACTTCTGTAGTGGGGAATCGTTCCTATTTGAAAAGTCGCCTGATATACTAGCTCTCTGCACGACTAATTTTAACTCGTCAATCCCATCCTTTGATTTCTTGATTCCCGGCTACCTTCCTCTCCTTAGAAAGGACTCTATAATCCACATGCATGGCCTGGGAGTTTATGTCCATGATCATCTCCCGCTGGCTAGGGAACTCTCTCTCGAATCTACAGACCATTTGTATATGTGTCTCCGTCTATCCCTCCTCAGTTCAGTAAGACATAACTTTCCCTACCGTTCCCCTTCCTCTAAAGACTGTAGTGTACTCGATAGCATTTCCTATAATATAGAAAAGGCTATCTCTCTACATCGGTTTGCATACATATTCGTGTTCGGTGACTTTAACGCTCACCATAACATGTGGCTTAATCACTCTGTAACTGACCTCACTGGAATACAAACCCTTAACTTTTCAATCACTCAATCCCTCACACAAGTGGCTAACTTTCTTACACATTTCTCCAATAACTCTGAGGGCAACGCTTCCCTTCTCGATCTTTGTATTATCTTCACCCTTGACTCTTGTTGCCCTACGCAGCTCTGCACTCTGAATAACTCTTGGTCACGCGACAGTGCCTCCTTCTACTTCTCCTCCAGTCATGAACCTCCTACAAACAGAATATCTTTCTGTTATTAATGCGCAGACTGGGACTCGTTCCGTGATTTCCTTCGCGACGTACCTTGGAATGTAATTTTTAATCATCTCGTTCAAAAATGCGCGTCGGATGTTTCTTCTTGTGTAAAAGCCGGTATCGATGCTTTCATTCCAGTGAGGAAATAACAAATTAAATCGCGCTTTTCGCCTTGGTTCTCACCTGCTGGTTCAGCTGGTATAGCCCCTAGGAATAACTTCTTCCGTCTGTACCGAAGCGATATGTCTGATTTCAAAAGACATCTCTTTGTCTCTGTTCGTAATGACTGCAAGTGTGTCCTCAATGAAGCAAAATTACTATTTACTGATATAATGAAATAACGTATTGCATCTCGCAAGTTTGGTTCGGCTGTGCAAGAGTGTCCTGAAAAACACAAATCTACAATACCTAACTTCCTCAGCTGATAAGGATGAATGCTTTGCTCATCCAATTCAATACTCGACTCATCCGGAGTACCCATACCTGATTTTCCCCCTAGAACTGAGGCTTTATTGAGTGAGATGAGCATAACCCCTTCGATGGTTTTGGACATCATCTTGCTTTTCTCGCACTCTGATAAAGCAAGTGGTGGTGACGGGATACCAGCCGTTGTCCTAAAGAAATGTGCTCCTGAGCTGGCTCCAGCTCTCTCCAAACTATATAACTATTGCTTCATCTCTTATTCCTGTTTCTAAGAACTCTGGAGACCCTTCTGACCCATCTAACTACTGTCCTATCAGTCTCCTACCACTCTTCGCCAAAGTCTTCGAGGCTTTAATCAACGCCGAAGTGGTTAAGCACCTTATATCCCATTATATACTCTCTGAAAATAAATATGGTTTCCACTTTGAGCGGTCTACTGCTGACGTGCTTATGGCCATAACTGAATTTGTATACCAACTCGAGCTGTGGCTCTAGATATCTCCAAGGCGTTTGATAGGGTTTGGCATTCCGGCCTTCTTCGTAAGCTTCAGGGATACGGTATTACAGGGCAATTATTTGACTTAATACAACCATTCCTGTCAAACGGTGTAATGAAACCCTTTCTAAACGGACGCTAGTGTTCCCCAAGGCTCTATCATGGATCCTATGCTGTTTCTGATCCTCATCAACGACCTTCCTGATGTCATCAGTTCTCAAGTAGGCATCTAAGCAGACGACATTACTATTTACCCCTGTCTTAGTAGTAAATTCGGCATCGCTGACAAAGCTAACCTACTTGTTGATCTGATAAAGGACTCCCAATCTGTCTTTGATTGGGGCAGGAAATGACTTGTAAACTTTAATGGCTCAAAAACGAAACCACCGCAGAGAACCCTCCCTGCCTTCTATCAGCATGGTAGATGCCCGACTCCACGAGAGTGTCTCTCTGTGCTTTCTTGGTCTCTGGTCTCACGTTTTCCACTAACCTGAAGTGAATCAATAGTTTCATCTACCGCAAGTAAAGTTGGTTCTGTGTTGCGCCAGGAAGTTTTTCTCGTCTGAGTCCATTCTTCAAATCTACGATCCGTCCTTTCATACTTGAATACTCTTGCCAAAATATGATATGGTGCCTCCGTTGTTTACCTTGAGGTCCTCGACAAAATCCAGAGACGGATATGCAAACTGATGTGGTTTCCCCCTGTCTTTTCTGCAAATATTCACCTGGCAACTGATCTGAAGAACTACTTTCACTAGTACCCCAAGTGCATGAATCTATACGTGCTACTAGGTTAGCATCTCGGTTCCACCATTTCACTGTCGAAACAATTAAATGTAACCGCCTCTTCTACTCCAAAAGATTCTTCTCTCACGCTCTCTTCCTCTTACTTGGGAATAATCTTGAAATATTCAAATGTAATGTCAATCGATATCTTCTAATGCCTTGATCCTGATCGCCGTCCTTCTGCAAACACCACTCTTTACTCTTGCTCTCACTCTCTGTAACTCCTTGCGTGATTCACAAGCAAAAATAAGACTACAAATAATTCTGGTTTGCTCTGACAAATACAGAGGCCACATTGGGAATCTCGTGCACTTGAGATCAAATGACTGGCCCAAATTTCAAACTTACGTAAAAAGTTTATTTTCCTAAGAAATGGGGCAGACTGAATCGGTGACAGGTTTTTTTTTATTAGAAGAAGAAGTTCATTTATCTTTTTAATCGCAATAGAAGGACAACGAAAAAACTGAAAGAATAAAGAAAAAACAAAATAACTATTTGACAAAACAAACACAAATGAATCCGACCAAAAACACCAAACCCAAAGGTCACAGTGATCTCCTATCCATCCACAAAAACACAGAATAGACAGACTGAAAATCTTATCTTCCCAAAGACTAAAATCAGCCAAACAAAAGACGAAAATCCACAACGACCAAATTCCTACACAAAACCGATTTGACGAACTAGAAAAGATGGCGGTAGAAAGCCAAAACCGTCAAATGGCTAAAAGCTCCAAAATGAACAGCTAAGAAATCAAAACTAAATAAGCTAAAGACGAAAAACTTTTAAACAGTCGCGCATAAGATAATTCACTGGAACTGCTGTGGAATAAAGGTAAATATAAATGAACTGCTTCTAATAACAGGCTCGTCACCAGCAGGTGCTTGCATTCAGGAAAACAAACTTTAAGGCATGAAGTGAATATAAAAGAATACCAGCAATGTACGGCCCAATATGGTGGCTAGAAAGACACAAATCAAAACGGGAGGACTTTTTATAAAGAACGAGGATATATATATAGATATATATATATATATATATATATATATATATATATATATATATATATATATATATATATATATATATATAAACAAAACTCCGATCTACGTAAATCCATGTACTGTCAGCTGCTCTGCAATCGTTTTATCCATATGTGATCCATCAATCTATATAGATTTCTCTTTGAAGTTTCTGGTGGACACATGCGTTAGTGATCACTTGCCAATTGTTCTGCAAAATTCAGAAAATAATGAATTTGCAAATTAGGCGGAGTGAACTGGGACGAATTTAAAAAACAATGTTCTGATAAACTAGCTGAAGGTAAATGCATCAAGGACTTAAAAGAGTTTACGGAAATACTTATATCTGTAGCATTTTGAACCACATCGGAGTTAAAGGTAATGATGAAGCAGAACTAGTAGGAAAGTCGATTTTAGATCCGATACACAGGTTTTAAGGAGGTTATTAATAAATATATTGAAAAGAAATAGCTACTGTACAGGCGATGATAACCCACACAAACTTGCAATTCAGTCCAAAATAAGAGAATGGAAATGAGCTGCCAGAAAATCTCGCAAAGAAGTGGTAGTGGTTCATGAACGTACTGGCCATGCGAGAATAAGCCACACGCACTTAACAAAGATCAACCAATATGTCAAGCATGTAAAACAACATATATTATGAAACATATATTAACAGAGTGCTCAAATCTTACTCTCTCAAGACAAAAATGTTATAATAATTATGTATGAGCTGTTTGAAAAAGTAAAAGTGCATGATATAATATAATTTCTCAAAACATTAAGACTCTACCAAAAATTATAAACCAAATGAGAATGTCAAAATCAGTTTCTCTAGTAAAAGTGTAACTGAAACAATACATCAATGAAAGCAGACCTTCGACAACAACCCAAATATATATCAATGAAACCGAATCTGCAAACTGTTTCTTTACAAAGAACATATATTCTATTCATACAAATCTATTGTAAAAATCTTGGCGGCATTAAATAACCCATTGAGGTTGATATGCAGTAAAAAAAAAAAAGAAAAAAAGAAAAAAAAAGAAGCAAAACAAGCCTTTAGATTTATTTGTTGAATTTATGGAGATATATACAAATTTTGTGTGTGTGTGTGTGTCTTTGAGATTGTCAAATTTATTTACATTTATGTGTATTGTGTGTGCATGCGTGTCCTCATTAACCTGCATATATATATGTACACACCCTTCCCATATATACATACTGCCTTATAAAAAGGAATCAGCACACACACACACACACACACACACACACACATATATATATATATATATATATATATATATATACACACACACACAGGCATATGTGGCTGGGGCCAATATCACACCCGAAATAATAATAATAATGATAATAAAAGGAGAATATGCTGGAAAACAGGGAAAAGGGCGTTTTCAAAAGAACCAGGATTTTTAAAATGCTGTAAATACTTTGAAATTGTAATGTTACAGATTTTATTTAGAAAACGAAATACAATCTTTTTTTCTCTTTAAGCGTACAAAAGATATCACATTATTAATAAAAAAAATAGAATTCAGAATGTCTTGATTTAAAGGTTAATTTTATCGATAACAAAACAGCATGAATCTATGTAAAGTTTATCAAAATTGCTCAGAGCTATTAATAGATAAACTTAGAACAATGGCAATACGGCCAGGTCACTGAATATATACATATATATATAACTTTTTTCCCTCTAAAATCGGATCGATTTGGCCATATTTATTTGCTGTTAACTCGATTCTCACCCAATGTAGAGCAACGGAGAGCTTTCGGAATTTCGGGGTTACGATACGGTGTCACATGGACGAGAGGATCGGCGTTACACACACACACACACACACACACACACACACACACACACACACACATATATATATATATATATATATATATATATATATGCATATACATGTATATACCCACACAGTCTCATGGGTAATGTAGGGATTGTAAGACATCTCTCATCAACACATCTATCATCACCAACTCCCAGACCAGACCTAATAGTTTTATTATCACTTAGCCAGAAATTAACTTTTGCTAACAGTCCAAAAATGGGATCAAGTCTTACTACAAATACAGAAAACGAACAATAAAACATTAAAAGAAAAGAATGTAAAATTATTCCTTTAAAATTTATTTCTTTTATTTGCCTGAAAAAGGTCACGAGACCTGAAACTCATGTAGGAGAAATATGAAGAATAAAATTTAATATGTACACTAAAACAAATCCACATTATAACCAAAAACCTTTGCGGTTTCTCTTTTTTAAAATATATATGAGAGAGACAGAGCACATTAATGAACTGGCCATCTATCTTAATAGTAGGTTAAAATCTTAATCTTATACTTTACAATGGTCAGTTTTTAATCCCTGGCTGATGATTGTCACTTGCATGAAACTGAGCTGTAGCAAACAGTGAGGAATAAAATATATTATTATTAGTATAGTATATAAAAAAAATCAAAAGAAAAATTTTATCTTAGCTGATGTGTTTCATCCTCTGAAAGACTTTATGAAAGCAAATACAAATATTTTATTTTGTAACAAGTATTTATAGACAAGAGCAGAAATGATATTTTTTTCAAAATTATTAAATTTACGAAACGCTCATAAATAATAGTCAGGTTTTCTGAAAAGTTAAGCAGGACGCCAAGCGACATAGTTTAATGTCTAATAAAGAAAAGTGAGTAAAAGATGTTCTTGACATGTTATGCAAATTAATATTTAAATTATTTAGTTTGGGATTAGTTTATCTGTTATATGTGTGAAATAACACGAGATTAGGAATTTAACGCGTTTTTTTTTCCCCATTTTTATAGTCACGTATGTTGGCTCAGAGGACAAAATGGTAAGATAAGTTTTCCTTTTGTTTTTGTTCACATTATCTTTTTACGCATTTTTTATCTGAAGTTTTACACCCCCGCATATATGTATACGGTAACCAAAATATCCTTGCCGTGTTTTTATTTTTTAGAAAAAAATATCTACAGTAATTTTGACGTACCTTTAGTCCTCAAAGAAATCTGCATCGGCTTCCAAAACATTTTGCCAAAGGGCCCATATCTGAAAAATTCTCTGGAGGTGTCTTTGACGCAAAGAAGGCTGTGAGTATCTGCCACAATTCTGCATCATTTGCGAAGAATTTCCCTCAAAGGTGGTTGTCCGAGGTGGTAATCTGTTGACACAAGATCATATATGTATAACACAATCAGTTTATCGGTTACGCAGTCTGTTTCCTTCCTTAGTAATGAGATATTCTGTTGTTATAATAAAAACTAATTTATCCCAATAAACAAACATCCCTAGAATAACAATGACAATGGAATATCTCGTTATAACAAAAACATATTGCTAATATATATATATTTTTTAATTCCCCTGTTTCTTGATAGCTATTTTGGCTTTGAGAATGAAAAAAATTCTTACATGCCACAACGTAATTGTATTCTTACAGTGGAAAAATAACCTATACAATTTCGCAATTACATATATAGTCGCTGTTTTGTCTGGGAGAACACATTTTACTTCGGAGTACTTTTGCTTTTAGAAGATATATATATATGCACACATACACTAAATAGTTTCATGAGAGTTCAGTAACTCAGTTCTTACAAGGCTATCCACTCATATAGTTTGCTTATAGTCGTTAATTTAATGAAGAACCAACCACACTTTTTGGAAGAATCAAAAGACGTGTATATAACGAACACTGCTGCAATTTTAACTCACTTCTCGACCATTTCTCATTCCGAGCTGCTATCCCTTCTCCGCTAAGTATCCACACAGTTATACATGTCAGAAATTATATTTAAACTTTTACCAGAAGGCTCCATAATAAAAAAATAAAAATCCTTAACAATGAACTTAATCGATCTTTAACCAAACTTAATATTCCGAAACAAGTTTGTTTTTTGTTTTTTTAAATTTGTTTAATTTCTCTTTTATTTTTCCAATTTCTGGATAAGGTAATGAGTATTGTCCTCGAAGTTGATAAACTGACCAAAGATTATATTTTATTTTTGTTCAAGTACTTTCGACTTTTGCAGTCATCATCAAGAACCGATATGGTAATGTCGCATTTGTGGTAGTTATAATTCGTTTGTCCGTATACTGGTATACTTTAGGAAGCTTCACGTTTGAAATGGTCAAGCGTGACGTCATGTGTAATTGCTTTTGGGAATGAAGTCGCACAAAATTACATTTATATATATATATATATATATATATATAATATATAGCCGTCTATTCTTCATGGATTACTATTTCATTAAATATGATGAGCAAGGATTTTCTTTGTAACTTGAAAAAGTCGATGTTGTTCAGACTAGGTTCAGCAGTAACAACGCGGTGAAATAGTTTTAATCCACACTTCTGGTAGATTTAGCATAATTTTTATGATTGATAGGAAAAAGAATTATTCGATATTACTAATATATTTTTTATTACTGATTAATGGGAATAAAATATACTTGTAATTTTACAAATATTTATAATGTATCATGTCCGCTTTCCTATTTGTTTACCAAATTTACAATGTAGATTGCGTAGATGTTTCAGAGCAAACAATTGAAGAAATGCCAACTTGATAAGTTTCTTTATGTGTGTGCGCGGAGATGTTAATCTGCACGCGCACTTTAACAAATACGTACACTTTTCATTTTTAATAATGTATGTTCACACAAGTGGTGTCTATTGACCATTGATAGGTATCACGTGAAAAGTCTTCACGCATCTGTAGTATTTTTGCTATTTTTCTCTTGCCGAAAGCCTCATTGGTTGTTCTATAAGAGGTTAACGTGTAATTAGCAAATCAGACAATTCATCCAGTGAACATTTCGAATTCTGATTTCAACAACTTTGCACCTTTTAC
Organism: Acanthosepion lycidas; assembly: GCA_963932145.1. Taxonomy (NCBI): domain Eukaryota; kingdom Metazoa; phylum Mollusca; class Cephalopoda; order Sepiida; family Sepiidae; genus Acanthosepion; species Acanthosepion lycidas. The sequence goes on along the minus strand of OZ010603.1, from coordinate 50,918,809 downwards.
CAATCAGCCTATTCCAAATTGATTAGTGTTTTGAGTTGGCAAAGTCAGTTGTGTAATTATCACTGCTACCAGTTCTTTTCGAACCTAAATGAAAGTTTTAATCACATGCATTAGGTGTTTACAAAATTTGCCAGTTTTTCTCATTTTCTTTGAGAACCAGGGAGCAAACCTGCAACTGAAAAACGGTTCACATTGGATTGTTTGATTCGTTTTCTACAGCTTATCAAACCTTTGTAGGTTATTTAAAGCCAGAAAATATTTTTTAGAAGGTAAGATTTTTTATTTTTGAGATAATAATAGTGATACAAGTCATACTAATTAAACCATAGCTGGAATAGAAGTGGTGGATTCATGCCTTTCTTAAAGGTATTTAGCGTAAGTGAATATAAAGAACCTAATGGGAATTGAACCTCAGCTCTACAATTAACATTAACGAACCATTATTACGCTACCCGCACATCCAAACTTACATCACCTGGCATTCCCTAACAGTCACCCATCTAGGTACTGACTAGGCTCGACGTTGCTTAAATTCGGTTATCGTAAGGTAACCAGTGTCTCAACGTGATGTGGCCATCAACCCATTCATCAGTAGACATCTGATAATTTCTAATTTTAAACAGTTTATTTCGTTTATACCATTATTTTTCGACCACGGGGTGCGTTTACTATCCACACATATTTTCAAAGGCAATGCCCCGCATTAATTTTTTAGCGTATTTCAAAGCCGCTGCCCATCTTACGTATATATAAAAAATATGTGTATTTATTACAAAATATTTTAATTTACTAACAGTGATAGAATTACTTTCTATTTTAAACAAAACTGTTAGTTGGTATATTGACTAAAGGGGAAACTTGCGGTATCAGAGACGCTTCTACAGACGAAGTAGAGATTGGACGGGGCATATTTTCAGAAAATTGGGGACGAAATAGAATTATTCTCGGGAACGGTTGGCATTTCTGGGGAACATAATGAAAAAAGAAGGCTTGGATAACTTGACACTCACATGACATATTGAAGTCAAGTGGTGCATAGGGAAACCTGTGTAAATGGATAGCAGAACATAAACTGGAAGGTATAAGACAAATTAAAGCTACGAATGATAAGAAGATGTGGAGAGTCATGATCACTCAAACCCCGAACGGACACAGCACAAAGAAGAAAATTTTAGTAAATATAGACAAGAATTTCGCTTGAAGTGGAATAGTAGAAATAAAAGAAACAACTTTCTTACGCCGAAAGTTGTTAAATTTTGTACTACGATCATTTTTTTGCTCCTAATATATTGGTTGTGTTCTCTAGTCGTCATCGTGAAGTTCATTTAAATGGGTTTTTTTTTCGCTTTTCAGATAGTAAGAGTTGAAAAGGTCATCAAAATGCTGTCAAAAGAACGCAATAAAAATGAGGAAATATTTATATACATATTTCACAAATTGAACAAATGCACTTGTTAAAGGCTGACTTAACGACGTCTTGAAATGTGAGGAAAACTCGCGATATAGAGAAAAGTAAACTTATTTATTACCAAACAGGCAGTGTGCTGATAAATAACGTGCTAAGTGACTATGTAAAAATAGAAATGATTACAAGGACGTGTTTTCTTGTTGGATTTATTTAACTTACAAAACCAGATGATTCTAAACGGACTAACAGTCATTCAAGAATTTATTAACCTTGACACTATACGATACAAAGATGACGCAATGTTGATGACAGATTCACAACAAAAATCGAGTTTACTATTTAAAAAAGTATCGTATACTCTCGCTTATAGTGCAAGTATGTATGACCAGTTTTCATACGCAAAAAATAGAGGGTTCCACTGTAAACATGCAATTTTTTGAAGAAGTTAAAAATCATGCATTTTCGATAACCGATTGCATTATACACAGGTAATCTTTTTCTGTATGGGTTAAAATAGAGTGTTCGCACTATACAATGAAGCCGGCTTATACAGGAGAATATACAGTAGTCGATAAAATCCAGAAATAATCATTAACAGTATGAAGATAGAATGCATAGATGTCAGCTAATGGGACAATCAAAAATATGAGTTACATATCGAGGATATCATAATTCAGCGGCAATTTGATCATCCTAATAGGGGGGAGCTCGGAAGAAAGGTTTATTCTCTCATTTGCACTTCCCCCATTATGGGCATTATTATTATATCGATGATATAATAACACCGATATTTCACTGACGGAACTGAATGGCGGAAATTAAAAGGAATGACAAACATGCTTTGTTCTCAGTGACTTTTACACAGAACTATATATACACATTTACACATCCCTCGCACAGAGAGGGCACAGAGAATATAAAACATATCTACATAGCAAACAGAATGAAAGTAGAACAAAAACATGATCTTTCATATAATACGAACATTCTTTTATGTTTAGGACTCCAGATAAAAGCGAACCGGATTCATCTACTATGTCACAAGCAAAGAGATATTCTGCAAACAGAAAACGGCTGGACTTAGGAGATAGTTTCTTTCTATATGGGGGAAGATATATTCCCAAAGGAAAACTGAGCCATGTAAGCTGCTGTGGGAAGCAGATTTTACTTCAGCCTGAGCCAAATAAATGATTGCTTCGTCTGATTCTTAGTAAACCGAATGAAATTGACTGCTATTTTCGTCACTGTATAGAGTGACGTCATTAAGCGGCCGTCATGTGACCACACGTGATTTCATCTCTACCAAAGTGAGATTATTGCTTTTTGCATCCTTATATTCTGATTAGTATGGCAATGGATTAGTACGATGGAAATGTATTGAGAAATCGAAAGGTGCATAGGAATAACAAAAAGGTCTCTTAGAAAGTAACCGAATATTAAGAGATCGAAGATTATGTTTAAAAACAAAGTGCTGGATTGCTATGTAATGTCTAACCTTCTTTGGAATTGAATGCAGGAAAAGTATTGAATCAATTCAGTTGTCCTCTTTTGATTGAATTTGAGAGATTTTGCGAGAAATGAAGGCGATTTTTAGGAAAAATAAAAAATAGAGAGATCTTGCTTGCAATCTAAAAGTACAGCTGAAACTGTTTTTGATCCATAATGAGGAAAGAAAGATTGGAGAATATAACACAGACAAGTCTGAACAAATGGAACAAAGAAAAACTAAACCGGGTCGAAAAGGAGGAAGTCTAACTGAAAGAAAGCTGTGAAGAGATATAGCTCCCAGATACTGAAGGAAATTTGGATGAAGATGTTACAAATAGGAAACTACAACATAAAACTATAAGCAGAATGCTACATGTAGACGAGCAAGAAAAACGATACAGCCTTAACAAGAAATATATTTGTATTTACATAGAATCTATTTTTATTTTAAGCTAAATAAATCAATTTTACTTCTGTTTCTCCTACATGTGAAATAATTAGATTTTTGTTTTCATTACGAATAGCCTCCTTGAACCTTGTATATCCTATGTTATCAAGAAAAGAAATAAAATTTAATTCCACTGCATCACTATCACGATACTTTAGCAGAGATTTTGCCTTCAGATTGGCGACAGTGACGCCATTTTGAAGCTAATTTTACTTCTGCTTTATGTTGATTGATTTGTTTTACAGCATATTAACATTTTTTACGTTATTTCATGCTAAAAATTAATGTTAAATGCTAATTTAAAAATTAGGATTTCATATTGGTTAAAATATTGCTGGATTTATAACCAAACAATAAAAGTTAAACATTTAAAGAGTTTATTTTTTTTTTATATAGATTAAAATTTCCAATGTTTTGTCTTAAATGTTTGATAAATATGTAAAATTCCAATTTTTCTGTTTCTATATATTTCAAAACTATATTTTTAAAGGTTCAACCTCTTTTAAAATTTTTAAATGCTACTTAGTTTGATATTGCCAAAATTCGTTTTGTTTAGTTGTTCTTTAATAAAAGAACGAAGTCAAGATATTCTATCAGCTTTACCGCGTATCTTTGGAGACACATCATAAACATTGGGCTTCCTCATGTTTTAGTATAATAATAATAATAATAATAATAATAATAATAATAATAATAATAATAATAAAGGTATATCTAATGCGGAATATTGGGTTTAATATTAAATAGCTTTTTTTCTTTTCTTTTTTTTAAAGATATGAGTTTCACAATTTTATCCACTTTCTCAATATGTATTTATTAATGGTTTGCTTCAACTCTCTGTGTGGTATTTTTTTTGTTTTAAAAGGATTCAGTTCTAATGACGTTTTTATTGTTTTATCAGTTCTGCCATTGCTGTGGATGCTAATATTGATTTAGTGTCCGATAGAAGATATCCTTTTTATATATATATATATATGGCTTTAATTCTAATTAGTAGATTTCTTGTTAGTAAATAACTCATTTTGTATTTTTTATAGCTGCAAAAATGGACAAGGAGTCTATAAAGATGAAGAATTTCTTGTAAATGCTCGAGATAATAATATAATATTAAAGGCTGATATTTCTGTTTCTGGGATTTGTTTCATTGAAGTTTTTATAGAAGGTAACTCACCACAGCTTGTCTCCATCTTTTGATCCATCAATGTATATTGGTGACATTTTTTTTAAATCGAGATCACCCCAAGCAAGGTAGTGAAGCCACTAAGACACAAGGTGTTACTGGGTGTGGAAGAATTAGAATACAGAAACATTACTAAGGAGCGAGAACAAAAAAAAAGGAAAAAGAGTAATCAGGAGGACAGTATATGACGATTGAGATTGCAGTTAAAATTTTGAAGATTACTTGGCTGGAGATCAGGAAGACGAAAGGGAGTTCCATAAACGAGAAGTGCGAGAGAAGAAAATGTTAGTATAGAACTTACGGCTACATCTAGTTAGCTCAAATGTAAATTGATGAGATCTTACCGCCAGTCTTGTACTGCACCTAAATTTAAAAAAATCTAGGTAGCATAGCGAACAATTACCATGGAAGTATTTATAGAAAAGACACAGAGAGGCAACTTTACAGTGTCGGGAAAATGACTGAAGCCGAGCTGCCAGATCAGGACCAATGATATTGCTGATTCTTCTTTAGATTTTATCAAGGAGCTCTAGATAAATAGCAGATCATCATTGTGGAACATAGAAGGATTTGTTTTTGTTTTTCTGCGATATATTTTAACATCAGAGGGAAATGTGATAGCGGAGTTGAACACGCATCGGATAAGCGAAAGAAAAATTCCAAAAGGTAAGCAAGGTGGATGAGAAACAAAAAGGTTTCCTTAGAAATTGCTCGATTGCTGCGTGATATCCATCCTCTTATATGAGAGTGAAGACTGGATAATTTCGCTACGTCTGACGCAAAAAAAATAGAGGCAGAAAAAATGTGGTTCTACAGAGAGATACTGAGATTGCCGTGGACGGAGCTAGTAAGCAAAAAAGAAAATGGCAACAAAGAACACTTATACTCGGAATCAGAAAAATCAGCTGACATTTCTGGGACACACAGAGGAAGGACGCCTTGAAAAATTTAACCCCGACGGGGTATATTGAAAGAAAAGATAGAGGAAAGCAGCAAAACGAACTTGTGTGACTGGATGGGGGAGCAGGTGTGAAATATTACTTTCATTACAACTCACTGTTCAGAAATAATCAACCTGAATGAAACGCACCTGGAAGAAAATGATACACTTATCAAGCACTACACGTCATTCAACCACATAAATAAACAAGCTGATAGAGCATCAGGTGATTCATCAATATCCAATAATGATAACATTCCTTACAGTGAGGAAAACACACACACACACACAAAATATGCAGGCGATTTCAGTATCTGAAAGCTTACACAAAACTTAATTCAGCAATTAGTGAAATCTTCCATTCAAATGGGAATTTTAACAATAATAACTTGTCGAGTAGTAAGGCAACCAGTAGAAAGTTACAATCATAGGGAGAGTCTTAAACCAAAAACACCTGTACATGTTTAATAACATGACAAACACAGCCCTAGTAAAGGGAGAAAAGCGGCTATGGGACACAAGTGATAGGAAGTTGTGGAGAGGCATAATCACCAATGTCCTAAAAGAAAGTCACACATAGAATAAGAATTTCGATCTGGCAGTATATTAGAGATATGTGATTTCCTAAAGTCATGCACTTATGTCTGCCTGACTTTCTCTGAAAGAATTCTTTATACGGGGACTGTATAGTTTAATTATTTTGTCTTGTTTGTATATTGTGCATTTTTAGGTTAGATTTGACAAATACGATGCAAGCTTTAACAATATTTCAATGTCAGCTTCTTTCGTCATACTGCCAATGGAGGTTCATCAGATTCTGGGCATAAGCTTTTCTACCGAGGAGGTTGTGAATGCTCCCAAAGTTAAACTTTGTTTTTGATGCTTCAACCGTATCAAATTTATACATAAGCTTTCTGCTCCATAAAGCGGCCATAATCTAGTTTATATCTGACGTCTTTGTTTTCCGACTTGAAGCTATTTTTTTCTTTTCTTCCTTCTGCTTGACGATAGGAAAATTATTTTTTCTGTTTTTTTACGAGTTTTCTAAGACTGTTTCAGTTCGTGAGTTTTCTATCATCCTTCCCAGTTACCTTTATATTATTGCAAATAAGGTGCTTGACTCGGTTCTTGCTATTTCCCTGGTGATATCACATACTTTTGTATTTTTGTATTAAAGTTTATTCTTGATGCATAATTCATTCGTGTATTTCATTTGGATTCTTTAAAATTTTAGCAAGCTTTAACTTTTCTGTTTTTCTTTATGTTCAAATTTTCTTTCGTTCGGTTGTTCTTGAATTTTCTTAAGTTTACACGAGATATGTTCTTACTGCTTCTTTGCATTCATTTTCAAACCACAGCTTGTAGATTTGGTGGAAATGGAGCATTTTCGAATGTTTCCTTTATCTATAGAGAGTAGGGTATAGATAAAAGGTCACGTTTTCCTCATTGTTAATATTGGCTTCGGGGTTTTGAATTTTGCCTGTTAGCTTTACGGGATTTCTGCGTGATATTTTATTAAGTTTTGGGTTATGAATTTCTAATATGATAGGAAGATTGTCACTTCAGTATATGTCATTGTGAGTTTGTTTCAGTTGTCAATAGTGGATGGCATATTTTTAAATGCGCTTCTTGCTGGATGTAGATAAGTGTTTGCATTCTTATTAAACATGCACAGTTTTTTGGGGGTTTGCCTCTATGATTCTAAATTTATATTGATTTCATTATTATCCTACAACAAGATATGGCTGTTGAAATCTCTATTTGAGTGAAAGGTTTCTCTAATTACTGAATTAAGTTGTTTGTGGGTTACATATATTGCAACCACATTCGTATTTGCCTTTTAATTTTACCTCTCTGTAAATAATGTTATCATTTTTGAGTATTAATAAGTCACCCTATCAACTTGTTAATGTGGTTTGAATGGCGTGTAGTGTTGATAAGTGTATAATTTCCTTTCAGGTGCGTTTTTGCAGGCTTATTATTGCTGGACTGTAAATTGTCATGCCGGTTATTATTTAGTTATGGTTAACGTTCACACTTAATGTCGCTTGGTAGAATTTCCTTTGTCATCGTTTATTGCGGGTGGAAGTGAGTTTTGGTTTGTAGTTTGGGATTGTTGATTTTTCCTCAACATACATTCAAATTTGTTCCTCACATTTATCCTGATTTTTGATCGTGACCCAGTATGATGAAACTGTGTGCGGGTTCTTTTTTGACAAAGGTCTTCTTGCTCACTTTATTTACTTGTTTCTCCCCAAATCAATATTTGTCTTATAGGGATTCTCTGTCCTTTTCCTGATTATTTTTTTTTTTACATTTGATTCTTCATTTCTTTTTACTGTCTGTTATTTTGGTTTACTTTATGATAGGTTTTATAAAACTGGCAATAAAAAAATAATGTTATCAATACAGATAACATTATTCTTTTTTATTGTCACTTTTATTTCACTTATGAATTTAAGGCAATATTTTTTATAGGTGCTTCGTATTTGTCATTAACTTTTTCTTTTACAATCAGGGGGTAGCTTTTTCATCTCATATCTCCCTCTACAGTTTCAGGAAAGATATTTTCTTTGTGTTTGACTTATTATTCCTTTTACTCCCCCCCCCCACACACTTCACGTGTGAATGTTCCTCCCAACAACTTGCGCATTTGCAAGAATGGTTACTTTCATCTGGTGTGGCTTGAATCTCTCTGCCTACACCTGCCGCAAACTGCTGAACTAATTCTTCTACATGATGGTTAAACTTCGGTGTAATACTGTATATTTTGGTTCCTGTTTAATAGTTGCTCCTGCAACACAGCGTTTTATCTCTTTGGACCCCTCCTCAAACATAAAGTCCATAAATATGGATCTTAATGAACTCAAGATCAAATACTCTTGAAATAATATCCCGATTCCTAGCAAGCATGAGTACATGATTATCATGCTAAACAAAATAATCAATTTTGTGTAGAATGAGACGGAAGGCCTTTTTTCCTTTAAACAATATTGCAAAAAATAGTATTGACACTGACGTACCTTTGTTCAAAACGGATAAATACCCCCCTGTCGTGAAAGAACTGTC
>OZ010603.1:50892776-50905276 GCA_963932145.1 Acanthosepion lycidas | reverse complement strand
TTTTTTCATGTTGCTTTTTCTACCCTTTCTTTTATTTCCTGTCTCTTTTTCTCCCTCTCTCCTTTCTTTCCTGTCTTTTTCTCCTCTATCCTTTTTTTCTTGCCCTTCTCCTTTTTTTCCTTACGTCTACTTTCTTTTTTGACGATTTTTTCTTACCTTTTTTCTTCGCTCTCGTTCTTTATTTTCCTGTCGCTTTTTCTTTGCTCACGTATTTTTCCCGTGTCTTTTCTCCTCGCATGATTCTTTTTTTTGTGTCTTTTTTCTTCGATCGATCTTTTTTTGCTCTCGTTTTTCCTTCGCCCAAGTTCTTGTTTCCTTCGCTGTCATTATTTTTTCTTCACCCTTTTTTCTTCACCTTCGCTCAAGTTTTTTTTTTTTTTTCTGAAGCTTTTTCTTCGCTCCCGTCTTTTACCATCCGCTCATTTTTTTTCCTTTCATTTTTCTTGGTTATCCTTTCACTCTCCTTTTATGTTTTTTTCCCTTTTATTTTTATCCTTTCTTTAAGTTTTAACCGTTACTTGTATATTTGTCTCAGCCCATCTTCAAATTTATTTTCTCTATTTACAAATTCCTCTCATTTTTAGTTGAAAGCTTTCATGTAATGCTTATTTTTCAGTCATAAATTCAAACACTTTTCTCTTTCTGCAATCCCTACAGCATATCTTTTTACTTTCACAATCCTCATATTTTGATGAATCTGATCTTTAAAAACATTTACTTGCTCAATAAATACCTTAATTTAATTTTGAGTCCTGAACAAGGAATCTAGATTTCGTATCAAACATAGGCTTTCACACTTTTTGAATGTAGCAACGAAGGACATTGTCTCAAACGTGTATACATTGATGATGTAAATTTCAAGTGAAACTTGATTTTATATGACTGTTTGTTTTTTAATTACACTTCGAAAACATTTTCTTTCTGGACAAATTCATGAGCTCATCTCAATCTTATAACGTAACAAAAACATGTAAAATAAACTATTTCTCTCGAAAATTTAAACGTTTTTTTATGTTCCTCTTTGACAAGTACTACAATATTTCTGAATGCAACTGAAGTACCTGTACCAGAATTCTGGTTCATAGATTAATACAGCAAAATCTATTAGTATTGAGTTCCATATCCAATTAGAAAGCTGTTATTTTTAATCTTGTCAATCTACTCGGATCTACTCTGATCTTAGTGAATAATGTTATCTAGTAAGTGAAATTAATTTTGATACACGGCCACACTTATGGGACATTTTACTATTAATAATCCACAATTCCATCTTTTTTAATAACTATTTACACAAAGATGAGTCGACGAAGTAAATAACTACTATTGATGAAATTTGCTATTACCGTATAGACTTGTGTATAAGCCTACTCCTTGCATAATGCGCCCCTATTTTTTTTGTTTTGTTTTTTGTGAAAAACCTGATTTTTTAAATATATAGCTAGTGTATAATGTGACCCCATCTTCTAAGCAATACTAGTAGACCTACCATAGTCAAATAGTGTAGTACTATACTATTTTATAGCAAATACATGGTCTTCATTCTTTTTTGTACCATGCTACTTCAAAATGTTGAGAGAAAAAAAAACACTTACTGTAAAATATCTGATATGAATATTTAGTAGCGTACTTTTGTACTCGGTCATATCTATGGTAGCTCCTTTACTATGGGCCAGCCTCCCACTCAGTCTAAGTTTCTTCACTTTTGTCGCAATACCTCATCCTTTATGTATGACTCTTAAAATCAACAAATACTTTATATAATTTTTATCTATCTCAAATTTGTATTAATTTTCGTTTCGCAAGTGTCTACATCGTTGACAACCTTTCTAATGACAACCTTTTTGTCAGGATTAGCGGTACATTACGCAGTACTAGTACATAATGTTAAAGGAGCTTAGCTGTACCGTTAAGGTTAGCTGAGAAAGTAGGCGACCCCAGGTAGGTTATGGTCACCGAATTTTTAATCCTTCCAGAAAAAAAATAACCTGTGTATAGTGCAGCCGATCACTGAAAATGCAGGATTTTTTAACCTTACCCAAATTAATTACCTGTGTATAATGCAACCCCGTAATTTTTTTGTGTAAAAAACTGATCATAAAAACTTGTACTATACTCAAGTATATACGTTAAATATTTTCTAAGCAAATATCTGTCACAAAGGCAGTCTATTGAAGTGATCAATGAGGACAAAACTCACTGCAGTCGTGAATTAGTAAGATAAAAACGATAGTGAATAAACTTATCTTTACAGGTTAGACCGAATGGAATTTTGATAGAATGCGTCAGCGGAAATGCCACCTGAGAGAAAAATAAAGACATTAGTGAAAAATAATTCTATACAAATGATTAACGATGCTTAACGATGATTAACATTTTATGGATAAAAAATTTCAACATCCTCTTGTCATTTTGTGACTAATATATTCTTGACCCTATCGTTTGTAATTTTATAAAAAGAGAGATTTTCTGTATGCTTTGAGGTGGTGTAATGATTAGCAAGATTTTTCACACTAGGTCGATCACAACTGAACAGTGAGTTCGATCCTCACTGGGTACGATATACCATCTAAATTACGCCAATGAAATCAATAGAAGAGAGATCGCTGACAAGTTCTCAGAAAATTATCCTTTCAAAAATTTTGTTTAATTATTAGGTTGGTGCAAAAATAATGACGTAATAATGTCGTTTTTTGACGTATTTTTAACGTCGAAAAACGAAATTATTACGTCATTATTTTTGCACCAACCTTATAGATTCTAGGAAGTTCTTTGTGTGTGTGTAGATATCTTATAAATTGACCTTTCCTTTTTAGTCTCATGTTATTCCCATCTTATAGACGCTGACTCGATTTCTCTAAAAGAAATAACACTACTGTTCAAAAGTTTGAAGCCATCCGCAAATTACCATGGTATGAACTTGACAGAAGAATGAAAAAAACTGAAAAAGAGGCTCTTAGTCACTGAAAAAAAGAATGGATTCAATTATCAAACTTATACTTTGAGAAACTTTTGCAACGAATGCTAAAAATTTGTGTTGGCTAAAGGAAGCTTTTGGGGTGAACGCAAAAGTAGGTATAAAATACTTTTTTTTTACTTTTGTCATAATAAAATTACTAATAAAAATCATGTCACACTTTTTTTAAAACTATGTGTAATATTTTTCTCTTATTTAAAGTAAAAAAAAAACTACTTCTGGATTCAATTAAAAAAAAAAAAATAGAATCTACCAGAAATATCCTCAAACTTTTGTACTGAAGTGTATATACGACGGCAGTTGAAAAGTTCTCAGACTAGACAAGAGATTCCAGAAATAATTCTGGTGTTTTATCTGATTGTAATAAGTGGGTCGAACAGAGAATCTGTTAAGACCCACTTTTTGACATAATATTAACCAACCCCCTTCCACGCCAAGCCCTGTCACATCACGTTGAAACATTGGTTCCCGTACGATCACCGAAGTTAAGCAACATTGAGCCCGATCAGTATCTCGATGGACGACCGATTGGGGAAACAAGGTGTTGTAAGCATGGATATGAAGGTGATGCAATTGATAAATGGCGCGGAATTCTTAATGGTGCGGAACCCGAGTTTCAATTAACGTTGTGTTCATTATATTCACTTATCCGAAAATACCTTTGTGAAATGAATTCATTTCTTCTTTCTCCAGCTAAAAAAAATATTGTCTCCAAAAGAAAAAAATATCTTACAATCTAAATATATTTTCTGACTTTAAATAAGGGTTGATAATCAATAAAAAAAAACATCGCCCCCCGGCCGCACTGAAATCAAAATCGTATCTGCTGTCATCCGTCTACGATCTTCACTTCAAGATGGCCCAGTTTTATTTATCATCAAAAGTGCATTACTTTTGTCACCCACAATTTTTTTTTTTTTTTTTTTACATCCGAGAAGATTATTGCTCTGTTTTGAATTGTTCGAGGAGTTTTAACTTCTATGCAGCTTTTGTGTAGAAATGAAATAGTAGATGGAATCGGAAAAGAAAGAAAAGTGACTGATAGGAGGAGGAAGAAGTCAATTAATTTGTGTGTGTGTGTGTGTGTGAGGGAGAGCTTATATATATTGAATACATTTGTCTGAGTAGAGTCTGTTTTAAGTAATATAATTTCCATTTTCTGGCTGGGAGTTTTCGAAACTCATTAAAAATTTCTAGTTTTTAAAAGCGTATATATATATATATATATATATATATATATATATATATATATATATATATAATTATTTATTTAAAAATATGATTCCAACTCGCTACATAAGAGGTCTCATGTTTCAAAACAAGAGCCGAAAACTTCAAAATAATATTTTGAATTAACTTGAGTTAAAGTAGGCTCTGTTCCATCTTTATGCTCTACTTTCGTATCGAGCACTATTTTTTAAAAATAATAACAAAAATACTAAGAAACTTTGGCTTATTTACCAAACCAGTTTCTTTCCTATTTTCTACAATATTTTCACACACACACACACACACATATATATATATATATATATATATATATATATATATATTGATTGATTGATTGGCATTTGTTTACATTCGTAAAAACAATATGCTAGATTTAGCTGCCTTGCCCTGTCGAATGAAGATAGCTGAGTGGTCGGGTTTGAAGCTTTCGGATGGCTAGTCGCACTGAAGAGCTATGATACAGTACTGTCTGATTATATACTGGAACTGAGTATCTGATGGTGTGCAGATACTTTATAAGGTTCTTACTTCTTTTATTACTAAAACAGTTGTCTGTGTTTGTTTCTTTATTGCATTTTTATTTGATATAAGGGGCCCCCTATATTAGGGATCCACTTGCTATCGGTCAAGCTGACAATGAGAATACTTAACTTGTTTATATATTATATTACAAAAATAGGACATCTACCTTATTTGGAGAAATGACTCAACTGCCGTTATGGCCTGAATAGAAAGGACATATAATATTTTATTAAATTTGATCGCATTCACTGTTCTTCTTTTGTATTTGTATATATACATATTTTTCTTTCTGTTTTTAACAATTTCATAATCTCCCCTTTCACTTTGCACCTATATAGGAGGGGTGCTGAAAAAATATCGGCCTGAACAGGAAGCCCTTCAATCCACAAAAAAAAATGCTCTGATGTTTGATCAGATGTTTTTAATCTTTCAGCACACACTCGTCTATATTTACAACATGCTTATCGACTGAGGTTTGTGCGTGTTAGGCTCCCATGATACTTAAAAGAGTGTGTTGCGGAAATCAATGATCATCATTCTTCTCATATCGAAATAAATATAAACAAGTTCAGCCTTCTATTTTCGTTTTCACTTTTTTTATTCACATGAGATAATAATATTTCGCAGAAGGTCTAATGTGAATACATAGCTACTTAATTTGACACAATTTGCAGTCACGAGAATCTACTTAATTAGTTGTTAGAATCATCCTATTGACTTTATATGATACAGGGTTTAATGGTAATTATATTACGTCCGACTGTATGTTCTGTATTTCCTATAATATGGTAGTAGTTAGTTTATAGAAACGTTACAAATGATCACTTTTCATTGTATTTTGGCAACTATTATAAGAAGAATTTTAAGAAGAATTAATCGCATTTTTGTTTAAGAAATGTAAAAATACAATAAACGCAAAAACCGCTTTTTAACGTTTATGGAAAACGTACAGTGAATGATCGAACGTCCCAGTACTAGTTTTCAAAGTTTGAAAATTTCTGGTTCAAAGATCCTTTATTGTTTGATAGAGTAGTTAACGATCAAATTAAGACATTACTTAAGAAATGTTAGCCAAGAATCTCAAAATACGTGAATCAAGCGCTGAAAATCTTTTGCAACATGTTGATAAATGTTAGTTGCTTTGATGTGCTGTCACCACATGAGGCAAGTCCTAACCGTACTTAAGTAATATATATATATATATATATATATATATATATATATATATATATATATATATATATTGGACAGTATTTCTATTTGCAATTTCTTACTTAATGGTTGATGAAAATGTTTCAATTTAACAAATTGAGACGGTTGATTAAAAATATGAAGATGAAAAGATATTGTAGATTACGTGAAGAGATCCACCACTGAAGGTTAGTATTTCTTTAAAGAAGGTCATATTATCTATATGCTGGGACTGGAATGAAGTCCTCTACGATGATTCGCTTTCAAAGTATCAATCTCATTCTGTATCTTATTAAGTAAATTAATGGCAAATAATTGAAGCGAAGTAAAGGTATTTTAATACACGATCAGGATAACACTAGACAGGTTTTTTTGGTGACCAAGAAATTTGTAAAGTTTATCGACAATTTTCTTTCATCCGCCATCTTTAGCAAATATTGATTCAGAATTGATTCATGGAAATCATTTACTTCTCTTAACAGCTGCGAAAATCATCTCGCACTAATAATTGCAGAGCGAAATAAAGTATTTTCTGAGGATGGCCTTATGAAGTTGCCTGAAAATAGTGGCGCAAAAACAAATAAAAATGTCAAAAATAAACGGACCTTACATCTTCATTCAGTAAATTTTAACACATAAGTCTTTGTATCAGGAAAAGAGTTCTTACAAAACACATCAAAGTTGCTGACTTATGCGCCCGCTGCTAATAGACGAGACTTTTCTTTTCTTTAGAGGGTTGCCATTAATGTAAAGAAAAAGGTTTTATGTTTGCCTGACAAGAACCAATAATGCGAGACGGAAAATCGAAATCGACCTTCTCCTCGCACGGAATTTTCAGATCAATATTTCAACGACAGTTTTTTTTAACTGGATGTAACCGGCTCTTGTGACAGTAAGAAACCCAAATTATTTAGAATTTTTTGAGTACGTTTTTGAGCTTCTTTTTGACAAGCAACATAAATATTTGGTTTACTTACTTACCCAGGCTTAAAATTGGGAATTTAACAGCGATGTATCCAAGAACCATTACTCGTACACAATCTTTTTGTCATTTACTAAATTTATCTTACTACGACACAATACAAGTAGGAAGATTATGTGAGTCAATTTTGCAAGTCCTCTACTCAGAAAAGGAACATTCAAAATCCGGCGTTTAACGAGGTTCGAACACTGAAAACGATGGTAAAGTACGTAATTATTTGAGCCAAGATACAAGTCACTTATTGTTACAGTTCTTAACAAACAGAAGTTTTGTATTGTTCTACTTGTTATATTCATTAAGACAGTTGTCAATTTTTCCGTTTGGCGCCTTTTCATTTGTTTGACTTTAAGATAATTGTGTTGTTTTGGTGTGAATAAGCTTCTTTTTATTCAGTTGATATATCTATCTCACTTTTTATTGTAACCACTAATCTGTATACTTGACTTTTCGATAGCATATAACCATATCAATAGAGAGTTTTTTTTTACTTATCCATTAGAAACAGCCGTCTAAGCTCAGAATCCCCAATACGGAAACATTTCAGAACTCATGAAGAGTATGACGAAAAAGAAATAAGAGCTCCAGTCTAATTAATCTCTTCCTACGCTATTCCCTGCACATTTACAAACGTATATCAGTTGGGCACTGAACATTTAAACATTTCATACCGCATTCCAAACTAGTCTACTAATGGCAGGCAGGGATCTTGCTTTCCCTCCCGAGGCTAATCTACTGATAATGATGATGAGAAGGAGGCTGTGCTGATGACATAGGTGTTCATAGTTGGTATAAGAATGATCATGAACAGAAAATCAGAATCCTCTATTAAGTATTTTAAGAAATGGAACTCAAGATAAACCCTTCCAAAACAGAAGCTATGATCTGGAGTTGCAATGAATACAGTAAGTAAGTACTCTGAATCCATCATAAAATACAGAATGTGGTATTAGTAAATATTAAACACTTCAAACATCTTTATAAACAAAATTCTATTAAGACTACTATACACAAGTGTATACCTTTAATTGAACGTAGAAAAATATATATTTGGTAATGGTAATATTAACCATTTCTCTACAAGGAAAACTCTGGCATTTACCGAGCAGCCAGTGCCGATGTCGGTCGAAATTTATAAAATCATTTTTTTAAAGCACTTTTTATGAAAACATGTTCCTCAAGTCCAGTAAGATAGTCTCTTTCCAGTATCGACGGAAGTTTCCTTCTTCTGAACCTATTTGAAGAGTAGTGAGGAATGTTAATATTATGTCATTATTTTTTCTTCGAGTTACATGTAATAGTCATTCTGTAGCGCCAGTCCACAATATTCAAACAAGTATGATCTTTGCCATGACACACAGCCTTTACTCGCTCAGAGCCTTATTTTTTGGTGGGGGGGTGCTACTGATCTTCGAAAGCGGTTGTATACAGAGCTGAGACTTTAGATATTTCAGCATTATACAAAATATCTCCATATCAAAAAGTCTCGATCTGACGACTTTATTGAAGAAAATGATTCGGGTTTTCAGGTTAAATGTTTTGGTTTCGTAGCAATTTGCGTTGCTCGATGAATCTACATCGAGTACAGCGTAAATTTTTCTTCTATACTTAATTTGCTATAGCTGATCCATACGTAGAGCTATCTGAAGTGTTTAGTATTTACTATTTATACAGACTGATGTATGATATTGTCTATTACAATATCTGGTGATTTGCGTATTGCAATTCCAACTCCATGATTTTTCTCTTTGTCCAAAATAAATTCTATCCGGAATGTGCAATGGAATCACAAACAAGTCGACGAACCTCTTGCATATGAGCAACATCAAGATTTGATTTAATGTATTCTTCTAACAGGAAGTGCATCCTGAAATAATCTGATCCTGACTGTATCGTCCGATTTTCCATTTGAAGAATATTTAAGCTTGGATTTTTTAGTGATGTTTTTTAGTTTGGTAGGTGAAATGACCAAGAAGCATATTTTTCGACCTCAGTCTGATGTGTCACCGAGGAACGCGTCCCTTGGTAACCCGCGTGACGGATGATTCAGTACTTCGTTATATTTTTAGACATTCTCAAAGAGGTTGGTTTTATATCAGTTTCCTTCTCCTACACAGATGACCATGAAGATGGCTATAGTTCTATCAACCTATTTGGTGTTATGTTAGTTCATCCCACCTACACCCACACACACACATATGCACACACACACACATATATACATGTGTGAGTGTCTGTTTTGGGGATGAATGTTGGAATGGTATTCCGTAGCTTAATGCACGGTGATTATAAGTTTTAACTTAAAAAACTATTTTTCTCTACTTTATTTCTTGTAGTCAAACTGAAAGGAAAGCCTTTCAATATATCCCTTACAACTGTGTATCCACCGACAGCACAAAGCACGGAGGAAGAAAGTGCCGACTGCGGAAGCGATCACCTCCCAGTTATATGTAAACTAAGAATGAAACTACGGAAACTGAAAAATCCTTACGCAAAACCCAAATTGCAATACAACAGACTTCTGATCGACCTGAACCAGAATGAAGAATATATGGACAGTGTTAAGAAAAGATATTGTAGTGGATGTGTTAATCATATGGGTAAATAATTGTTGGGAAATAGGCTGCGTGATAAATTAACAATTTCCACTAACATCAAAATTTCAATATTCACACATAGAATCAGAACAACATGAGAAATAATAATAAATCTCTTTTTTGAATAACAAACAATAGAATTTTATATATAGTAAGTCATACAAAGGAACAAAGCAAGGCATACAAAGTATGATTGAGGTTTGTAAACTTACGTAATATTAAACAGTTTGTGTAGTAATATTTTTTTGATGTGAATTTTAAGTTTGCTTAAGAAGTTGTCCCTCTTTGACCGTAATAGCTTTTTTGTTAGAGAATCAACTGAAATGTTTGCTGGATGAATATAAGTTCTATGGTTGAGAACTTCCACTGTTTATGGTGATTGAATCCAGTGATTGATGAGTGAGTGCATTGGAAATGTTTCGTGTTAATAAATTTTAACTTTGAAACTTCAAAAGTATAAGTGACGCGGAGTAGTTTAGCGATTG
This sequence comes from Acanthosepion lycidas, assembly GCA_963932145.1. Classification (NCBI taxonomy): domain Eukaryota; kingdom Metazoa; phylum Mollusca; class Cephalopoda; order Sepiida; family Sepiidae; genus Acanthosepion; species Acanthosepion lycidas. The sequence continues at coordinate 50,895,298 of OZ010603.1, read as the reverse complement.
GTTATCCGTCACGAAGCTCACTGGTAAATTTGTGTTCGTGCATTGTATTTATTTGCATTCTTAGTCACGTGTGAGGCTCGCGAACACGTTTCAAGATTTTGGCGGTATTTTATGTTTAAACACGTGTGCGTAGGCGTTGTTACGTCTTCGAGTTATATTGACCAATCAGAAACAATTATTGTAAAACTTGCGTCTGGAGCCTGCATTGTGTTTAGCTTGCACAAAAATCTACAACTAACACATGAAAATGTAAATTAGAAATGTTTTAATATTTATTGTCCAATGAGGACGTAGTGAACTCAGTCATTGGTTCTGATCCACTGGCATGTAGAGGTTAAGCTCTACAATATTAAAGAGTAAATGGAAACTCGAAGTGGGACACAGTAAGAGGAGCTTTAGTGACATCACCAAACGAGATCATCCCAAAGGAAAATGTACAAAGACGAAAAAACAAATGGAGGACAAATGAGATTCACCCTATGATACAAAGCAGACAGAAAACAATGACAAAGCACAGCATGCAGAAGACTACACAAAGAAATAAGGAAGAAATGCAGACAGGTTAAAGAAGAATGCTTCGACAAAATGTGCAGAAATAGAAAGAATGGTTATCACAGATAAAAGGAGAGATATGCATAAACAAATAATACATAGATCAGGATAGATATTGCTATCAGTATACCACAGGCGTAATGTTGTGGTTCGTCGTGTAATGGTTAGCAAAGATGTTTCGTTAGATCAGTTACGAATGAAAAGTGAGTTCGATTCTCGCCATACTTTCAGCCAATAAGCCATATCTTCACTATGTTTGGAAAATCACTATACTCTTAAACAACATTGAAAAAGAAAGACTTTATATTCTTCAGACGTCACGTTATGACATTTTTAATATAGAACAAATTGAAAATTTAATTGACGTTATTAATTTACATTTTTTATGCAAATTATTTGAGATAAATAGAAAATGTAATATATGTTAATGAATTCAACGGATTTATTTTGCTTCGATCAGCGTTTCAGTGTCTCTGCAAAACTTCAAACCAAAAGGTAAGTTATTTGAACTGTTATTTACTAATTCAATAATATATGTATTATATAATACATTAGACGCACACGGAATCTCGAGCAAATATTTTTTTAAAAGAAGTTAATAAAAATTATATAATTTAACATTCTAATTTTGAATCGATGATAAAGATTTAACATGAATTACAGAAAAGTTAACGGGTAAAATTATTTTATAAATTTCACACGAAAGCAGTAAAAGCTGCTCGATCGATGAATATCGAATGATTCATTATAAGGAAACAACTAATATTATCATCGCGATTTAGTAAATTCCATTGATGTTCTATAATATTTAAGTTAATATACTATAATTGAAGCCACTCCCCCAAAGCAAAAGCTAGGAGCCACTCAAAGTAGATTAGATTATTGAATGAGATGTGTGATAGGAACGTAAGAGTAGAATAGAAGATCACGTGGATATGGTAGATAAATAATGATTAATGCTTGATTTGAAGAAGCTAAAACTCTGGTGTAAAGGGATTGTATCCATGCTAGAGTCTCTTCAGTATTGTAGTGTTTCATGGGAAGAACTTTTCTGTGTGGACGCCCTTTTTACCAAAGGAATACGTAGGGAATGAGTGTGATACAACCCTGTGGATGTATCCTCATAGAAAGTCCCGAACTCATAAGACCTTTGAATATAACTAAAAGCAACTTGATATCTATCAAAGTTTGATTCTCTACAGTTGCATTTTAAAAAGAATGATATTCCCTAGTTTATATTACATTATCGACTTACAGGACAAAGTCATTCGAATGTGAGTTCACTTCTTGGCTCCTTTACTACACGAGGTTATATTCAAACAGATAAGTAGTGTAGGATGACCACGAGAGTGCTGTCTTTTCTGCTGGTATACGCTGTCAGCTTTCGAGCCAGGTAAAAATCTAAGATTTATTATATTTAACTTAAGCACTGGTTCACAAATACTGAGCTTCCAATGAGAATCGAACTCACTATTCTCTAATTATGGTCTTCATTTCGACGACTGCGGCACAAATAAAACATTCAAGAGGCAATTTTTATCAATATCCTTTTTATATATCGAAAAAGGAGAAAAGACTTTTATAATTTCGGGGAATTTAATTACAATAGAGGTATTTCAGAAATTGGAAATATGTTGGGATTTATATCGATGTCTTTATTTTAATAATGAGTACAACTGTTTAGTTTCATCAGTAATATTTTGAATCCTAAAATAATTTTGGGTTTTTTCAATGCGTTAAGATGAAATTTGCATCAGATTTAAAAGTGAGTGTGTGAGTGTATGTATGCATGTATATGCGTGTATGTGTGCATATATATATGTGTGTGTGTATATATAGGTATATATATGTGTGTATATAAATGTGCGTATATATGTGTGTATATGTATATATCTGTGTGTATATGTGTATATATATTTATGTGTCTGTATATATGTGTGTGTATGTATATATATATATATATATATATA
>OZ010603.1:50880276-50890276 GCA_963932145.1 Acanthosepion lycidas | reverse complement strand
ACCTGAAAAAGGTGTACAGCCCACAAGGAAGTTAAATTTTCCCTGTTATGTCGTCTGACGGCAACAAACACCACACAGACAAGAAGGAAATTATATCATGATAGAAAAAACACTTTGAAAATGTCCTTAATTCCACCTCTGCCATCCATGACAACGTCATTCCCTCAATTCATCAGCGACCAGAAATTTCCCAGTTGTCTCTTGAGCCATGGCTAAAGGAAATTCAGGATTCTATCAAGCAATTGTCCTCGAACAAAGCCCTTGGAAAAGATGCTATTTTCCCGAAATTTTTAAATATTCTAGGAAGATTCTGGTTAAGAAACTCCTTGAACTTTTTAAAGTCATATTGAAGGTTGGTTCTGTTCCACAAGACTACAAAGGTGCTTGCATAAAATATCTGTTCAAGAACAAAGGCAAATGGTAGTATGTGATAATTCCCGTGGCATTTCACTTCTAAGTATCGCTGGCAAAATTCTCGCTTGTGCTATTCTCAACAGAATAATCAAATATCTATCCCGAATCTCAGTGTGGTTTTCGTCCAGGTCGTGGAACCATTGATATGATTTTTTCACTGCGTCAGGTTACTGAGAAAGTTCGCGAGAAGAACCACGAACTCTATACCGTATTTATCGATCTGACCAAAGCGTTTGACACTGTAAACAGAAGTGCCCTCTGGAAAATACTCAAAAAGCTTAGCATACCTGACAGTATGCTAAATGTCATAATCTCGTTTCACGATGGAATAAAAGCATCTGTTCTATCTAATGGAGAGTTTTCAGAAGCCTTCGATATAACAAATGGCACAAAACAAGGTTGTGTCATGGCTTCTGTACTTTTCGCTCTCTTTTTTTCGGTCATGCTACACCATACTTTTAGTGATCTCGACATTGGTGTCAAATTTGAATTCTGCATAAGTGGTGGCTTCTTTAACCATCAACGTTTTAAATCAAAATCGCTGACTCGAACAAGCATTATTCGTGATCTTTTATTTGGTGATAAGGCTGCGATCGTGTCCACCACAATCGAAAAAGCTCAAGCACTCGTCAATTGTTTTTCCACTGCTAGCAATGCATTCGGATTAACTATAAGTATAAAGAAAATTGAAGTTATCCATTAACCAAGGCTTGCAACTAAGCAGGTCAAGGGTGTAAAACAAAAACCACCTGCTCATGCCTTTCCAATCGTTCCCATTACGGTTGGCAGCAACAACCTGAAGTATGTGAAATCATTCTCATACTTAGGAAGCAAAGTCAATTCAAGTGACTCTTTGGAAGACGAAATAACCGAATATCAAAGGCAACCAATGCGTTTGGGAAGCTTAAGCATCGCCTATGGGATGTTTGTGGGATTTCACTAAAAACGAAAATCAATGTATATCGAGCAGTCATTTTCACCACGCTTCTTTATGGATCAGAATCGTGGACGCCATACAGGATGCACATCCAGGAGCATGATGTTTTTCATAAACGCTATCTTCGTTCAATATGTAGTTGTATACGGCTGGACAAAATCTCTAACCCTGATCTTTTCATTAAATGTAGTGTCTGTTGTATTGAATCCTTTCTGATGCAATTACAGCTCAGATGGTCTGGTCATGTCATCAGAGTGAGTGCTGATCGGATGCGTAATGTAGTCTGTCCTTGGTTACGCATCAAGGATAAACTTAAATACAATTTAATTGCTGCAAACATCCCTATAGGAACTCGAAATTGCTGTTGAAAACCGAGCAAACTGGAGAAATACCCGCTACCGAGGTATAACTAACTTTGAAAAGAATCGTCTCAGCCATCTGAGAGAATTAAGAACATTAAATCTCGGGTTAATATATCAACCACATAGTATTCCCTTTGTGTGGATGTGTTTGCAGGATTGTTGTCTCATACGAAACATAAGCATAAAAACTGAACTTAAAAACACTCATAAGTCGAAAGCGAGGGGAGAGTCCATCATATGTGTATATATATGTATACACACACACACACACACACATATATATATATATATATATATATAATGTGTGTTTATGCATATATATGTGCACATATGTGCATATATATGCATATATATATATGTGTATCTATATGTATATATATATATATGTATATATATGCATATGTATGTATATATATGTATATATATGGGTGTATATATATACATATATATATATATATATATATATATATATATATATATATATATATATAATGTTCTCTCCTATCGTGAGCAATAAACGAGGGTGGATGGTGCCTTATACTTATTCACGCTAGCAGGGACTTTTGCTGAAAAAATCAGGTAAGGGAAAGACATTTCATTTGGGATTTCTTAAGTGTGATACTAAGCCAGCCTTGCTGTTGGTTACAAAGCCATACTGACAGATAAAATTTGTTGAAGCAGCATTTTGATGGCGTCTTTGCTTCAGAACTTGACGAAGCTGATCATGGTGCTTCAGTCTACTGTATTTGAAACCATTTAACTTAATGAAACGTATCTTACGTCACTCCTTTCGGTTCCATGCTTACAGTTCCCAGGTTTTATGCCTTATAATAAGGAAATTTATAATCAAACATATATTAGTAAAGAATCTAGCCAACAACAGTGTATGGCCAAATTATATTTTGTAAAAATCGTTTTTATAATCACAAAATGATCCTTAACAACAAAAAATACGAAAATGACACAGCACTTTCTAAATTTTACTGGAGTATCAAAACTGCTGACTACACACCCCATGTAAATTGGGAATTTGTAGTCCAAACCAAGCAGTGGGCAGCGATGCAACCTATATCTATCCGAAAAGATATTCAGCCTCAAAAATATTAACAAAGTAGACCTCCTTAATATGCGAAACGAACTCATGATAGCCTTAAGCATACAAAATCGTTTCTCTTAAAATATTGGAAACTCGGCTAATTTCTCCTTTTATTAAATTTTCCTTTCATTTGGCTTTAGGTCCCTCCATTTCACATGTCGACTTTAATATATATATATATATATATATATATATATATATATATATATATATATATATATATATGTGTGTGTGTGTGTGTGTGTGTGTGTGTGTGGTATTCAAGGAACCGACAGCCCAGACACCAGAACCAACCACACTTTTTGAAGGGCCGAATACAGAGACCTGGTGCACTACGTGCCACAAAGGCCCCAAATGACCCTGCTATTTACGCATAACTGGAGGGAGAAGACGAGGATTAATACATTTCCCAAGGGTATTAGCACGTAAGTGAATGTAATGGATCCGACTGGAATTCGAACTCGGCTCCCTGATTCCGACCCGCTATTCACTACTCCACCGTATTATATTATATATATATATATATATATATATATATATATATATATATATATATATATATATATATATATATATATATATATATATATATATATATATATATATTCCTAATATAAAAAGACTACCAGCAGAAGTTCGTGAAGCCTTAAATATAAGAGTGACTGTCTGGATTACTATGAAATTGCAATTATACAAAAAAAAAAAAACTAATATAGCGTGCAAAAATTTAATTTATTCACAAAACAGATTTTCTACAGTTAACTAAGAAAAATAAAACACTCTCTTATTAGTAATAACTTCCCTAATTATATCGTTGATGAACAAATAAAATTATAATATAAAACAAATAGACTATAATACTTCTTCAACTGACCCGAAACATATTACTCTTTTATATCGCAACCAAATACATTCTAATTATAAGCAAGACGAAAATATCCTAAAAAAATGATAAATACTGACATTTCCATCACAGATCTTATAAAATAAAACTAATTATATACTAGACTAAATCTAGTACGTTTAATTCATTCATTCGTAACGACTCTTTCACATCAGATAACGTGTTGCAGAAAACCAATATTGTTTATCAATTTAAATGTACTCTGGGAGGTAGTATCTCCAACGGGAAAAAAATATTTATGTTGAACACCCTACAGTCACGTTGTCTCGGCGGCTGAGTTTTCCTTTGAATGATGTGTCTAACATCTAGCATACCTGTCCACTTTCGCAGTTCAGAATAATTCTTGTTGAAAATACACTGATAAATGATAAAAATAGACTCTTGATGCTATCTATTCTGTTTGAAACCAAACCTTAATAAAAATTAATTACGAATACTGCACAAATATTATAAAATGGATACTTTACAATATCAATGTTTTCACTAATAGTTTTAATACTTATTTCTTTAAGACTCTAAACACATCATACTCCTGAAGCGTTAGTCAAGCTATCACGTACTCACTCAGCGCCCTTCACTTCACAATAATTTAACCTTCAGATGAACAAAAAAAATTATCTTTGCAAATGAATGAACGCTACAATATTTGTCTAGAAATAAGCAACATTCTGATAAGGATATAGTGTTATGTTGAAAGTACTCAGAATAAAATAAGCCCTGAATTGATTATTTTTCCGTTTGTTTTGGCTGTTGATTTTTTGAATAGGAGTAAATAGGCTTTCATATGGCCCAGTCAATACTCCCCCCTCCCGCTGAAAAGCAGTAGAGGCCCATGCCTTGCTCCTCCTTAGTAGGGTTTCCCGGATCCTTTCCTTTTCTCTGGCCTTAGTAGTGATTCTGTCATGAATTTCTTGTGATGCGGCCTTTCTGTGGCAAAGTCTCTTCATACTGAGGGTATCGGGTTGGTAGTTTCTGCTTGCCCTTCCTGACTAGAGATTATTGGTGGATCTGCAAGTGTGTGCTGAACAACATCAATTCATCAACCCTTCCTCTAATCAATCAATTCAAAAATCCTGACATACACAGCAGATAACGCTTAATGCTTTGCTCAGAAATTATCGCCCAACTCAACACTCAACCCATCTGGAGTGCCCACATCTGATTTCCCCCTAGAACTAAGGCTCTACCGAATATGTGCATAACCCCGTCTTTGGTCTAGGACATCATTTCTAAATTAAACTTTCATAAAGCAACTAATGGTGACGGGATACCAGCAGTAGTCATAAAGAAATGAGCTCCCGAGCTAGCTCCAGTTCTAAACTATTGCCTCCCTGATTCTTGCTTTTCGCCCTGCTGGAAGTCTTCCTCTGTCGTCTCTGTTTTTAACATCGCTGGAGACTCTTCTAACCCCTCCAATTACCGCCCTATCAGTCTCCTACCACTATTCGGCGATTTCTTCGAGACTTTAATCAATTCCGTAATGACTAAGCATCTTACCTCCTATAGTCTCTTCTTTGACAAACAATATGCCTGGCCTACCGTTGATATGCTTCCGACCATAAATGAATATGTATACCAAGCTCTTGATAATAACTGCGAAGCTCGAGCTGTGGTTCTAGATATCTAAGCTAAGGCGTTTGACAGGTTTTAGCATACTGGCCTTCTTTATAAGCTTCAGGACTACGGTATTGCAGGACGGTTGTATGATTTAATCCAATCATTCCTATCAAATAGGGAAATGCAACTTTTCCTGAACGAACTCTCTTCCAGTTCCTTTCATACGAATACTGATCTATCCTGTGTTCTACACTGTTTTTGATCTTCATCAACGATTATCCTGATGTCATCAGTTTTCAAGTAGGAATCTATGCAGACGACACTACCATTACAATAGTAAATCCCGCAATGATGACAAAGTTAACCTATCAGTTAGTCTCAAAAAGGACCTCCAATCAGTGGTTGATTAGGGCAGGAAATGGCTTGTAAATTTTACTGCATCCAAAACGAAACTGATGTCATTTGTTCACCATAATCTTTCCTGCCCTATCAGCATGATTGATACTCGACTTCATGAGAGCGCCTAACTGCACTTTATTAAACTCATGTATTCCACAGACCTGAGGTGGAACAATTACATTGAATCAATAGCTGCATCTACTGAAAGGAAAGTTGGTTCTCAGTATAGTTCCATAAGGTTTTCTCGTTTGAGTCTATCATACACATCTACAAATCTACCATTCGTCCATGCACTGAATAATATTGCCATATATGGTCAGGTGCCCTTGCTATTCATTTCGAGTTCTCGGCAAAATCCAAAGACGGATTTGCAATGTGATAGGTCCTGAGCTGGCATCTCGACTCCAGCCACTTTCTCAGAGACATAATGTGGCTTCCCTCTATCTTTTTTACAAATATTTTCATGGGAACTGCTATGACGAGATATTTTCCCTGGTGCCTCGACTTCATGAACGTAAGAGTGCTACTAGGTTGGCATCTAGGTCCCACCCTTTTATGTCTGAAACAGTTAAATGTAACCGCCTCTTCTACTCTAACAGCTTCTTCCCAACTGTGGAACTCCATTCCTCTTACTTACTTCCCCGATAACTACAATGTTCAAAAAATTAAATGTAACTTCAATCGTCATCTTCTGATTCCTTGATCCCTATTCTTTTTTTTAATCTTTCCTCAATCCCCACTACATCCAGTCTGTTCTTTTACTTTCACTCTCCGTAACCGCTTGCGCACTAGTGGCACTCCCAATTTGTTTGGGGTAAAATGCTTAAAAAATGTATCAACACGGCGACTTTCTCTCTTCTTAATGACTCCAAAAGTTTTGTCTATGAATATAAAAGGATCCAAACGAAAATAAATATGACAAAACTTGTCGAAATTATTCAATTCTCTCTCTCTCTCTCTCTCTCTCTCTCTCTCTCTCTCTCTCTCTCTTTGTATATATATATATATATATATATATATATAATTGCAAATATTCTGACGTTGGTGATTTTAGACAACCTGTAATGTAGAGCACTGTTTTTGCTTGAAGCTCTAAGTTCCTTTACTGTGGTTCTGTTATACGCGGTAGCATTGAGTTACACCGGCAAGCCTTTTCTGTTAGAACTTTTTGTTTCTACTTTTTTTTTTTTTTTTTTTTTGGTTTTCGTCTATTTTGATATTTGCCGAATAGGTTACCTTACCCTGCCGAGTTTGGTTGGCTGACCATCTGGTACACACATGATGTTATAAGGATTCCTACTACAGCTACCGACTGCCTGATGATTGCGTGAAAGCCCATGAAACTCGAAGTCATGGTCGGTCACTATATGTATATATAAATATGTGTGCATATATATATATATATATATATATATATATATATATGTCCTTCCTAAAATACACAAAAGCAACAACCCATGAAAGCCGGTCATTTCATCATTCAACTGCCACACGACCAAAATTTCCATATACGTAGACCATCGCATACAACCCCTAACTAAGGAAGTAAAATCCTACATCAGAGACACAACAGATCTACTAAAGAAAATTAATCACATACAGTGCCAGAGATTGCTATTCTAGTGACTATGGACGTTAGGTCACTCTATTCAAACATTAAACACATCGAAGAGCTAACCGCCCTTCAGCAAGCACTTACTAGAAGAAGAAAATAAGACCCTCCCCCACAGAAGTTATCATAAAACTCATGGAGCATGTCCTTACATTGAATACTTTCAACTTCAATGGAGCACATTACCTCCAAGTAAAAGGCCGTGCCATGGGCACAATTGCAACTTCATCATATGCTACAATTTCATGGGAAAATTTTAGGAGACCCATATCTAACCCCTCATCGGTAGCGAGTGCGTATTCTATGCAAGATATATCGATGATATATTCTTTGTTTACACGGCCAGTGACGACAAACTTATCCAATTCTTCATGACCCTAAACACAGTACACGGCTCAATTAAGTTTGACTATGAAAAGTCCACAAGATAGGTAACATTTTAGAGATCCGCATTTACATAGATGAAAACAGAAAACTACAAACGACACTACACACTAAAATCACCGACACCCACACCTATCTACACTTTAAGTCTTCCCACCCTAAACATATCGAGCATCAATTTACAACACGTGACTATAAACAACACCTAATCAGGGAACAGATAAATAAAGCAATTTCCACACCTAGAGAAGACACCTTAATGTATAAGATTAAAAATAAACCCAGCCGCATTCCTCTAGTAACCACTTTCAACCCCACTCTGCCTGCACTATCCCAAATAATCAAAAGTCACTGGGAAATACTACATCTCAAACTAGACTTAAAAAATGTTTGAGGAACCCGGCCTTCAAGCATATCTTAGACCTAAGAACCTAAAAGAACCACATTTCAGGGGACAAAGTAATTCGTAATAAAAAAAAACAACGATGCAACAACAAAAGGAGCTTATGCTGCAACCACATTAGACACACGAATTCATTCACTAGCTCACTCACTAAATCTACTTTTAAAATCTACCACGACTCTAACTGTTGAAGCCATAACGTAATTTAGCTCCTAGAATGCACACTATGCCAGAAACAATATGTAGGAAAATCTGAGTGGCCCTTTCACTACAGAATTAATAATTATCCAATAGAATTAAGTCGACTCCCCATGAAAGATTATCAGCTGTAGAACATTTCCGCCTAGAAAACACGATTTTAAAACATGAGAAATTCACTATAATTGAAAGAATAAAAAAAGTTCAGAACAGATAACATTAGAAAGATTTTAGAGTTGCATGAAAATAAGTGGATTCGACATTTAAAAACGCACTATCCAGACGGGCTTAATCACGAATTTAACAATATAGATAGTATTAATATGTAACCCTACAAATCAGGACCTACCCATATTTATCACCAACAAAAGTCAAACATGCTTGCAGAGGTGTTGAGGTCTCACACTTATACACACAACCACACAAATATACACACTTACACACACTCTACTCACTCCCTAATGAGCTAAATGATAAAACACACCCATAGTAATATACACGGTTACACACATCGTACTCACTCACTCCCTAAGAACCAAATAACACACACACTTAACAGAGACACATTCCCTTTCCAGGAACGAATAAAACTGTCAAAATGACAGGGAATTAAGAACAGCAGGAATCCATCCAGCTCTTATTTTAAATAACAACTTAAAAGAGACTGTTTGACCCACACAAGGTCTGACCAAAATTCATGTAAAAAATAAAATAAAAACAAAAAACAAAACAAATGAAAACTAAAGACAAAAGTTCATTTTCTCCATCAAGAAATTCATTTCTGTAGTTCACTGCTACTAGCAAGCAGATTTTTTCTCTCCTGATGATGGCCAGGTTGGCCGAAACTAGTCAAGGAATCTAACTAAAATAATATTAAAAACGAAAGAATAGTAATATATAACGCAGTGTGTTTGAAGATTTTAATTTTTAAATATTTTTATTGTTCAAAACATATATATATATATATATATATATATATATATATATGTGTGTGTGTACATACACACACAAACGCACGCACACACACACACACACACACACACATATATATATATATATATATATATATATATATATGGCAAGCTTAGACATCAAATCCCCCTGTACCAATACGCCCATTACGAAATGCCTCAATATATTAAGAAATCACCCCCCAAAATCCCAGGAAAGCTTCCTCTACCAGTACACAAAATTATAAAGTTATGCAAATTAATTACTAACCACTGTCTCTTTTCTTTCAATAACATATTCTACAAGCAAAAATTCGATTTACCCGTGGGGTCACCTATCAGTAGTGTTTACGCTTGCCTTTTTCTAGAATTCTTAGAATCCACTCCATTTAAAAAAACATGCCTAAAACCATTACTTAACTTAGATACATAGATGACGTCCTCTTACTTCATGCCTATTAAACATAATAAGAAAACTGCATTCTATGGTGATTGAACCCACCATCGATTACACAAACGAACTTGAAACAAACAACTACATTTCTTCGACATCTTAATACGAAACAATGATAAATTGTATTTGAAAGTTTTCTGAAAACCCACAAAAACGCCATCATCAATTTCTGTTTCCGCCATAACCAGAGAATAAAATCTGGACTAAGAAGATTTTAAGAGGATTATATTGAGAAAACATTCAAATTACTCCACTCCCCACACCATCTCATTTTCACTGCAAAAAAAGAGCTCACAAAATCCATATAGCCCCACCCTCCAAAAAAAAAAA
>OZ010603.1:50865276-50875276 GCA_963932145.1 Acanthosepion lycidas | reverse complement strand
GTAATAAAATTAAAAACTATCCCTAAAATGTATAAGAATGTAGAGTATTGTAAAGTAAGTACAATAATAATATTTTAACTAGATTAGGTTAAAGTCACCGCGTATGTTAACCAGAATTTAGCTGTTAAAAGCTTTGATGAAAAATTCCGCAAAAATGTCACACAAATCAAAATCAAATAAAGAACAAAATAATAAAAAAAAAAAGACAGAGATGCATTTTACGCGCCGATAACACCATCGCTACCTCTAACATTAGCGACGGAAAATAAAGACCAGAATATGCAACAGTATCACGTTAACTAAACCCATACCATCTCTCTCACCTTTCTCTTCTATTTGTGTATTTGGTGATTACTCCTCCTCCCCCTCCAGTTGCTGCCAATGATGACAACGCTCACCTCCACAACAGCATCGACAATTACGACTACTACTACTACTACTACAATCAGCAACATCACCCTCACTACTACTACTACTACTAAGACGACGACGACGACGGCGACGACGGCGACGACGGCGACTTTTATATCAACAATTCTTACAACTACTACTACGTCATCTACACGCAGTGTAATGTCTTGGCCCAACGCGGCAGTGGCGCCTCCCTTGGATTTGTTGTTTATCGGGAGCAATATCAAAATTCAGACCTAAGATCCAAGGCGGTAATAGGGCTCAGCCCTGGACTTCTCTCTTTGGCAACTAATACAACTTTGAGTGTCAGGAGTCAGGAGAAAAAAAAATCCTTTTCTCTTTCCTCTCCCCACCCCGAGAAAAAAAAAGAAAAAAAAAGGCACACAACAAGTTATAACAAATCTTTGTCACAAAATATTATCCACCGGTCTCTCTCCCTCTCTTATATATATATATATATATATATATATATATATATATATATATATATATATATATATATATATATATAAGTATATTTGTACTCATTAATAATGCACTGCACAAACACACACAACCTTTACCTAATAGATGCACACTAAAAATAAGGGCTTAAGTGCATAATAAAACGCTTATATACATACGCACACGCACTCCTACAGGGTGGTATATAATTTTGAAAAATTCTATTAGGCACTGTTATGACAAACGAATGTGTCTTGTCTGTGTGACAGAGAGGGGGCATATAGAGTGACAGGAAGACAAGCAAAAAGACAGACAGACAAAGAAACGAGCAAACGCGCATAAATGTGTATGTTTAATTCGTTGTTGCACCAGAGAGACTGGAATATCAATCAACGCTGTAAACGCAGGTAAGTAACCAGTTTTTCATTGTCCTTATATATATATATATATATATATATATATATATATATATATATATATATATATATATATATATATATATGTGTGTGTGTGTGTGTGTGTTTGTGTGTGTGTGCGTGCGTGCGCACGCGCGTGTATATTATATATATTTCTATATGCATATATATTTATATATTATATATATACATACATATACTTATATACATACATAAATACATATATATATATATATATATATATATATATATATTTACTGACCTCACGAGAATGTATTTTCTACTTTTACTTGTCCCTTATGTGTGAGTATCCCATAAAACAAAAGCAAAAAAAAACAAAAAACAAACAAACAAAAACAAAAGAAATTTATGATTATTTTATTGTTTCTGTAGATTTGAAAAAAGATTAAAAAACAAACAAGGAAGCAGTTACATTTTGCAACATGTTTGCTTTTTTTCTATCAACATTTTTACTGAAGGTTTTTATTTTCTAAGACTGACAGAGGCTTACACACATACTTTCTCTCTTTATATATGTGTGTGTGTGTGTGTGTGCGTGTGTGTGTGTGTGAGAGAGAGAGAGAGAGAGAGTGTGTGTGTGTTTCAGTTAAGGGAAGCCCCAGACTAAAATATAAATATATTTATTTTTATACCAAAATCATTTTACCAAATTATAAATAGGTAAAATAAAACGGGTTATATCTACTTATAATAATAATAACAACAACAATAATAATAATAATAATAATAATAATAATAATAAACCATTTTCTTGATTTCATTCATTTCGTCTTTCTTTTTCCTGCTTCTTTCTTTCATTCTTCTTTGCATTTTCTTTAGTTTTATATTTTTATTTCCTTTCCATTTCGTCTTTTGAATTCCTTTTTTCTTTCCTTTCAACCTCTCTGTTACCTACCTCATCATCACTTCCAGAAAGAAAATAAGCAGAAATTAAATTGTTACTACTACTATTATACAATGATTTCTAATGACACTACTACTACCGTCAGAATTCTGATAACTTTGGGATTCCCGAAATGAGAAAAGTCGTGGCTCATCTGGTTAAGAGGTATTTTCTTTAATCTGCTTGCCCAGTTTCTAATTTCGTAGCAGTTTCAAAAACTCGAACTTAATTTTTTATGGCACTTAAAATCTCGTCTTCTTGATAGCGAAATACCGAAGATTAGTGTTTTATTTAATGCTAATTTTTAAAATTATTTTTGAAGAATTATAATAATTTTTTTTAGGACGAAATCGAAATAAAGATAGCAAGTGTCAAATAGATTAATTGTATACTGAATCCATCAACTGAAATCTCACACACAAAAGACGCTGCTTTTCTTTACGGCACTTTCCAAAACGTTTTTTCTGAGGTTTTGTTTTGAAATTAAGTTTACTTCAATGTAGGATTTTTTCCTACTTTTGACTTCGTTGCATAACGAACATTGCCATTATGACATCGGGGATTTTTGAAAGAATCTGGCGCCTCGGAGGGGAGGTTCAAATCGCATGAAATGGAACATTTTATTCACTTTGCTAATTTAACAAGCGCTCATATTGTGCGCGTACACACACACATACACAGAATTTACTGATCTTATTTTAATTTTCCACTCCATAGTTGAATCTCCATCCAACTGTGTCACACCAACTTTCTAAGTACTCAAAGACTGGCTACTTAGCTAACTTGAAAATCAGCATACGAAATTCGGGTTAATACCTGGATTTGAACACTGGTCAATGACACCGATGGGAAATGAATACTTTAGCCAACTATGCTTTCAATGGATGATGTTTGTTTTCGTATGTTTATCAGAATGTGTGGCGTGTTTCTTGGATTATCTATTTATTTTTTCCTCCAAACTAAATTCCAAAAGTCTGTTTTTTTAAAAGAAATGTCACTAACTATTTTCGATGCTTTTTGAACTTCCAAATTCTACACAATTTCTAATTTGTTCCTGCCAGTAAGCTAAATCTCACTTCCTTATCTGATGTATGCTCCTAAAATCTACAATATCTTAAAATCGAAAATTGGGTAAATGAAATAAAATAGAAAAAAAAAATCTACATTTAGTATAAGAGGCATAAATTCGAATATTTCTTCTCTCAGTGCCATAACCGAATATTTTGGTGTCGTATAATAAAAACTAACACGAGAAAAAGTGAGCGCCTTCCTGCGCAAGTCACACAAAATGTGGCTCAAAGTCTGACTAATGCTCCAGAACAATGTTGTTCGCAGTTTCAGTGTAAGTAACTGCTGGAACATAAAAGGTAAATTCTGTTAAAATGGTTGATAAAATATTTAGACAACAATAATAATATTGGTAGTGTTCCAAATAAACCAGGGAGAAGAAAAAATACGACTTTATTTATCCTGAATAAAACTAAAAATTATTATTTCTTGCTTTGTTTCATATATAAAACAAAAAAGCTAATTTTTAACTTCAAATTATAAATAGTTGTTCTGTAATAAACTTCCGTCTTATATTAGACAGATAAGAAAAGAAAGATACGATCTGTATTCACCTATTTCATCAAGAATCCTACCGAGGATTAGATGTAAAAAAAAATCCAGGAGCCTCAGAGTACAGATTTATATACGTTATATACTCGTGTATAGTACGTGTTTTATGATCATTTTTTTAATGATTAGTATAGGGGCAACACACTATACACAGGTAATTCTGAAGATCTCAAAAATCATGCATTTTCGATGACCCGTTGCACTATACATAGTTAATTTTCGTCTGGAAAGTGGTAAAATTCATGCAAAAATTTCAGGGGACACACTATACATGAAGTCGCTTAATACGAATATATATGGTAAGTTAAGTGAATTAATCTATTGCATTACTATATATATATATATATATATATATATATATATATATATATATATATATACAAACACACACCTTGATCTGGTACGGAAGAAGAATTATGCGATAAAGATCAAGAACGATATTTTAAGGAACGTGTACAAGTCTAGCATAGTAACGTCACCCAACGATAGGTATTAATTAGTTAATATTTATTTACTAGTACTTACTAAACTTTTAAACACATTAATTTGGGTTTTGTGACAGATTTAGTTAAGTTAGGATCTTGCTATTTTTGACAGTAGCTTAATTCCTTTTACAAGTAACAAGTTGATACTTAAACCTGAGTAAGAAAAAATCTTCTTCGTAGTAAGTTTAAGAATTGAAAAAATACCAAATACATTCGACAATGTAAATTTAGAGCTTTTAGTATCAAAGATTGCTAATTGTCATAGACAATGACAATTATTAGTTTGCTTTGACACAAGGCCTGAAGAAACCAAGGAGGAAGATTGTATTGCGACAATCTTTCAAATGAGAATCACCTTCCTTGAAAGTTAGCATTCGAAATACTGAGTTTTCATTGCTCTTGACTGCTGACCATTGACACTAATTGAAAATACGCAAATATTACAAGCCTCGAAGGAAGATTGTATGTATTTGATCGATCAACCCCAATTTGTCAAGCAATTATTTTCATTGACAATCGAATTCACAGTACGTAAATCTGAAAACCTACTCCTTAACCATTACATTATAGAGAATGGCTCAAAATTACGGACTAAGTGGTCAAGCGACACTGACTGGCCATCTTCAATTTATTCTTTAAGGAAAAATAATAAAATATGAATGTGCGGATATTGAAACGGTTACAGGCGAGCCACGTTCGAATAGCTTTCACTCTCGCAGAAATAAACCTTCGGAAAGGTATGAATTCATTTCTTCTCCAACCAGCTATGGGTTAAATAGCATAGCAAACCTCGTTCTCTAGCTTTCGTTAGGGACCAGTTTATAGATGACGACTCGACAAAAATACTCATCCATTAACCGACTGGGAGGCTTGTGAGGATAAAAAACGCACAATATTTGAAATGCTTAAGTCACGTATATTGCGAAAACTGCATATTATTAAAATTCAGAGATAACAAAAGTTTTGGGGCTAATTCTGGGAATATCCTAAAATGACTTCATCGATCAAGTCACCCAGAGTAGGATATTAGCAAGTATTCCAACGGCTGTGAACAAAAGAAAACTGCGTAACACTAAATTTCTGATTGCAAATAGGTAAGATTTCCTTTACCTTGTCAGTTTCCATGTAATGTATACTTTTTGCAGAGTCTAAACCGTTGCTGAAATTTTGCACTTTAATCACTAATGTCAATGACCAATATTCGAGCCAAAGTAAACGCTAGTGCTCATTTTCAAGACAAGCAAGTCGACCCTCCTCAGTCAGTGATTTAAGTGTCATATGTGATATACGCTTGGACGATCATGTATTTTTTGATTCATGACTGACTGAGCAGAAAATTTTCTCGTAGTGTGTTGCTATTTCTTTCTGTAGTAGACTGAATGCCAACCATGACTCAGTCTGTACTGCTATTCAAATCATAGATAGGGGGGAAAGATGGATTCACACCTTTCCCAAGGGTATTTGTGCGTAAGTGAATGTAACTAACTCGACTGGATTTCGAACTTGGCACTCCGATTTCTCATTTCAAGCCGATATCCATTGCACCACCACTTGATGAAAGCGACGCAACACAATCTTTTTACATAATTCTCTCAGCTGGCATTGTGCTAAACTATGCTAAAATTTATAATAATTATTAATAATAATAATCTCTGCGTCTGTAACTTGTACTGAAAGTGACGGTAATACTGACAATAGAATTTTTATAGGGTAAAAATTGTTTGAGAAATACACGGAATCTGTTGGACTTCGCCTGAGAGCTGCATAATTGTGGAATATGACAGTGAAGCCGGTGCCCAAAATGTTTCAGCATGGTAAAATATTTCCTGCAAAATAATTAAAAGAATGACAGCTCAGAGCTAGAATTGAGATGGGACTGATTCCATTGTTTTTGAGATCGGTAAGAATAGAGTGAAAAGCTATGGGATTTGAATAGTCATACTGTCGCATGACCCCAAATCTTGGCCACCAAATATGCAATCATGGTAAAAAAAGTCATTTTCCTCTCCCAAAATAAAGAATAACTTTGATGATGACAGAAATTTGTTCAACGAAAGAAATTATATAAGGTAGTATTAGTAATCGTTGGAGCACTGACACTGTACGATAGACCTTCGCAAAAGAAGAGAAAAAATGAATATACAGAGAACCAAATCGGTTCAAAATACAATGAAATTGGCGGGAACACTGAGATGAAGAAAACTAGAGATTTGAAGAGAGTTTCTGATACTTTTTTCCCAGCGATAACTATCCGATCTCTCCCATGTGAAAATTATTATTATTATTATTATTATTAATAATAATAATAATAATAATAATAATAATAATAATAATAATAATTCCGTGATGTAAAAAGAGGATAGTCGGTTGCTAAATATCTGGGCGAAGCATCAAACTCTCCTAGGCTTCCAACTCTTCCTTTTCTTCGTTTTCCTTATTCGTACCGTTCAGCTGCAGTCTATATAGTTATTGCAGGCAACGCAGGGAAAGCCGTTCAGGTTATCCGAAAAATGGTGCATGATTATATTAATAATAATGATCAAGCTGCCATCTACGGAGAGTAGATAATGAGTATTTTTGTTTTTGACTAGTAAAATATTTACAGTTTAAGAGTTTATTTCATTTCTTTGTTATGTTAACTTGGTCCTCTTTCTATGGCATTCTCTTCCTATGTTCCTCTAATTCAGGCTTTTCATTGGCCAGTCAAATCTCAGACATTCCCGTAGTATTGTTAATTTATCTGTCAAGTCCTAGTGAGTTCGATCTTCAATGAATGCTTCATTCATTTTTCTGTGACAAGCTGAACAATGCATGACAAATGCTTTCCGTTCTTCGTTTTGTCGAAGAGAGAAATGCAACCTTAAAATTGTCTCATACAAAGCTTCGCTTTAAACACATTCAGTTTCAACTCTTACGGTTTCCAGTTAAGAAAATACTTATTTTTATTGATTGTTCATAGGCGTAACTAGTGGCTTACATAAAAAAAGAAAAAAAAAACAAACAAGTGACAGCAAGTTTCCACACTCCTCCTCCTCAAGCACTCTTCACATTACAGCCAGCCATATTTCTCCTCCACTACTCCTGTTCATGAACAGATGCACAGTGCGCGTCAACTACTAAGGGATATGGCCAACTGTTTAACGAAAGTCAACTGGCAAGCAAATGAAAAAGGATATTTACTCTTGCCCACCCAAACACACCAAGAAAAAAATATCTACATATTAACATCGCCCATCAATCAGGATCAGAAGCTATGCCTGGTGTAACATCAGGACATTATTTTTAATAGTAATAATAATAATAATAATAATAATAATAATAATGAGTATTCATAGAAGAGTGATTTACATTAATCGCAAGTGATAGCATGTATTTTCCATATTCTAGCACTCTTCATATTATTATTATTATTATTATTATTATTATTATTATTATTATTATTATTATTATTATTATTATTATCCTACAGTATAAAAGTATCTGGTGGTTGTAGCTGGAGATCAAATAACATCATGCTTCCTTATATGGCCGACACTTTCTTCAGTATTCTCCCAGACCTTAACACTGCCTTGATCTGGACAATTTTCTACTCGCGTTTCATCTTCTCATTGAGAATTCCTTTGACATTCGTCATACATACGTCCAGAAAAAAATGTCTCCTTGTTTTTGTTTGTTTCTTTTCTTAATAATTTGAAATGATGTAATTGCGATATATGACAAAGTAATAAAAAAAAAATACCTTTCAACTGTTTTTAGCGTTTAATGAGCGTGCTCCAACATGGCAATTATTCTATTAGGTTGGTGCAAAAATAATGACGTAATAATGTCGTTTTTGACGTTAAAAAATACGTAAAAAAACGACATTATTACGTCATTATTTTTGCACCAACCTAATATCTAGTGGTTGAGATAGCGCAATATCTCATAGTGGCACAAATGGCTCAAGTTTATGTAAGAGAAAAACATAAAATTTCAAAGCAAACTTTCCTCAGATGAAAGACTGAGGTCCTTTTTGTCAACTGTTTGATCCTGTGTCATCCGAGACAAAATTTAGAATATATGTCTATCCATAAATTGTCTATATAATCTTGTATATTTTTATAATACACTTTGCGAAATATGAGAAAAATACATTATCACTTGGATATTTAATAAAACAATATATGTTGCTTTAATTCTGTGTGCGTATGATCAACCAGTGGAGACTGCCAACTCTTTCATGACATTAGAAATGCGCGCGCATGCGCATACACATACACAGAGAGAGAGAGAGTTTCCTAAGTTTAGTTTATCATTGCCTATTTGGCTCTTTGTGTCCAACCATGTTACATCAAATTCCTATGTGGCTGGCTGCGTAACTCACTCGAAAATCAGCATTCGAATTCCAAGTGAATATCTGGGATCGAACACTGTCCAGTGAAACTGGTGGGAACCACCAATGCTTTCAATGGAAGATAATGTGTTTTCGTCGTGTGTTTGTGACATGTCTTGGATGTATTGTGTATTCTGTTCATTTTTTGATTCCATTGAACTAAAATCCAAACGTCCGTCTTTTTTTTTTTTTTTTTAAAGAAAGGCTCTCAACAATTCAAAATACACTTTTGCAACTTCTACCAAAGAATGAATTCTGACTTTTTTCTGTGATAAAAGAATATCACCTCTTTATTATATTTTTTAGCTTCTAAAATTTAGAATATATTGAAAATAGAAGTTAAAGAAACACACACTGTAAACTCATTGCTATTTGTTACAGTATGGGGAACTTCTGTGTTAAGACAAAAGTTTCGATGAAATAGTAGAGAAAGTTTAGAGAAAGTTTTACTGTAGAAGAAAACAAAACACTTGACTTTCTATTTCTCTCTCATGTATGTGATTGTCTCAGTACCTTTCCATATATTAACAAATCATATTATCGCGCACCCGTATAATCTATGGCTTTCGTAATATGCCTCTCCCTCTATTCCATACATTCTGTTCGTATTCGACGGTTTGTTTGTAAATTACTGTATATATATCCTAAATATTCCTAAATCATGCAAGTCATAATTATCCGTCCGTCCTGGACAGAAACTCCTCACCCCAAATATATGAATTATATTTTTCTGTATGTATTGATTATTAATTATCGCTCCGATCAATATGTAATGATATCTAAAACAGTTCTTTTTCTTCCCATTTATCAATATTTTTCTTCTGTGCCCAAGTTAGTCATTTTTTTTCAGATCATCATTATCGTCAGTAGTCAAGGAACGTTATACTGTGCCAAATTTAAATGAGTGACTATTTCAAAATTATCAGTAATCCAAGTTGCGAGAAGAAAGCTTTCTTCCAGTAAATATACGCAATACATGCGTGTAAAGATAAAGTAATTATTTTAATGTTTCTACTGTAATATGGTATATGGTGCCTAAAATCTTTTCTGAAACAACATTATGCGATAAATACATTCGAAATTATATGTAAAGTTGTACAGATCCGTACTTAGGGCTGCGATGATGACACTCACTTTCAAAATATCCGTAAATAAATAATTTTTCTACTTTCAGCCATGTTCTATTTAAACTGTCAGTTTCGTTTGTTATATGAATAACGAGTTTACACATATATTTACATAAAATAAGATAGATTAAAACAAAGTTCATATAAACGCGATGTAAAAACTTTCGTTATGACATATAAAGTGGCACTATTGACAAATAAATACTGAATTTTTTGCAAAT
>OZ010603.1:50837776-50862776 GCA_963932145.1 Acanthosepion lycidas | reverse complement strand
TATATCTATTTATCTATCTAAACGACAAAGTTTATGGCGAAACAACTCTGCCAAGATGATAGTATCATTATCAAGGAATTTGGTATTCATATGCTCGCCCCAGTGTCATAGTTAATCAATCTAAAAAATATACTTACAAATGTATATCTGATTATATGTATATATTTGCTCCGATGATCTGAACGTGTTTTCCTGTCAATAATTTTGATGATCAACAGTATTATTTTGTGTTGGCAAGGAAGTGATTCTGCGTTGTTGAAGTTTCTCAAGGAATTACATTGATCAGATATTGATATCAGTAGCAGTGCCAAGATCACGGTCGATATCTCAAACGTTACTAACAAATTCAGCTTTTTTCTAGCATTTTTCATATATATATATATATATATATATATATATATATATATATATATATATGAGAGAGTGAGAGAGATCCATACGGTCAAGGAGGGTAACAGCTGTTTGTCGTAGTTTTTCTCCACACCCCTGTCTACGAGCAGCAAGCTGAGTTTTTATTTCGCATTTACTCATGCTTATCTGTAATCTATCCTGACATGTCAAGAGTATTTTCAGGACGTCGTGGACTCATGCCATTTCCAATGTGGTTACATTAAAGTGAACATAATCAACATTAACCTAAATTCTAACTAGGTTTGACAATTTTGTTTTCAGTGGTGTTAAACATTACTCTATCCAATCTATGAATGTTTGTGCAATTAATGTCTACTTGCCTGAAGATTGAAAGTTTTACTAAAAATGTGCCTCTAAACAGGAACATTTACTCTTTTTTAATCTTTGAAACCAGTTTCAAATCAGTTGAGTTTACCGTGCTACCCGTAGTTTAACGGTAATTCAAGCTTGGCTTGAAAGTGGTATCATGACTAAGAGGAGAATATACGTTCCATACTCTGCAACAATCTTTATCAACCTTTTTTTTTTACTTGAGGGCGCACTTGTAGAATAAATTCGGAGCGCATTTTAAATTTTAATAAGGAAAAATTTATCATGAAATTTAAAAATACGAAATTTTCGTTTATCATTCCCAAAACGATTAGCGGTACAGTTAAAGGGATTTATGAAAAATTTTGTATTTTTTAGAAAGGCCGATATCGAGTTAAATCCTTTGATGAAAGCAAGAGGGAAAGGATTATCCACTCCTTCTTAAAGCTTAAGGAATTTAGCAAACGGTTCAAAATAGTCTTGACTTAGACATGAAAATCATGCGCTTGGCGTCTCTAGATTTTTTTAAAATAAAGATTTTTTTTTAAATTTAAATAAAAATTCATAGATTACTCTTCTGTTAATTTTGTGTACACCTGTGTATCTTTCAAGGTGCATTATTGCGCCCAAACACACCGGATGAGAATCACTGCTCTAGAAGATGTCACTTCTGAGGTATATGCCACGCACGCAAGCTACAATCATTTGTAAGTTGACAGAAGCTGCTTTCATCTCAAAATACCTACTTACACTGAACTTTTTCTCAGTTTTATCGCAGCACTGGCCATCGTCTAAAGCTCATGCACAGACAGTGCATTGGTATTTTTTACTTCGTCAAGTCAAATGTACTAGTCGTTATCATGCAAACATATATATTCCCATATCAAAACCACCTTCGTTGCAATTTTATATTCCATTTGTATATTAAAATTAGATTCAATATTTAAATGCAATGTCAATCGTCATCTGTTTTCTTGAATCCTGTTCGTTTATTGACTTCTTTCCTTAATAATGTCTTTCCTCAGGTTCTTTCAGTAACCTACTTGCGTCTTAGTGGCTGTATCGCCTTGCTTGGGTGATATGATTATATATACTAATAAAAACAACAATGTTGGTTTGACCAACAGAACTTACCAGGTGGCTTGATAACTTAGACAAGAAAAAAATCACTAAAAAGGAAAGAAATAAGGAAAAGAAATAAGAAAATACTAATAGGTAAACACCTATTAGTCTTAAATTAACTTTACTTAATGTAATCAGTGCCTAAACTATCTAGACGGAGCAACAATGTCAACACACTACGAAGGACAACTCGAGTTGCTACTCAAGTTTCACCTTCTCGCGATCTTCTGGTGACTAGAATGCATTCTAGTCGACTGAAGATCACGATAGCGTGAAACTTGAGCTGTTCTTCGTTAAGTATATATGTGAAAGAAGGGGAGTGTGACATGAAAGGAAAGAATATCACAAAAATAATAATTTGCCTCAATTAAATTCAGCCTGTATTCGAAAAATGAAAAGATAAAATAAGTTAACACAATATAAATTTTAAAATGACAGATATAAAAATAATTAAATATATGGATTAAAAAATAAAAAAAATAAAATGTTATTTTATCTAAGAAAAGGCAGATGGAAGATATTTTAAAACGAAGAGCAGTTTTCCAAAATTGAAATAAATGAGAAAACTAGAAAATTTAGAACGTTTAAAAACAAATCAAGCGAAAATAAAGACGCAAAAAGAAAGAAGAAAAACCGAAGAAAGAAAAAAGAAAGAAAGAAGAAAAAAGAAATTGAAATCAAGCAAATATAGGGTAAATAATAAGAAGCATATTTTGGATTTGTCCTGGATTTATATTTCAATCAATAGACATTCGCTTCCAAACTATGAACTCTTTTACCTGCCTTTTGTTTGTGAGCTTTTGCCCAAGATTCCACACATCGCTTCGTAAAGAAGTCGATATATCGCTGCATTTGTAGATCTGACGCATTCCTGTTGCAAAGGAATCTGATTTGCAGGTATTTTGCCAAAATATTGGTGAACTCTTGGTAAGCGACATTTACTGCACGAGTCACTGCACGAATTAAAAGAAGATAGAAAAATATTTACAATAATGAAAAATAAAATAAAACCAAAGCACACATATTGACAGCATGTTAGGGGTGGCAGTTTATATTTTTAAACACTTCTGCTAATTTTTGAGGAGAGAACCAGTGAGAAACACGGATATGTTTAGATCAGAGGCCAAGAAATAAAATATATAAACTTTGTTGCTTTTTTTCTGCTATGAACATTTTTGTTTACAGGGGTAGATTGTTCTAGTTCCAGGTGCTTTTCTGGATATCTCAGTTTCAATTATTTTCCTTTAGTAACTCAAATCTCCATGGTTTTGTTCACCTTTGAAGAGTTGAGTTAATTTTCACCTAAAAAGACGTTTACCCCACACAATAAATACAAGAACAAATTCAAATTCGTTTACATCATGAATTAACATATTTTCAGTGAAAATAACGTTTTCAAGAAAAAGAAAATTAGGATTCCTGTAAATTAATCCAATGTTACAATTAAGTCCACTGACAAGTGGATGTAATCGCTAATCTCAGAGTAAAGATAAGAAAACTTAGCATTTTATTTGTTACAATTAATACACTATCTATTGATGTTGAGGCATTATAATTACAAACATTGCCAGTCAGCCTATATTGATGACATAATATTTCAATTTACGACGTGTCATCAAATATTAGTGGCAGTTATACTTTCATTTTTCATTATATGATCAAATGTTGGAAACATTCTATACAAATTTCTATATAGAGTAAATTTGATATTTTGGGAAAATGCATATGGAACACTACATCTCTTAACTTTTACTGGAATGCTTTATAAATGTATATAATTGGTATAAAAGAAAACACAGCTCAAGGAAAAAATTAATGATTCAACTATAATATTAGTAATATATACTGTCACCAATATATGACTGTAATTCTAAAATAAATACAATTCGCATTTATAGGACGCAATAATGATTCAATACTGAATCTTTTAAGTGTCAGAAATAAAGAATATATCATTGAAAAAAAATCTGAAAAAAGAATATTATGCACACTAAGAAATAGCCATCACCAAAAAATTGTAACATGGCTTCTGAGATTAAACAAACAACTTCGGTGGACATTTTCTCCAAAAACAAAATATCAACACTAAATATTTTTCATTAAATTAACACGTATTCTGTTATAAAATATATTAAAAAAACAGTTGCTTCACATAACCCTATACTGATGTGGGGTAGGCAGTCAACGTGTTAAAATCGCTATATGGGTGTGGGACGCAAGAACAGTATTTGATCATATATTGTTATATATGATCAAATATTATGTTTGCGTTACGTAACGGTTATCGGAGCGGAAATAATTTGTATAAGCCGAATCCATTTCTCCGTTCTCCAAGCTACAAATAAAAACCAGTGGAAATACTATATTAGTTAGGCCCCGATACGTTGAAATCGACGAGAGAATGCAATATATATATATATATATATATATATATATATATATATATATATATATATATATGTATGTATATATGTCTGTATGTCTACTATATATATATATATATATATATATATATATATATATATATATATATATATATATATGGTATATCGTTAATACTTTTACATACTTAGAGGAGGTTTTCTTGCACCAAAACTAGGACCAATGAGGACTATAAATAGACACTGAAATCAACACCAGAGATGACACTCTGTTTCATACTTACACTTTAAGATCTATCACTTGATATTGAGTATATAATTACAAAGACTGTATAGAAGCGTCATCTTTAAGAAATAACTTGGTAGACCATTTTTATCTTTGCGGAATACAGTATTTGTTTATATATATATATATATATATATATATATAATGTTGATATATATATATATATATATATATATATATATATATATAATGTTGATATATATATATATATATATATATATATATATAGGATTGGTGTAGACGGAATAAATTCCAATAAGCAAAAATACTATTCTTAAAAGCGTTCTCAACACAGAGTAGAGCAAATATTATTTATTCAAATATTTTAACATAAATATGATATAACATCACTAGAAAAATAGGCATCTTGTTTCAACATTTCTGGTGTCTTATCAAGTGATGGTGTTGAATGTAGATTAAAGAGTTTTAAAAGGTTCAAATCAAACAAACAACTCTCAGTGAGGGAAACGCTGTTAAATAAGCTACAATGACCAATCAAAATACAAGTATATGAAAATTCAAAAAACTTGACAATGAACCTTGGTTATAATTATTAATGACTTTATGTTAGTGTTAGACTATAATGGAAATCATTCTGATTCATTGTAAATTTTACTGTCAAACTGAATATAAAAATTACCATTTTTAATTTTAAATTTAACCTGTATTAAGTTTAAAATATTATAAAATTATTTAAAGAAAAAAAAATACATATATTTTATTATTTATTTTGTTTTAATCGAAAAGCCAAAAATCTCACTTCGAGAAAATACAAATATTGTAACAACTTAGATACATTTGAAGTGATGATATGAGTAGAGGAAGAAATTTTGCAAATGACAATATATATACAATCATATTACAATATACAAACACATACACATATTTAGATATATAAAGACGCAAAAGGACGAATGAAACAGGAAATAGATGTCCACGATCAAAAAAGGAAATATAATATCAGACATATATCCATACAATGAAGGGCATATATAAGCAATCATATACACATACATTAATAAAGATGTAGACATATACATAGACAAACCCACACAGATTCAAGTCTGAACGTATTAATAGGCGAATGAAAACTATTAAAATATTACTTACAGAGGAAAAGATATAAAGATAAAAAGAAGGTTTAATAAATAAAATTAAAGAGTGGTAGAATAGGAAAACACATATTCGGCAATGAACAAAGCAAAGAAAAAAAAGACAATTAAACATATACAAGTGGAGAAACAAAATATACACCCATAGAAAAAACAACCGCCAAATTCAAATGTCCAGTCAAAATGCAACATGGAAAAGAAAACCAGCTTATATATAGAAAAGAAAACATATTGACGCACAGATCTATACAAATACCTCATATATACTCTAATACGCATGAGTACACACGAAAACATACACTGGTACAAACATATAAAAATATATATAAATAGATGCACACATATGTGCATACACATGCACCCATGCATAAATATACATACATGCATAAATATACATATATATATATATATATATTTATGCACATACACACACACACATTTATATACACACATGCAAACACAAACATATACATACATATACACATATATACACACATATAGAAATAAATACAAGCATATCAACCTACTCATCTATATATAAAGCAATTTTAAAATGACTATCAAACAAAAGTAGATTATATTAAGCATAGATAATCCATTTAAAAACACTAAAATATCCACAGATATATACACATAGATATATACACACATATATATACACACACATACACATAAATATACATGTGCATAAATTTATAAACAAGCACATACATATGATTTATAAATACATACATATATATACACAAACTTATAAATACAAGTATAAGTATATTCATATATAAATACATACCTGCAAATACACATACATACACACACACACACACACACACATATATATATACACTCATACACACGTCTTTACATAAAAATACACAGACATGTACACACAAAAACAACATTATAAACATTTACATACACATATAAATAGGAGGAATAACCGATAATATCTGATAATGTACTAAACTTACAATAATTTCGCATTAGTGCCGAAAATATTACTCTCCCTATAGTAGGTTAAATTTTGAGCTATGTTTACAGTTAACACTGTGTTCATTCCTTTGATTTAATAAAAGATGGATCTGTTTCAAATCTAATGATCTCAATTTTTTCATTAAGACATAAATAACAAGGGGCATATAGAGAATTACATGCTCGATCTCTCTTAATTTCCATTTAAGAGTAGGCGTCTTATAAATATTCTTTAAACTCCAAAAGTACTTGGAAAATGAAGTTTTGTATTTATGATTACTATTGTTGCAAGATTGCACATGTCCATGCTAACACTCTTTGAATGTGTTCATAGTACTTCAAATGTATTTATTTTTTTTTAATATTGGGGTTTTCTAGTGTAGAAATTGTACTTGTTTTCTAGTGTAGTAATTGATAAACTAGAGAGCTTGTTAAACAGTTATTCTGTAATGGGAAATTATGGGATTCCTACAATTGCAGAAGCTACTAGTGTCCTTATACTTAGTTTTATTCACTACGACCTGGCGATTAGTTAAGATAGATAGATAGATAGATAGATAGATAGATAGATAGATAGATAGATGTGAGTTTGTAACCCTGGGTCTCACGCTATTTGCGACCGTTTGTCTCACGATCGCAAATAGCGAGAAACCTATGGTCACAAACTCACATCAATCCACCTAAATATGTTAGCTCTATAACTGATATTGAGCGCCTTCCAATAAGTACCGCGCATATATAATACATATAAAATTACACACACACACACACATAAATATATATATATATATATATATATATATATATATATATATATATATATATGAATAAAAAGAAAGTTTGTCCGCTTTCGAAAAGGACCTATTGGAAATAATAAACGACATAAATTTCCATGATAAGAAAAGCTACTTCCAGAAACGCCTAGATAAAATAGTAAAAGACATTAAACGCTACGGATAAAATTTTAGTAAAATCCGACAAAACTGGAAACTTTTATAAAACAACTACAAAGGAAAACAACGACCTAATAAATAAGGACTTACATAAGAACTACAAGAAAGCGAATAATAATGACCTCAACATAGTTCGGAATATCAACACTAGCAGTAAGGAAATCACTGATAAACTGAAGATCAGTGATAGAGTAGGTCAACTATATCAAAAGGAATGCTACATAACCTTAAAGGACCACAAACCAGATTTCAGGCTAATCCCACTAATAATAAATCCTATAAGACCGGATATCGGAAAAATTAGTAAAATGATCCTTGAAAGGGTAAATAAACAAATTAAAGAAAAATAAGCCTGAAACTTTGGATTAATACCAAGCAAGTGATAAACTGGTTTACTTACATAAAAGAAAAAAAAACAAAAAACAATTGTACACTAATACAGTTTGATATTGATAATTATTACCAATCAATATCTAAAGAACTATTTATGAATGCGTTGGACTTTGCCACCCACTATACGGATATTACAGATGAAGAAAAGAACATTATTCTATATGTGAAAAAATCGGTACTGATACATAAAGTTGAGCAATGGATTAAGAATTCTTATGACCACTTTGACATCACAATGGGATCACTAGACTCAGCTGAGTCGTCTGATCTCATAGGTCTTTTTATATTATACAACCTTACAGCGCACCGTGATATTAATATAACTGACATTAGTTTGTACAGAGACGATGGACTTATGGTTATTAGAAACTCAACTAACTTCAAAATAAATAAAATTAGAAAGGTATTATAAAAAGAATTTAAAAGCATGGGCTTAAAAATTACGGTTAGCACTAAATTAAAAAAAGTGAACTTCCTTGATATAACATTAGATCTAAATAAAAATACATACACACCTTATAAAAAGCCAATACCAATTCTTTATATATACACCCTAAATCAAATCACCCCCATCTATAATTAAACATATGCCATTATCTATCAGTAAAAGAATAAGTACAAATTCAGCAAATGACAAGATTTTCGATGAGCATATCAATTCCTATAATAAAGCTCTAAAAGAGAGTGGCTACAAAACCCCAACTGATGAAGATAAACAAAAATTATGTAACTGTAGCAATCCTTATAATTGCACTCTACAAAATAAATGTCGTACAGAATCATTAGTATACCAATGCAATATCTCTTCGATTGAAAATCCTGAAAACATAAATATATATATAGGTTGCACTAGCCATGAGTTCAAAAAAAGATTCAATCAACATTAAAGTTCATTTAGGATAAATAAATATAAAAATCAAACATATCTCTCGAAGTACTTCTGGTACCTAAAAGAATCAAATAAAACACCTACAGTTAATAAGAAAAGCTAGAATATATAGGTCATTAAATGACCCATGTCCTTTGTGCATACATGAGAAACTATATATTACTAAGTTTATAAAAAGTAAAAATTTACTGAATCAGAGAAATGAAATAGCTATTTTATGCCATCATTGTCAAAAATGTTCCTTGAATAATATCTAAGAATAAAAATAAATTTAAAAAGTGCGACCAGGTAATGTACATACTTATATTTAACGTGAAAAAATAATTTTACATACTGTAAGTAATTCTATTACATTTACTTGTTTTTTTTAATAGTCTATTAAAATAACAGTGAAATTATTTTAAAGGTGTATTTAAAATTGTAGTTAAATAAAACGAATTCTAACCTAAACTTCTTTTAAAATTGTAGTTAAATAAAACGTATTCTAACCTAAACACTTCCTTCAAAGTACTACAAGCACTTAAAAGAATCCAATAAAACACATAGAGTAAAATGAAATTAATATGAAAAGCTAGAAGATGTAAGCCATTGAATGACCCATGTCCTTTGTACTTACATGAGAGACAATATATTATTAGGTTTATATAAAAAATAAAAGTTTACTAAATCAGTGAAATTAATTAGCTATTTTTGCTGTCATTGTCATAAATTTTACTTAAATAATATTCAAATATAAATTTTTAAAAAATTGTGACCTAGTAATATACATATTATACTTGATGTGAAAACAATTCTACATACTCTAAGTGATTCTAATACATTTACTTGTTCTTAAAAGAAATGTAGTATATTAAAAATTAAAAGTGAAAATATTTTTAAAATCGTAGTTAAATAAAACGTATTCTAACCTAAACAGCCCCAAAAAATCTTTAAATATACAAATAGAAAAAAATGTCGTAAGAATGTTTGCCGTTAACAATAAATTTTTTTAAAAAATCCAGATGACATGCATTTAACAGATGTCAGATTTCATTGAAAAATACATCCCTACCCCTACCAAAACGTAACTAATAACTGATACATCAAAATACAGCGGTAATGAACACGCAAACACCCCTTGTCTGGTTGAATTGGATTTCTCTGTATCCTTGGAAACGTAAATTATGATTTTTGCTGTGTCTTTAAAACCCAGTAATTTTAAAAGTTATTCCAAAATTCGCTTGAGGATGAAATGGAACTAATGTCTTTAATTTAATTACAAAATTAAATTCAAAGCTTTACGTTTCCATTTTTGAAACATGATTAGAACTGTGTAGCGAAAAAAACATATTTTAAATCAATTAATTTATAATATATATATATATATATATATATATATACATATATATATATATATATATATATATATATATAAACACACACACATTTCACAGATATATATATATATATATATATATATATATATATAATTATTATATATTAACTGATTTAAAATATGTTTTTTTTCGCTACACAGTAATAACCATGTTTCAAAAATGGAAACTAAAAGCTTCGAATTTAATTTTGTAATTAAATTAAAAACATTAGTTTCATTTCATCCTCAAGCTAATTTTGGAGTAACATATTTTTTAAAATTTACTGAGTTTTAAAGGCACAGAAAAAAATCATAATTCATTCTTTTCAAGGATACAGAAAGATCCAATCATTCAGACAATGGGTGGTAGCGTGTTCATTTTTATTAACTTTTGTTGTATCAGTTATTAGTGACGTTCGAGAAAGAGGTTATGTTTAGGTAGGGGTAGGGATGTATTTTTCAACGAGTTCTGGCATCCGTTAAATGCATGTTGTCTGGTTTTTTTTTTTAATTTTATTAAAATTCTTATGGCATTTTTTCTATTCGTATACTTAACTTTTAAGGATGTTTAGGTTAAAATATGTTTTATTTAACTACAATTTTAAAATATTTTCACTCTTAATTTTAATAGACTGTATTTCTTTTTAAAACAATTAAATGTAATAGAATTACTCACAGTATATAAAATTATTTTATCATATCAAGTATAAGTATGTATATTACTAGGTTACATTTTTTTAAGGAAAATTTTTGACAATGACGGCAAAAAATAGCTAATTCATTTCTCTGATTCAGTAAAATTTTATTTTTTCTATACTTAGTAATATATAGTTTCTCATGTATGTACAAAGGTCATGGGTCTTTTAATAGCGTACATATTCTAGCTTTTCTTATTAATTTCATTTTACTGTACGTGTTTTATTGCATTCTATTAAGTGCTAGAAGTACTTTGGGAGAAATGTTTAGGTTAGAATACGTTTTATTTAACTACAATTTTAAAATATTTTCACTCTTAATTTTAAGAGACTGTATTTCTTTTTAAAACAAGTAAATGTAATAGAATTACTTATAGTATATAAAATTATTTTTTCATATCAAATATACGTATGTATATTACCAGGTCGCACGTTTTAATTTTATTTTTAAATATTATTTAAGAACATTTTTGACAATGACGGCAAAAAAGAAAAATGGTTATATATATATATATATATATATATATATATAACCATATATATAATTATTTTAAAAAAATATGATTCCTTCGTTACATAAGAGTTCTCATGTTTCAAAAACGAGAGCCGAAACGCTCAATATAATTATTAAAATTAAATTGAATTAAAGTATCAAGCCCTGTTTCATCCTCAAGCGAAAATTTAGGAATAACCAATCTTGAAATTTACGCATCTTTATAAGGATGTTCATTCGCAAAATTAATTACTACGGAAACGGCTGGGGCGACCATTTTGGTAAGAGTTATTTTTTATCCGCATATCAGTCACCTTCGGAAAGCGGTCAAGCCGAGGTAGGGTCGGGGTATCCATTTCAAAGCGAATGATGGCATTCATGTACGCAATTCGTCTGATCAGTCGCAGCGAAAGATAGCTTTTGGCACCATATGTCGTTAAGTGTCTACTGAATTTTGTTTTATTTTATTTTATTTTATTTATTTTTCCTAAAGGGCTGTTTCGTACATAAACGCGTCACACTGAACTACAATTTGCTTTTTGACGACTTCATAAAGGGTTTTTCTATCTTATGATTGGGTTAAGCTTTTTACCCTTTTATTAGACTATGAAAGTTAATTTTTTTTATGCTAATTATTTAATACTAAAATTTGTTGATGTCGGCAGAAAACCGTTAACTCATGTCTATGGTTTAATAAATTTTTATTATTTAGAAACTTAATAATGCGTAGTTTTACATGTAGGCATAAAGGGCATGGGATGACCTAGGATGACCTTGTGTTTATGTGTACAGTCGAACATTAAAAGAGACAGTCTCATTACAAAGCTAAAAAATTATATTCTTAGATCAATTAATGCTTGTCTTGTTTGCGAGTCGTAACCTGAGTTCATTGTGTGACAATCTGATGCCTAAGTGAGTCATTAATTTTGAAACTTCTTGCCATCGTCATATCTTAGGAAACAAAGCTGAAGACAATGAATATTGCAAGCCTAGATTGCAACGTTGCCATATTTCGTGACGAACTATTATTTTTTTTATAATATTTTACACTTTTGACAGGTTTTGTCCCCTAACTTTCTGAATTCTTGGTTTCATTTCACGCAAATTTACCATCGTATAACTTTTGGATTTTTGATTCCTTTTCATGCTAATTTACTATACGGTAAAATAAGGTCTTAAAAATATTTTTTTTTTACGATCGATTCTGGAGTATTAATTTTTTAAAAGAAGTTATTCCCTAATATTGTTCTTCAATATATGTGTGCCTGAAAGTGTGGATATATATATATGAATGTGTGCTTGCATGTGTGTGTGTCTGAACGTTCGAAAGAGTGGGGGGGGCGCGGAGAATTTATGCGTGAGATATCGATACCATTTTAAGCTATATTTGACTCATAAAATCTGTCAAGGAACACATTTTATAAAGAATATGACTGGACAAGTTTCTTTGTTTTCCTTTATTTTTCTCTCAATATTTTACCTGAGGCCAAGTCAATATCGCGTAAAAGGAAGCTGAGTGTTTATTGGCCAAACTCCACTGCATATTGTTTGTGAAGGCAGACCTAAATTGCATTGGGCCGAAGTGTAAGCCTCTAGTTAAATATATATATGTATCTGTCTTGGATCACACTGTACACACAAACGTGCGCGCGCGCAGGCACACATACACACACACATATATAAATATATATGTGTTCGTGGGTATTTAGATACGCATATGTAAATCATCAAAGATGCTTCTTTCTACCTCTTTTACACATCTAAAGCATAACCATTCTTATGCCATTTACAATGTATTTCATCCACTCTGATTCTGATTAACATCTTCAAATTAAAAATATATAAGCCTATGTTATCATTGATCCAAGTAACAGATTTTTGTCTGACTCCGTAATTATTTTGCAGTTAAATTATCGTACAAAATCATTCAAGGGAAGATTAGAGAATCAACCGACCGAAATAGTGAATAAAACAACAAAGACAGCCATGCTTGCTTGAAGGTATATTTTTCGACAGAGTAAATATTTTAAAACTATTTTTTATTATTTCAAACGTTAATTTTTAGTGGATACCCGTATTTGAGTAGACGCTATGCTTCATCTTATTTTAAACAGTATTTATTTCCTCTACCGGCTACACACTCGAGAAAACTTATTAAAAAAAAAGTGCCCTCCGGCAGGATACGAACACGCATGTGTCTATGAAGAGATTTACAATTAAGCAAAGTTTGCCTTTCAAAAGCACACTAACACGTTAAGATTTGTTCGAAAGGCCTATCTGCCCAGTTTTGTATCCGAAACATAAACCAAGCAATTTCTAAAGAATTTTTTTTTTTTTTAATTCGATATATCTTTATTATTTTAAACATTTATTTTTAGTGGATACCCGTGTTTGAGTAAACGAAATAAATACCGTTTAAAATAAAACGGAGCAAGGGGTCTACTCAAGTACGAGTATTCACTAAAACTAAACTATATATATAGAAAGTAAATAAATATTTAAAAAGAAATTCATGAAAATTCATGGCAACTATATATGCCGTTGGGTTATACTTTAGTTGGCTCTGACAACAAAGAATCCACCCGGCGAACTATATATTTAGTCATCTTAGTTAAGTCCTACAAATTAAATAATCTAGTCAAAATAGAAATAGGAAGATAATGCTGTGTATAAAGGGACAGCTTGCTTTAAAAAAAATTTACCTGTGTTTTTTCATCGACTTTTATCGTCGGATAAAAAAAAATATACATTTACACCAACCACCAAAGAAAATTATATATATATTTATTCAGTCAAATTCTGGACTTCTACAGAAATCCGTTCGTAGTGTATTGATTTCCTGTAAACAGACAAGAATAGCAAATACCAACTTTCCG
Organism: Acanthosepion lycidas; assembly: GCA_963932145.1. Classification (NCBI taxonomy): domain Eukaryota; kingdom Metazoa; phylum Mollusca; class Cephalopoda; order Sepiida; family Sepiidae; genus Acanthosepion; species Acanthosepion lycidas. The sequence goes on along the minus strand of OZ010603.1, from coordinate 50,848,533 downwards.
GACTATTAAGAAGACATGAAATGTGCCTGAAGCGTTTGGAATATAATAACGCGACCTAGGTCAGGCGTTTTATTTCGGTAAAGGTGTTGCAAATATCTCTGTTGACTTATGGAAATAGAAACACCCCTCTACCTTTTTGCCTGTACTTTTAGGAATTTACGTCAATGTATAAGATTAAAAAAGTACACACTAGATTATTAGAAAAAGTGATAAGAAATGCGGTAAATAATTGACCTGCGACTATTCTATTTGCAACATTTCAGTCGAAAAACAAAATTGCGAGTAAATGAGACGCAGTTTGTGATGGGAAACAGTTAAATATGACGATCTACAAATTGATCAAGTTTGGCAATATTTCCAACGATGACGCAGTTGATCAAACATCCAATCAGCAAATGCATCGATATGAAGCCGGATATTTTCGTGTTTTAAATATGTGATAGACATCAAGGTTTTCCGAACGAAAACACTTGTTCACTAAAGAATTGGTTCGCATATTTGAAACTAAGCACTACCATCGACTTCCGTTAATTCCTGTGAATAATTATTTGTGTATGAAAGGAATAAAATAGCTATGCACACACATTCATAATCATATATATATATATATATATATATATATATATATATATATATATATATATATATATATTCATACGTACATCTAGAAATTCTGTTTACATCAATGCTTTCGCAAGAGCATTAACCAAAAGCATATAAATATATTTAGATTAATAATATATCATGTGGGTCTCTGAATACGTCTGTATTTATTAAAAATTTAGATAACATTTTGTTGGAGGTCATGTTATTATTAAAAAAAAGTCACAAGATTTAAAAAAAAATTATAACTAAATCCGAAGCGCGCGCGCGCACACACACACACACACACACATATATATATATATATATATATATATATATATATATATATATATATATATATATATATATTTATATATATATATATATATATATAGTGGGGGCAATTAAATATTCGTACACTTGGAAAATTGTATTTTTATAAATGTAAAAGCCTTAAATAAAACAAATCTCGGCACATTTTATGTATAAAGACACATACTATTAAAAAATAATAATAAACTTAATTAATTCTTATTCTAACAGAAATTAATGCATTTTTTAAATTCTAACTGCTCAAAAAAGCATTCGTACAAATCAATTATTAGAATAAAATAATCAATTAATTATGAAAAAAGTATATTCTAGAATGTTCCTGTAATGTTATCAGTAATTATAGTTAACGCTATTAGACATTATCAGAGCATTCTGCAATTTCTAGTCTTACGAGAAGGTTCTAATAATGCCTAAAGGTAAAGAATTGACTATTTCACAAAAACAACACATTTTATCTCTTTGGAAAGATTGGAACAGTTACAGAACGATTTCTAACAACCTGAATATCCCTTTTACTACAATTGCTTCGTTCATTGCAAGGTTTAAAACTCGTAACAGCGTCGAAAACCAAAGACGAACATGTGCTCCGAGGAAGATTTCTCTAAGATCAGCAAGGATATTAGGACGTCAGATCCAACAAAATCCACAGGTTACCCGAGAAGAGCTGCAGGGACATCTGCGCGCATTAGGGATTAAAGTAACCAATCGTACAATAAGTAATGAACTACACAAAAATAGTCCCAAGGAAGACTCCACTCCTCTTGAAACGACACAGAGATGCTAGGCTAAAATTCGTTAGAGAGCATAAGGATAAAGAATATTCGTTTTGGGAAAAAGTACTATGGACAGATGAAACTAAAATTGAGTTGTTTGGTCATAATTTTCGAAATCATGTGTGGAGGAAGGACGGTGAAGCCTACTTACCAAAGAACACGTTGCCAACTGTAAAGTTTGGTGGTGGCAGTATCATGATCTCCGTCTGTTTTCTGCAAAAGGTGTTGGCAGAATATCAATAATAGATGGCAAGATGAATGCCGAAAGCTGCCAGAAAATCCTGCAAGACAATTTAATGCGTTCTGTTGAGAGACTTCAGCTACCGCCTGATTGGGTTTTCCAACTGGATAATGATCCTAAGCATACTGCTAGATTTATAAGGAAATGGTTAGCTGAAAGTAACGATGATGTCTTGCAATGGCCAAGTCAGTCCCCAGACTTGAACCCAATCGAGAATTTATGGCGATATTTGAAAATTCAAATTGGGAAAAGAGCACCAACAAATATCAAGAATTTGAAGACAACCTGCCAACAAGAATGGGACAAAATACCACTCAATGTGTGCAAATCATTAGTTAAGACATACAGGAATAGACTGGTATCTGTTGAACTAAATAAAGGATATTCCACAAAGTATTAAATTAAGTTAATATGCTTTTTTTGTTTTGTACGAATACTTTTTTCATCAGTTAAAATGAAAAAATGCATTAATTTCTGTGAGAATAAGAATTAATTAAGTTTATTACTATTTTTTAATAAAATGTATCTTTACAAATAAAATGTATCAAAATTTGATTTAGTTAAGGCTTTTACATTTATAAAAATGTTTCATGTGTACGAATATTTATTTCCCCCACTTTATATATATATATATATATATATATATATATATATATATATATATATAAATATATATATATATATATATATATATATACATATATATATATATATATATATATATATATATATATATATATATATATATATCAGTCGATTCCGCTAGCTTGAATTCAAACTTTCGGTATCGTCAGGCGGTTTGTATCAATTGATTTCCAAACGCTTTATTTTTTTAATTGTTAATGAACGCTTTATTATTAAAAAAAAAAAAATAGACAAACGCTTGAGGTTGGGTTTTGATAGGAATGTCAGGAGGAGGATGCGAACAAGAAGAAGGAGGAGGAGGAGGAAAAAAAGGGCATTGTATGTTACAATAAAGCTACAGAGTCCGGTAAGTGCTGTCAATACTGTTTATTATAAACAGACCATTTACTTAAATATTTGTATCTATAAAAATAACGTATAAACAGAAAATATATTAAAATAATTGCCGTACTTAAAATATATTAAAATAATTGGCGGACTTAAAATATATTAAAATAATTGCCGGACTTAATTCATTTCATAATGTATGATGTGTCATTTGTTTACGTTAAGATACGCCTTGGGAAATTTGTTGTTTAAAACAGTAATTTGACATTGCTAACCAGACGCTGTCTCTGTAGGTAAATGGTGTAGCATATGATGGTTTTATGCAGGATATAGGTTCAATTCCTGTCATATATATTTCTGTTGGATATTTTCTATGAAAGATGCAACCGTCAGGCCACGATTGCTGTTATTTAGTATAACAGCATTCGTGGCCTGACGATAGCATTTACCATGAAACAGACTGTCGCCTCTGAGTGTTGACTTCTATGTTCACTTTTATATTTACACACGCTCTATCTCTGATACTGAGCACTTTATCCCATAAATATAGCACATCTTAAGACTATATTTCTTCATATATATATATATATATATATATATATATATGTGTGTGTGTGTGTGTGTGTGTGTGTATCCGAATGAAATGAGAACGAATCAAATATAAATTCAAACGTTCACAACATTAATTTAAAAATAGTGCTCAATACAATACTAGAGCAATATTCTTTATTAAAGGAACATATGTAAAACTGCTACATAAATGCATTCATGCTTCGATGCATATTATAGCATCTCATTAGGCGGTAGTAAATGAGAATTACTGATATAGATAATAATAAAATAAGGTTGACTAATATAGATAATGATAATAATAATGGACTCTGCCGTCGTTTTCGACGTACGAGTGTCTTTTAGTTCAGTTTTATGTTAATGTCTCGTGTGAGACAACAATCCTGCACTGGATTTGCAAACAATTTCACACAAGGCACATGGCGAAAGGCTGCCTGTCATATGGGCTCAATATTTAGTGTTGGTTCTTAATTCTCTCAGATGGTTGAGACGATTCTTTTCAAAGTTAGTTATAGCTTGGTGGCAAGTGTTTCTCCAGTTAGCAATTTCGAACTCTTCTGTAGGGATGTTTGTAGCTTTTAAGTTGTTTTTGAGTTTGCCCTTGAAGTGTAACCTCCATTAAGCTTGCCATGAAAAAGTTGTCTATACATGAGGATTTTCGGCATCCGGTCATCATTCATTCTGATGACATGACCAGCCTATCTGAGTTGTGATTTCATCAGAAAGGATTCGGTACTACCGATTCTATATTTGATGAAAAGAGCAGGTTTAGAGATTTTGCCCTGCCAAGTATAACGTCATATTTAACGAAGACAGCGTCTATGAAAAGCATCAAGTTGATTGATGTGTGTCCTATATGACGTCTACGATTCTGACCTATAAAGAAGTGCGGAGAGAATGATTGCTCGATAGACACTAATTTTCATTTTTAGTGAAATCCCACAAACATCCCACATTTGATGCTTAAGCTTCCCAAAGGCATTGGTCGCCATTGATATTTGCTTAACTATCACGTCATCCAAAGAGACACCTGAATTGACTTTGTTTCCTAAATTTCATATACTTCACGTTGTTGTCGGTCAACAGTAATGGGAATGATTGCAAAGATATGGGTAGGTGGTTTTTGTTTTACACCCTTGACCTGCTTAGTTGCAAGCCTTGGTTAATGGATAACTTCAATTTTCTTTATACTTATAGTTAATCCGAATGCATTGCTAGCAATGGAAAAACGATTGACGAGTGCTTGAGCTTTTTCGATTGAGGTGGACACGATCACAGCCTCATCACCAAATAAAAGATCACGAATAATGCTTGCTCGAGTCAGCGATTTTGATTTAAAACATTGATGATTAAAGAAGCCACCACTTATGCAGAATTCAAATCTGACACCAATGTCAAGATCACTAAAAGTATGGTGTAGCATGACCAAAAAGAAGAGAGCGAAAAGTACAGAAGCCATGACACAACCTTGCTATTTGTTATATCGAAGGCCTCTGAAAACTCTCCATTAGATAGAACAGATGCTTTTATTCCATCGTGAAACGAGATTATGACATTTAGCATACTTTCAGGTATGCTAAGCTTTATGAGTATTTTCCAGAGGGCACTTCTGTTTACAGTGTCAAACGCTTTGGTTAGATCGATAAATACGGTATAGTGTTCGTGGTTCTTCACGTGAACTTTCTCAGAAACCTGACGAAGTGAAAAAATCATATCAATAGTTCCACGACCTGAACGAAATCTATACTGAGATTCGAGATAGATAGCGTCACTGAGATATTTGATTATTCTGTTTAGGATAACACTAGTGAGAATTTTGCCAGCGATACTTAGAAGTGAAATGCCACGGGAATTATCACATTCAACCTTTTTGTCTTTGTTCTTGAAAAGATGTTTTATTCAAGCACCTTTGTAGTCTTGTGGAACAGAACCAACCTTCAATATGACTTTAAAAAGCTCAAGGAGTTTTCTTAACAAGCGTCCTCTCACCATATTTAAAAATTTTGGTGGGAATGGTATCTTTTCCAGGGGCTTTGTTCGAGGACAATTGCTTGATAGAATCATGAATTTCCTTTAGGCATGGCTCAATAGACAACTGGGAAATTTCTTGTCGCTGATGAAAAGAAGAAATGACGTTATCATGGATGGCAGAGGTGGAATTAAAGACACTTTCAAAGTGTTCTTTCTATCGTGATATAATTTCCTTCTTGTCGGTGTGGAATGTGTTTCCGTCAGACGACATAACAAGTAAAATTTTACTTCCTTGTGGGCCATGCACCTTTTTATGGCTTTCTTAGAATGCTTTGGGATTTTCTGTCTAAGCTGCTGCCTAGATTTCCGCAGCCTTAGCAGATCACCAGGATTCTTTCATTTTTCTGAAAGCAGTTTGCACTTCCCACACAGCTTATATATGAGCTTTTCTGATGGACAATTTTTGTTGCTTAAGAATATTTTGTGCAAATCGTGCATCTTCTTGATGAAACGTTGAACGTGAGTATCATTTACATCGAACCAGTCCTAATGCTTCCTTATGGGAAGTCCTAAAACAAGGGAGCTGGAATAAATGGCATCTCTGAGAGATTTCCATGAGTATTCAATGTCTTCTGAGATCACAACTGAATCAAACCTCGAATCCAGTGTGTCAGAGAGTTCTTTCTTCTTAACATCAGAATTCAAAGGTAAGATGTTGATTCGTTTTGGAACCGTAGCCTTAACGAGAGCTTTCTTGCGTACGAGTCGGAAAGATGTTTTTCTACGTTGTAGCGCATAGTCTGAAATGGACCACTTTACTAATGCTTGTACATGCTTTGGACTGACGATGAAAATTAAGAAAACCAAAGTCATGTACATTCCCGCTTCTGGCGATCTTTACCTGGAACCTGACATCTTTGTCTATGGGAAGCGTCTTAAATTCGGCAAAGAGTTTGTCTACCTTTGTAGTAAATTATCAAATGATGGCGACCATGATGCGAAAATCAAACAGAGAATAAGCAAGGCACCTGGGTCCTATGTTAAGCTAGAAGGTGGAGTTTGGTCCGATGGTGATTTAACTTTGGCAACTAAAGTGTCTGTGTATCGTTTACTCTATGCCTATGAAAACTGGACCTTGTATCTTATATAAAACAGTTTGAATGATTCCATCAGCACTGTCTGAGACATATTCTTGGTCTAAAGTGGGACAATCGTGTTCAAGATACAAAGCCAAAACAATTAGCATTGCTGCAACTGTGGTCAGAAAACAAGATGCATTGGGCTGGTCATCATGTTTGGCTTGATGACTTCAGACTTCTAAAACAGCTGTTTTGTGGCGAAATTCTTTCTGGAAAGAGACCACAGCAAAAGCCCCAAATATCGGTGTCGAGACGGTGTCAAGGAGAGGTTAGCGTATTTTGGTGTTCCTGTTGATGATTGGAAGTACCTAGCATCTGATCGAACAAATATCGTTTATTATCTATAAAGCAAGCAATAACCACCTCCGATAAACCTAAGAATTTATTAAACCAAATATCTGAAATCTTAAATAGGTGCAGGCATAAGAAATCCTGGTTACTGGAATAGAGGTTAGGCAATGTTTTTTTTTCTTTTGTCAGGTACATTTTTGCTTTTTAGATTTATGCTAATTTGAGTGTTGGCATTATCAATAAATATTTTTCTGTGTCATTTCTTCTTTAGCCAGATTACCTGAAGATCAGTTCAGTTGAAACGGAGGTAGGTAGGCACTACACACACACACACACATATATATATATATATATATATATATAAATATATATATATATGCATATAAGTGTATAGAATATATGTATATATATATATATATGCATATATATGTGTGTATATATATATATATATATATATATATATATATATATATATATATATATATATATATATGCATATATATATGAATACACATACATATCTGTATGTATATGTGTACATATATTTGTATATATATACGTATATAAATGTATATATGTATATATAAATATATAGATGTGTATATATATGTACATATGTATATATATATATATATATATTTTGTACTGCTTGATGCGTTCGGGAACTGCCATGATGGTATTTTGATAAGATACAGGTCAACAGCAAGCTTTTTTAACAAACGTAGATTTGCAACAATGGCAAAACTCTTTTTTAGTTTAGTACGCCACCTTCTCTATACCCATAACTGTCACCTGCTGGCACACACAATTCAGCGCGCACAGGAGTTCATAGATCGACTATCAGCCTGGAAAAAACAGTGGTGGTGTATGAAGCTGCCCGAAGAATTCAGTATAGAGTGCCATCAATTTATGTTTGATGGTAGTCGTCTTGGGGTAGTAGACAAATTTGTATATCTTGGTAGCACCCTCAACTTCTACTATTCCTATGATGATGAGATAGCGTTACGGATTAAGAATGTTCACGATGCATTTGCAGCACTCAAGTTCCATGTCTGGAGTCAGAAGGGCAGAAAACAGCAGACAAAAATTAAAATCTATAATGCCTACGTTAATATCATCTCTGCTATATTCATGTGAGACATGGGTAGTCTATCACAGACATATGAAGATGCTTGAACGTTTTCATCAGCGATACTTTCGGGGTTTTTTTTTAATCCACTGAATGTCTCACACCCCTGATACTGTTGTCCTACAAAGGGCCAGTTCACTCTATGTGGAAGCAATTATACACAAATACAGATTGCGATGGACAGGCCATGTTATTCGTATGACAGATGACAGAATGCCAAAACAATTAATGTATGGAGAATTGGAAATGGGAAAAAGACTACAGCACAAGGCAAAACTTTGTTGCAAAGATTGACTTAAAGAGTCACTATACAAGTGCAATATTGGCCTGGATAACTGGGGGACTCTTGGAGAGCTAGTATTGCTAATGGCGTCAAGATCTTCCATGCGGCATCCCAAAAATATGTAGAACTGAAGAGAGGAGTTCGAATTGTCACGAGGTGACAACCTGGCCATTTGCCCAATGAAATCGGATATGTCTGTCCAGGGTGGATCTACTCAGTCACCATTAATCACACCAACACCAACAGTCTATTGCACATGACGATTTCATATTGACATGCTTTGAATCCCGACCTGCAATAGAGTGTGCAAGTCCAAGTCTAGCTTGACAAGGCATATAAAAAGTCACATTGGACGTGATGATGTTCAAATCAACTTCCACCACCCGGGGATGATTTGACATGCTATATATGTAACAAGAAATGCAGATCGATATCTGGCTTTATGAGCCACTGGAGGAAGAAATACAAAAATTGAACAAAAAATGGACACTATACTTCTAAAAATCACATCGCAACCAACCAGGGAACAAAACTACAACACAGAAACACTAATGGAATATTTCAAAACGCAGTGTGGATACCTAAAAAATGTCAAAAATTGCACATCCAGGAAGAAGCGTACAAAACAAAGAAACAGAATCTCCGGATGTGAGACAACCTACTTAATAAAAGAAAATTAGCATTTTTCAATGCCATCACAAATAAAGAAACCACAATCATATCCAAATCTTCATAGAAATGGAGGAAATATTTGTTCCAAGGAAATTCCGAGAAAAATTAACCGACAAAATACGGAAAAACAAAAACAAATGAAAAAATACACTTAGCCTTGCAAAATTTCAGGTCCAAATTGAAATAGAAGACAAAAGAATACACTTTACAAAAAAATACAGAGATTGATAATAAATTCTTAACAGAAATCAAGGATCTATGTTCCAAAGAAATTCACCAATTTCTATCAGAGTTATGGGAGTCAAAATGCAAAGTATAGGAAGAAAAATCCCGGAAAGAAAATTAAACTGGCTGAAAACATTAGCAAGAAAAGAAAAATTGGATAATGAGACAAAACAAAAAACACGATCCAAACTCACAACAAAACAATACAGTACTCAACACTAAACAACTACATGCGAAATCAGCAAATACAAAGGTAACCACACAGTAAAATGGAGGAAGGACCCTAATACATATTACCACACACAAACACATCCACAAGGTAAGCACCCTCATACATAATACCACACACAAACAGATCCACGCAAAAAATATTATTGCCAAAGTCGTTCGGTTAGCAAGTTTAGCCGAACGCTCCTCTGGTAATCGGTAAAGGCACGTCAAGCTAAATGACAGTTCCGTATAGGATACAGATTCGAATCCTGTCGAATATTTTCTATGAAAATTTGTCGAATATTCAGGCTGGTAAATGCTGTTTAATATAAACAGAGCATTTACTTAAATATTTGTATCTATAAAAAGAATGTATAAACATAAAAATGTCTTTATATATAATAAAAAGAAAGAACAGTAAGATATATAATCCGGTGTTCTTAATTGATATTTTTATTTTTACAAAACAGTGCTCAATGTAAATTTACAGAGCATAAATATTATAAATTAACTGATTTGAAATAGTTTCTTCGCTACACAGGAATTACCATGTTTCAAAAACCGAAGCTAAAAACTTTAAATTTAATTATATAATTAAAGTAAAAGCATTAGTTCTATTTCATGTTCAAGCGAATTAGGAAACAGAACTAATGCTTTTACTTTAACTATATAATTACATTTGAAGTGTTTAGCTTCGGTTTTGAAACATGGTAATTCCTGTGTAGTGAAGAAACCATATTTTGAAGCAGTTAATTTATAATATATATATATGTATATATATATTTTAAAGTACGCTGTATTTATGGTTTAAAGTACTCAATATCAGAGAAAAGCCTATGTTAATTCAAACGGAAACACTGAAGTTACTACTCAAGGCAACAGTTTAATTCCCACTTAAACGCTATTGTCACGACTGACCATTGCGTTTCAGCTTTTCTTATGCCTGCACCTATTTAAGATTTTCAGCTCAATGTTTACTGTTTGTATGTCTGTGATTAACGCATTCACCTATACTTGTTATTTTATTTTGTAATTAAGGTTTGCTCATCATAACCGCTGTATGATCTAGGAGTTGACTGTGGGCTGTTGAAGCAATATAAGTGTCCCTGAGCAGGCGTCTGTAAAAGGGTTTTACTGGCTATTCAAGTAGCGTTATATTCAGAAACGAGCAGTCAACTATCCTATATATATCCTACCGTGAAAGCGAAGTATAGACACACACACCCATAATATATATATATATATATATATATATATATATATATATATATATATATATATATAAATATATATATATATATGAACCAAGAGTGTTTTCCCTCGCTTACAGAACCGCAGCAATGTAATTACATTTACATTTCCA
>OZ010603.1:50782776-50835276 GCA_963932145.1 Acanthosepion lycidas | reverse complement strand
TTCGTAGAATTATACCTGTGCAGGATAAAACCACTGATTTATCCTGCCCTGAAGTGCAGATTTACTTCTACAAAACTCTTTGAAATATTATATATATATATATATATATATATATATATATATATATATATATATATATATATATATTTATATATGTATATATATATATATATATATAAAAATCTTGATTTCTGTTCGATCGATATATTGAGATACATACTTGTTCATAATTATACCTTTTAATCGCTGACGCTGAGTTCTGAACGACGAACGTGACTGCAACGCAAAACCAAAAGATCTAGCTGAAAAGCTCGAACCTTATTAATATAATAATGAATAAATAAGACGCACTGCGAATTTACAAAACCAAGTTACGTTCTGCCATGGTTGTTCATAATGCATCAATAAGTATGATACACCTCAGGTGCAACGTTATTAACGATCAGTAACGCAGTGCCGTTTGCCAAGATACAAAAGAAATAATTAAATTTTCGCAAATTTTTATCTCTTAAAGCGTCAGATTGATTCAATTACGGCCTTCCGTACAGATAGTTAATCAGACGTTGACGATCGAAACTGAGATCGATAGACATAACTAAAAATGAATTGTATGATCTGTTTTTTTAAAAATTTTCCACCTAACTAGGTTCATCTTAATTTTGTTAATAGTAAATTTACCGTCAAAATGTATAGGTGGGTTGTTATTTTCCTCAAGGGATACATTTTGGCTCAACTAGAAAATTATCGACAGGTGCCCGCACACAACACATACACGCATATGTTCATCTAGATTAGTACTAACCTCAGTTTAATTTTTCAAAGACACCGATAGGGGAGTAAAATGTGAGCATATCACTAAATACAATTATATGAAGGTATGGTTGAATGTTGTACTGAAAAAAGGAAAATCGAAAAGTATCGAAATATCGATTTATTTTATCCTTTACAATACTACTTCAATCCAAACATTTGTTGCCAAGCGGAAAACTGGTTGTATCCATACAACAATAGGTTTTCATCTGCAGAAAATTTAAAAAAATGATGAAGTATTAAAAACTACAAGACTGAGATAGATAGATGGACAGATAGATGTAAGCATAGGTCGATATGAGGCTAGATCGACAGACATATTATCATAGAGAGACAGACAGGTATGCTTGTTAAACACGCACATTAAAACCGACCCAGATACCTTGAACACAAAGACTAAATTCGGCACAGACAATCGGGCACAATGCTGTGGATAATTTTTTTTTTTAACTTTTCGAAACAAGCAAGGCGGGAATGCCACTAGAACGTAAGGGGGTGGGGGGTTACAGAAAATGGGAGCAAGAATAAAGAGGCGTTAAAAAGGAAAGGGTGAAGAGAAGGCCGGAGATCAAGGTATCTGGAGACGTCGATTGACATTGAATTTGAATAGTTGGAGATTATAACTATCAGGGAAGAAAGTAAGAGGAAGGGAGTTCCACAGATTGGAAGTGCGAGACATGAAGCTCTTGGAGTAGAAGAGACAGCTACATTTAACAGTTTCGACAGTGAAAGGGTGGGACTGAAATGCTGACCTAGAGGCACGTCTAAATTCATGCAGTTTAGGTACTAGCGAAAATAGCCCGACGGAGCAGTTACTGTGAAAGTATTTCTATAAAAAAACAGAGAGGCTACGGCACGTCTGTGAGAGTAAGACTGTAAACGAGATGCCAGAGCAGTGCCAACCACATTGCATATCCTTCTCTTGATTTTGTCGATGACACTAAGACTGACAGCGGAGACTACAGACCATATATAACAGCAATATTCCATGCAAGGGCAAATGGTTGATTTATAGAAATAGACTCGGGTGAGAAAACTCTCTAGCGCGACATAGAGAATCAACTTTCTTTGAGGTCAACGGACAGTGTGAAAACAAACAGTCGCAAAGAGGTGCTCTCGTGGAGTTGAGCATCAGACATTCTAATAGGAGGCAGGGAGGGTTCTCTGTGGTGGGTAATAGAGAGCAGTTTTGTTTTTGAGGCATTAAAGTTAACCATTTACTGTCCCAGTCAACAACTGATAAGTACTTTTCGAGATCAATAGCCAGGTTAGCAATACAAGATTTGCTATTTAGGCAGGAGTAAATAATGATGTCATCTGCATTGATGCCTCCTTGGGAACTGTGGACATCGGGACGAATGTTAATGAAGATAAGGAATAGTGTAGGACCCAGGGTAGAGCCTTGGGGAACACCTGCTTTTTGTGAGAAAGGAACCGAAGGAGAATTTGCTAAAGACGACCTTCATTACTTAACAAGTCCTTGATGTGTGATCTTCTTTTGTAGTCATGTGTCCACTTGATCCCTCTTTATAAATGTTTGGAACATTGCCATAGAGAGATATTAAGTAAGCTCATGTTACAAGTAATTCACTTTGAGTTTCATTTGATTTCTTACCACTGTGGCTTTTTACCGAACTAATATATGCTTACTAAATATTTAGGCTTTTATATATTATGTTACTTTAAGTCAGCATCTGGACACGTATTCAGGGTTGCATGCCAGTGTACGGCCTACAGATAAACAGGTAACTCAATAATAGCATTCTTTTCCTTTGCACGTAGTTTCTACAATTTTATTGGTGTAGGGGAAAATTAGATTAGCTTGCCATTACGAACAGTTACACTTGATGTTAAGGGGAACCAGAGAAATTTTCTGGCCTCTCTTATGAAAAGGGAACTTAACAAATCTACCTTATTAATTAGAATGATATTGAGTTTTAATTCAAATTAAGACTTTTATATTAGGCAGGTCTTTCTATTTTATTGTTCTCGTTTATTTATCTTTGACTTTTCTTTTTTTTTTTTTTTTTTTTTTTTACTTATGGTAGGTATTTCTAAAATCAATTAAGTCTGATGCAATGCCGAAATAATAGGAAGTTTTATGAACATAAAACTTACTACACTAGCAATTATATATATATATATATATATATATATATATATATATATATATATATATATATATATATATAATTATTTATTTAAAAATATGATTCCAACGCAACATAAGAGTTCTCATGTTTCAAAACAAGAGCCTAAAACTTCAATATAATTATTTGAATTAAATTGAATAGAGAGTCTACTATATATATATATATATATATATATATATATATATATATATATATATAACAAAAAGTTCACAATACTTTTTTGTGAGTAACTAAATGTTTCATGATTTTAATGCTCCTCGGGGTCAGATAAGATTAATTGTCTTATGACAGCGTTTGTACTTTTCTAAACTCTTATTAAGTATGCTAAATTTACAATGAGTTTTATATATCAATATAATTATATAATATCACATTCGATGTTATTCGAAATTGTAAAAACGTATTTTGTAAATATAGCAGTTTTTTTATTAGTATTATCTATTAATAAATACCTTCCTATATGCAAATAGTATTGATTCACTTTACATTAATGAAAATTGAAGGTCAATACTAATTTATTCTCATTTTGCTTTTTATTTTTATATGGATTTTACCAAGTATTTCTCCCTAAAAACTAAAAAGTATATTACTCGAATGATTTTTCTCCTTAACAATGTTTTATCTCAAAATAATATGAAAGATAAAAAAACAATACCTAATCTTCTAACCTTTACTTTAACTGTCTCTAGCTACAAATTATTTTTACTTGAAGCACCAACCTAACCAACCTAGAAGACTGTTGAAGTTTAAATTTTACATTCTAACGGAGTTCCATGGCCAGATTTGATCTCCTCTTAATGCTAATCACCTCCTCCTTTTTCCATGGCCTCTTTCTTTTTCTTTTCCTCTTCTTTTTCTTTTCCATTTCACCATTGTCCTTTTACCCTTCCTTTTCGTTCGCCCGCGACTACTTAATGCATTAGATTCCCTTCCATCTTTACATGTAAATTCTAGAATAGATTTTATGAAAATTTCCAAAGAATGGAAGTGGATGATATTTGCTTCGATAACTGTATTGATGAATAAATATTTTTAGTAACACGGTGATTCCCCACCTGATGAGACGTTTAAAAAAGGTTTCCTTTTTTTGACGTTGAAACAAAAATGTAAGATTTTGTAGTGGATATGCGCATGTTCTAATGTAACACTGCATAAGATAAATAAATATTTACGGCTCTATTTTATGTATTGAGCACTGTTTTAAAACTAATGTTCTGAATGCTGTAATCTTACTGTTCGTTTCGTTCTTCTACACTTTGATATATATATATATATATATATATATATATATATATATATATATATATATATATATATATATATATATATAATACCGTTTACTAACATCAGATTCAGCAGATACACTAAATGCCATAAACAAAGAAAATTTTGCAGTAGGTTTTAAAATTAACAACAGTAATGCCGAATTATTCTGAACAAGACTATGTAATTAAAAGATGAAGGATTAGAAGAATTTCAAGGATACGTCGACTTAGATGAAGTCATGACATTAAAGGAAGACTATGAAAACGAAATAAAAAGATATAACGAGAAACTGGAAAGCTAGTGATCAAAATAAAGGCATAGCTAAAAGCGCATTGCCAATCTACTTAAGATGTGAATTATATAATGTAAGTGTAATGTTTCTTATAATGTACAGGTGTGAAACATGGAAAGAAATAAAGTCAAATTGAGAAGAAACTTAGAACCACATAAAGATCAACGGTAAATAGCAATGTTATCGACATTGCGAATATTTAGAAAAAGAATTCCATAAACTAGCAAACAGACCAACATAAATATGCCAAAGAAATTAATTTATGTGCTGTGTTCCTTCAGGAGGTAGGTGATCATGGCCCACCACATCGTCCTGTCTCTTGTAGTTCTTAATAAATTTTGTTTTTTTGTTATTTCTCCCAAACCATGTTCTACCATCCATTTGCTCAAGGCCATCATTCTTTCCCCTATCCTTTTTTCCCTTAATCTATCCTGTGAGTATCGGTTTTTCCAAGTCCTTCTTCCTCATCCCAGAAATTTCAACTTTCACTTCCTGATGTTAAGTATCCTTTCTGTTTCCATTGTATCTAAAACTTCTTTGCTGCTCACATGTTCGCTCCATAGTATCCTCAGTATCTTTCTGTAGAACCACATTTCTGTTGCTTCGGATCTCTTCTTCATCTTTGTGGAGATCGTTCAACATTCGCTGTCATACAAGAGGACAGATATCAAGTAACTGTTCAATACTCTTCTGTTTGTTTGTAATGAAATTTTTCTTACATGGCCCAAGAATTTAAAGGATTTTATTTATAACCAGACATTGTCATATTTAAAAAGTTATATTTATCGGAGGCACGTTTTGGAAGAGACATCATTGTTTTTTTTATTTTATTTTTTTAAGAGGGAAATGTTTGTGAGTTCGATAATTGTAACAATTGTACCTTCCGTCAGTGTTCCTCTCCCTTATTGCATATCTATCTATCAGAAGCCTATGTTGGAAGGCATAATCCCTTTATTAAGATATAAATTTACAGTAAGAAAAACAGCAATGTCTAGTCAAAAACCTGTATCCAATAAATATAACGATTAAAGTAATATGAAGGAATGTCAGATTATGAATCAAATCCATTAATTCATAAAAAAAAACAAAAAAAAACTGTTTCCTTATCGGAAACGTAAACAAAGTCGGCAAATATGGGCTACGAGGCATCGAGAATAGAAAATGGTTAAATCAAGGGAAAAAGCAAATAAATAAATAAGTAAAAGTAAAGAGAAGCAATGTGCATAATTCGACCTTTCTAGGCTGTGAAAGCTTAAACTTAATAAATTTACAAGGGTAAGATAAACAAATTCAAACACTCGTATCCAGTAAATATAACGTTTAAAATAATAGAAAATAAGAAATAAAGTGTGTAAAATGGAAGTGGATAAGCGATCGTAGCAAAAAAGGTCGGTTGAGCGAGATTGGTGTCTAATATTATAGCAACCGAAAAAAAAATCAAATAGATCATGGAGAGATGAGATAGGTGTTTTGGTGATAATGCATAGCACATAATAGAGTTACGGTCATTATTGAAGCATTTGAGAACGGCAGTAAACTTAAAATTGCTGTTGCATCTACTTTACTGCTGCTGATAACACGGTACCCTAAGAAAAGGAGAAACATTTGTAAAGATATACCATAGAACCCCCCCCCCAAAAAAAAAAATTCTAGATTTGTCCATCTTGAAAAGATTAGAAAAAAAAAATGATACGCCACGGGGGAATTTAAATCAAGACAACTAGACGATGGGAGTGACTATTATCGTCACGGCGAGCTTATTCCTCGGTCATGTGGAAGAGCATACAATTCTACATAACAGCATCCACATATAATTATAGATGTGAAGGTTTTGGCGCATGCCGCATAACATTACCGTAGGTTAGTTTCTATTTATGATTTGTTAAAATTGTTGTTCTCAGATACTTGGTGTATCGGGTTATACAAATATGGCAGGAAAAAAACTGTAAACCTGCAGCGTTTATGATTTTTACTTCCGTTGCAAAAAAATAATTGTGGAACTGTATGTTTATTTTTATTTTCTTTTTTGCAATCATTTCACATTGACTTGTTATTTTTCCTTTTGAAATACAACAAAAAAACAGACTTCTCCATTTCAGACAAGGACTGATTTAGTCAATGGGTTTAGAGAATTTATTATTTTTTATGAGATTTCATTTTCTTCTCTGTGTTGTGTCCCTACAGGATGTAGGCGATTATGACTTTACAAATTACTGTCCTTTGTAACTCTTAGCAATATCAGTCTTTTTACTATAACTCCCACTACCTATTATCTCATCTTTAGGTCGGTGACTTGCTGTTTCCGTCTGTCTCTCGTGACTTCAATATACCCAGTCCTTCTTCATTTTCTAGAAAAGTCAACTATTCTAATTATCTTTTTCTTTCCGTTTTCTTTGAAATTTCTGTTTTGCTTACCTACCCTGTGCAGGTATTCCCAGTATTCTTCTGTAGAATCGCATGTCTGTTGACGCTTCCTGTAAAGAAACTGTCCAATATTGTCTGCCATATAGTAAGATTGATTTTACACGGCAATCCAGTACTCGTTTCTAAGGAAAAGTTCCTGTTCGTTAATTCTTTTCGCTTTTGGAAGGTGACTTTTGCTATTTTGGATTTTGGTGTATCATTTTCTGTCCTCTGTTAAAACACCTTCCAGATATTTGAATTTCTGTACTTGTTGGATTTTGACATCTCCAATTTGTACCTCGCATTTTGGGCATATCAACCTTAATGCCGACAAAATTTTTATTACTGGTAATATTTTTTCAAAAATATATTGTTGGTAATATGATTTTCTTTCAAAAATCTATTTCTGCTAATATTTTTTCAACAAAAATGTATCTCTGTTAATTTTTCCAAAATTTATTGCTGGCAATTTTTTTTTTCAAAAAATGCATTGTTTGTAAATTTTTTTTTTTTTTCCAAAAGTATTGCTGGTAATATTTTTTCAAAAATGTATTGCTTATAAGGTAATATATTTTAACAAATTATTTCTGGGATTAAAATCTATTTTTTACACTTTCATAGTGTCTTGAGCCCAGTTTGTGAGTTAAATATTTGCCCATAGCTGGGACCCTAACAGGTGCTACCACCCCGGATCAGAGTGGACCTGGGAACACCAGCAATTAAGAGGTGGTCCCACGCTCCCCAAAACCTCCTGATCAGAGGCTTTCCTGTTGAACGTAGTTTATCGTCTTACCCAGGATGCGGATGTAGTTTATAGTCACGCTCAGGACGGGGGTATGTCTGTCTCCGATACCGAAACATTTCAAATTTAATCAAGGGTACGGCAAGTAGCAAAAGACAGTTCCACTCTATTTAATCTGTTCGGAGGTTATGCTCTGCGCAAATGCAAGCACTCTTGTGAAGAGAAGGATATGACCCCTACCCTGGCGTATATATACGTTTTTACCGAAAGTGTCCTTTTCAGACACTGACAAACAAACACGTTCATAGCATAACGTACAAAAACCAGCTTCAGACATGTTTATACTTGGATCTTCATTCTTTTGCCCTTCTGAGTTTGAAAGAAGTCCATTTGTCAACTCAGACATCTGGTAGAGGTGTTAGCCACCGCGCTCGTGTACTTCAAGGTGCCTCAGTTTCTTAGTTACTATATTTAAAACAAATAAAAAAACATTCGTCTGAAAATGAAATGTTTTTCCCAAATTAATTGGCAGAGAAGGAGTTAAGCATTCCATGACACATCCCAACCGAATTTACTACTAGAAAACAAGGTTCCTGCTTTCTCTCTCTCCCTCCCTCTCTCTCTCTCTTTCTCTCTCTCTCTTTCTCTCTCTCCCTCTCTCTCTCTCCCGCCATCACTGTGCAGATGATGATGAAGCGGGTCTATGCTGATGACAGGTATCCCTATTCGGAATAAGAAAAGCAACCTCCTGTAACAAGAAATCGGACTCTCGATAAACTTTTCCAAAACAGAAATAAAACCACGTGATGACATAGACAATGAATCCATCATAAACATGTCTCATTTATAACAAATTTAGGATATTTAACATGAAATACTCTGCGCTAATGGGATTGCGCAACACAACAAGGCCGATTTTATGTTATTTATTTAAATAAATTATTTAAATGCATAACAGATTTATATTTGACCGACTTTCTAACCATTAATTTTTTTAATATTGCTTTTATTTGCATAAAATGTTGGAATGCAGTGTATGAAAAAATGATGCCAATAGATGATTTATTGGCCTCTATAAACCCAAGGACTTTCATTTCTTTCAATATGCCATCTCCTCCAATTATCCAAGATTTTCTTCGATTTTTATGGGTATAAAAGATATCTCAGAATATCAACATTTCTAAAACTGCCTAGAACCAAAAAGAAAAGTTTACATTTGGGGAATGTCCCACAAAAGTTTGGAAGCAGAAGTATCTCAACAATGAAAGTGTTAATGTGACTACAATTAATAAAATTCTCATGAGACATCGCATTTCTTTCATCCAACAGCTTCCTTATCCTATTTTGGCTATATGTTTGGGTTTTTCGACAGAACTCTTCGAGAGAATTTATAGGAAATAAGTCGCAATGATTACTTCAGAAAGAAATATTGATGGTTTGTAAGAATTGAATAATTTGGAAATCTTGTTATCGAAGTAAACTTTTGAGTGTATCAGTGACAGAAACATATTCGATAGTAATGTAAAAGCACCGAATATTAAATTGTGGCTTTCATTAATAAAAATAATTACATTTTAAATACAATAAATAAATTTAAACAAATACGTTAATTAAGTTCAAAACTTGGATATTCCATTATTTCCTTTATCAAGACGTTTGTTTGTAAGAGAGTGTAGACGTTGGTCAGTAAAATTTATATTACACTGAATCTATTGCCTTTATTCGTTTATTTTTCTCAGAAAAAAAAACATTTATGAAGGTAAATTTAGTTTTAGGAAGAAAGATATCTCGATTTACGGCTTCATAAAGAAAATCCCTTCAATAATACTTAACTGCATTGTTCTTTTTAAAAAGGTTTTCTAATTCTGAGCGCATCTATTATATCTATGATAAAAAAAAACACCTGGTTCGTTCTTTGTCGTATATTTTTCAACTGACCTATCAATTAACGCGAGTATTGAATCAATTAATCACTTGTGGGAAAGAGGTATATTTATTTCTTTGTTCGCTGCGCTATCCAGTTTATGGACGTGTCTTTGTTATAAAATACGACTCTTCTAACAAAGTCATTTGATTCGAAAATAATCTAATTGTCGGTATCGGACTTTCTTTATGAAAAAAAGGAAAAAGAAACAGAAAACAATGTCACGTTCTGTTGCTTACATATTTTCCACCAGATCTCGTAACTTTGCTTCGAATATCGTGAAGCCACATTGTATTGACACATCCGCCTCATTTAAAGCTTCCAAATCTACAAAGTCATATACTTACTTTTTAAGCGGAGCTTAGATGTGACACAAGGCCGAAAGTAAGGATCGAACTCACTTTTCAGTTGTAATTGATCTAGATGCTAACCATTACACCAGGGCGAGGTGCCCGTACGCGAAGGCATATATTACCGCAGTTTTATACTTATAAGGCATATGCGGTATGGTGTAATAGATAACGACTCGGAATGAGAAATTCCAGTCAAGTTCACATTCATTTAAAGGTATTAATCTATCTCTCCTCCTCGATAAATATATATATATATATATATATATATATATATATATATATATATATATATATATATATATATATATATATATATATATATATAGCTTTGACTGTCAACTAGTCTACTTAAAGAAGAAACGCCAGCCTATTCCGGAAAAACTACTTAAGCGGTATCTCCATTATGACAATTTACTGACTGACTATACTTACAAGATTTTGATAAAATCTTATTAGATATTTATATCTAATATATATTGTAAACTAGAAAAATATAGATTTTCTGAGCTTGAAAACTTTCTAGCGTGTTTTATTTCCGGTTATGTTAGAATCAAACATGTTAACATTGTATAGGATCTGCAATACCCGATTTCATATCCCAAGCTCCATATTTAGCAAATAACTTGTTTTATTCTAATATTTGGATTTAGCATTAGAACTAGGAGACTGTACGTGAAGATATAAGCAACCATACATGCGTGCGATCTTTGAAAAGGATGACGATCGTAACGAACGGTTCATCCCCCTAAAGATTGTATTTAACATGGAACTCGGAGTCGTGTATATATATATATATATATATATATATATATATATATATATATATATATATATATATATGTGTGTGTGTGTGTGTGTGCGTGTGTGTGCGTGTGTGTGTGTCTATTCGATAAATAATCTTTTATGTAAAGGAAATATTTCTCAGAGTGAAATACGTTAATGAATTAAGATTCAATCGAGGATTTATTTACTGTAATAACCTCTTCATGTGAAACCTAATAATAAGAAAAGCAATTATTTTACTTCCATTTCATGGAGATATCATAATGAGAAAATGATTACCGATACTCATTTGTTTATTTATATTTTATTATTGTCGTTGTTATGAATAACCAAGAGTCGTCTCTCCTTGTTTTGTTACTCTCCTCTTTGAGAGAGCTGTTTTATTTAGTGGGACTATAAAAGGACACTATACGCGAGCCTTTTAGTCTCAGTTGAATAAAGCTTGGACCTCTATTTCTAGTCTATCCTAGTACGATTCGGATCACTATTTCAGTGCGTTGTGAATTTTTGCTTCACTCCAGCCCACGTTTGCCTGGTTTACAAATAGTTAAGTTTAATATTTTTATTTTGTTGAACTCTTGAATTTTCCAGTTTTCATTTTTATTTGTGTGCCCCTGTTTTCATTGGTCCACGTTTCTATCTTTAATTTTGTTTCCTTGTTCTGTTTTTAAAACCCTCTTCCCGTTTTTATTTTATTTTCCTTTTAGTCTTATTATTTTAATTATTGTTTATTTTGTGCTTATTGACTTTAATTTTCCACGTTCTCGTTTGATTTTGTTTGTTTTTTGACTTTGCTTCGTCTTTCGTCAGACTTTATGTTTCGTTTTTAGGAACAAATCATTTTTTTTATAAAAGGCGAAGCTTTATTTGTTTAGCCGTGGTGGTTCTGTAACACCATGTCCAAAAACTTGGACGCGCCGGCGGTGTTAACACAAAATAAATCACCATCCAAAACAAACTGCCTAGTCGGAGAACAGGCCATAGAAGAACTCGGTGTATTACGAAGAACAACAAGTCAAATACGAAAAGTTCGTCCAAGGAAATGAGTTCCTGATGATACCGGAAGCCCTGGATACAGTTAGTGCAATGATTTATTTCCCTGTTAACCACCGACATTAAAAGTCTGAAATTGATTGGGATCTGCAGAGAAACCATGGAATAGACTTTAAAAAACCTATGTATCAAGTATTTAGCGAGAAGATCCAATGCAATATGGTACCTTCTCCTAGCTACGGAAAAAGAAGCGAAACAGCTTGCCGGAAGTATCATAACAACAACAGCTTTATGACTCCAGACAGAATACATGGGCACCTGATGGACGAAAATTACTGTGCATGGTGTGCCAGTGGATATATCTGAAGACCGTATGGGAGTCTTGTTTCCGAGGTATGGACCTATAGAAGTGTCCTCCAGCATATGCAACTTTGGAGACATGGTGTTGCAAGTGACACTGAAACGGCAGGCTTTTGGAGAAATCTCAAATATATTGGTATGCCGTGAGAGACAGATGTTGGTGGTGGTGGAGGAGCGCAGATCATATTGTTGGTCTTGCGGAGCGTTGGAGCACATAGCCAAAGCGTGTTCCGCCAAGAACTCACCCCGCCCAGCGATGAATGCAACAACATCAACAGCAACAAAAGCAGTACCAACAGTAGCAGCAACAGAAAAGGCTCCCGATGTTGAATGGAAGAATGTAAACCCTCGCCCCCAAAATAGAATGACCTGCCACCCAAAAAGCAGTGACAACCGCAGGAACGGCCAAAGGAGATGCAGGAGCAGCCGAAAATGTTGCAAGAAAAGCATCCACTAAAGCAGATGAAGGCGGTGCAAAAGGACAAAAAAGCCCCTAAAACAGCAACAATAACAACAAGCACAAAAGCATCAGCAGCAACCTGAAACGGACATAGAGGTAAAGCAAATCTTTCAGCTCGTGCCTCATCATTGAAGAGGAGTAGGGGGGCTTAAGAGGAAGTTGTACCGTGTCAACAACACGCTGGGCGAAGTAGGGCGGATAGGTACATGGACAAAACCAGGTCGCCATTCATTCCTGCTTCCCCTAGACAAGCTGTTGCAGTTCTAAAACCAAGAAGGCTCCCTTCCTCCACTTTTCATGTTCCCTCCCTCTCTCCTTCCACCTCCTCCCTCAGTTCAATATCTACCCCTACCTCACACGACCAACTCTTCCCCCACCCCCGGCTAAAAAAAAGCGAAGTAGAAAAAGAAAAAAATATTTCTCTGGTTAAGTTATAATTTGTAAGGTAGATAGGAAAAGGCCTTGTCATCGCATAAAAAAATGCCCGTCTAGGTTCTCTTTACAGTGGAGGATCCCCGTAATTTCCCTCAGGCTCCTGGAGTCATAACTTCATTAGGGACACTGGGGGTACCTGAAAGTATGGTACCACCTATATAAATGCACATATGTATTTCCGGACATTAGTGTATTTGAGTTGGTACACCCTCTCAAAAAACCTTTTAATATTCTGTTCAGGGAGGGTCCCCGTATTATTCCATACCTCAGTATACATGGCAGTATGGACATCAGCGCGGTTGTTCCGGATATCGACAGAGTTGGGTACAGGGAGCCTGGGACAATCCGTCGGGGTCATTACCGCCGCAGTTTCCACACGGCATGTGAATAGATTAATTGTTATTTTTCTTGTTTCAGACCTAAAAGATGTCTATCAAGATAGCCAGCCTGAATGCGAGGTTATCGGGGTAAGGCTGGCCGCCTGCTCCGTGACCTCTTGTCGTTCGGTGTGAATATCGCCGCGATCCAGAAGACCCAATTTACTTACACCGTGGATGCGTGTGTGCTGTCTAATGATTTTGTCGTCTATTCAGCATACGGCGAACGACAGACCAAAGCGGTTTCTTTACTGGTTAGACGTACCCTTTGTCCATACGGATGCCGAGGGCCGGTTGATCGTGACCAATATTTCCGTAAAAAGTAGCTCGATTCGTGTCGTTGCGGTTTATGCGCCCAACGACTGGTAGGAGCGTGTCTCGTTTTTTCGGCAGTTGGAATCGTTCCTGGCAGATTCAAATCGCGCCTTGTCATAATGGACCCTAAGATAGACAGGAGGCGGAGAGCTCGCGGAAAGGCGGTGATCGTAGGTTGATCTGATCGGCGAGTTTGACGTCGTCGATAGATACTGGATCAATCAGTCAGAGGGGGATGTAGGAGTAGGCACTTAAGTGGCCGTCCTCCCAGGTGGCTAGCTACCTGAATAGAATGTTAGTTAGAAGAGCCGATGTAGATTTATTAGATTGTCCCACGTTCCACTGATTAGTCTATTCGGACCACAAACTTGTTTGTGCCCCCGTGTCGTTATATGGTAGGCCTAAAATAGATGGCTACTGACAGTTCAATCTGTCTTTACTGGACAGGCGGGATTTCCAGGAACAGCTAACTAGCGTAGTGCAGCGGGTACTAGTGGGGGCGGTTATCGGGAATAGGTGATGGGAAAGGCTTTACGATAGGATTAGATTCTTCACCACCAATTTTAGCAAACGGCTCGCACTAGATAAGGCTAACAAGGCAAGATAAGGAGAGTCTTTCTCGAGCGGAGGCTGGGGGGAGGGATCCCCTAGAGATAGCCCTAGCTAGGGAGGTCCTGCCGCTTTTGGCTAGCAAGCATGGGTCAGGTAATTAGACATAAGTTAAGTTAGATGTCTTCCGAAGCTGTGAACATGGGCGCAGAGTTGCGCAAGGAAGAGATCCATCGAGTTTCCGGTCGCTACATTCGTGAGGTCAAAACCCCGGAGGGGCGTACTCCGATGTCGACTGAATTGTACTTGAGGCTGTCGCACATCTTTATCCCAATTTTGACAGTCGTGTTCAGCAACTGGTCCCGTTGCTGAAAAAGGACAAGGGCGTTGGGCGCTGGGCGCTGGGCGTTGGGCGGGATTTAGACGACTATAGGCCCATAATTCTGCTAAACACAGAGTTAAAGATTATGGCCAAGATCCTGACGAGACGTTTGCAGTCAGTTGCCGAAACTCTGTTGAGACCTAAGCAGACTTGTGCTGTGAAGGGTCGAACAATTCAGACCAACCTTCATCTGATCCGCATAGACCATAGAGGGTGTAAAATTTGGGTCAGTCCAAGTATTTGATAGGGTTTACCATCGCTACTTGGCTGCAGGTCACCGAATTTGAACCAAACTCCTTCCGCTGGATTAACCTCCTGTATTGCTCCCCCAGTATTGTGACACAAGTGAATGGGAAACTGTCGGCGCTTTTGCGGTGTCTCGGTGGGTTCTTCAGAGTTGTCCACCTCGCCCCTACTTTACCCTTTGGCGTTGAAGCCTCCCCTTCGCCGGCTAAGAGACAGGGTGTGTAGTCCGGGCCTACGTGGAATCGCTGTCCCTGGAGGGACTCGAGTCAGGGTTTCTGCGTACGCCAATACCATATCTACTTTCGTCCTGTCCGAATTCTCGGAGTGTGGCTTGGACCCGACCTTCAGCTGGAGAAAAATTGGTCAGAAGTACAGGCAAAGTTCGGCGCAGCGGGTCGGACTTGGCGTCGAAGGAGGTTGTCCTTGAAGGGCAGGGCCGAGGCTTGTGCCACTTACGTCTTTCCTCTTGTCCTTTACCGTTTGTCTGTACTTCCTCTCTGTAAGCGGCATAAGAATGCGCTCGAGCGCTTGCTATACTCCGTTTTGTGGAGGTGACGTAAGTATCAAGTCAACAGAGGTGTCAGGGCACAACGTCCGTGTCATAGGAGTGGGGGCTAGGAATACTGCACTTGGAAAGTTACAGCTCGAGGCTAATTTTCCTAAGCTAAGCATTGACAGCGGATTCGATACTGGCGGGCATTATAAGGGACGCCTTCCCTTTTCTTACTATCAGTCCTCCCATATCGCAGGTTGAGCGCCATCGCGAGTGTCAATCGAACTTGAGGATCATTTCTCGGTTCAGTAACCTCTCTTGCCCTAGGATCGTCTTCTATCAGGAACTAGTGGAGGGAACTGCGAAAGATCCATTACGTGAGCGACTCGACTTGGAGTGGGAGTTTATCTCCTTCTGGTCTTGGTCACCAGCGACGGATTACTTCAGCAACCCTGATTTTTCGCTTACCTGTCGAATCGTTCGGAATAGGCTATCACTCAATGAAAAGGCCGTCATATGGGGTGTGGCGGATTTACAACACTGTGAAGGATGTTAACTTGGCTTAGAGGAAACGGCTTCGCACGCCTTTTACCATTGTCCTCGGGTCCACCCCCTATGGGACCATGTCGGAGAGTTGACGGTTCGTATGACTCCTGAAAACCTCGTTCTCATTGATCGTGCATACGTGTGTGATAATGTGTCGCCCCATATTCTGGGGTGAAACGAATGGTGTTTCTATCACTGCTAGTCACGTCCCGAATGGTGATTTGGACGGCGCGACATGAGGAAGTCTTGCGAGGCAATAGTCTGCTGCTGTTACAGGTCGTACATGCTACTCAGTCAGCACCTTCGGTCCTCTTCTCCCGCTAGAGATGCTAGTAGCACAAATGTGGGAAGTTTGGACGTTTTTTCAAAAGTTTGTCGGTCAACACCGTCTATAAATAAGACATCTGCCTCTTTTATTGTAGCCGCCGCCGTAACTGCCTTTCAAAAAGTATAATGCAGATTACAGTTAATGTCGTTGCTACTGATGCACTAATTTACACCGGCAAAGTTGGTAGATATATTAATTTCAGCATTGTGAAGGCTAATCAGTGGAAGAATTTTCTCTGTTCTACTCGGGTGTCTATGGAAAATGCTTCTCTGTCATCACAAGTGATTGGATACTGCCTGGTTAGCTTACAGTTAATAAGCATTTTATATAGAAACATTTCTACAGCATCATTCTAGTATGGAGATTCATTTTGGAGAATCCAAGCCAGTCTTCAGCATTTGTGGATTAGCAGTAGTCAATGTCCCGTACCCGTCACTCTTCAATAACTTATCTCCATACTGTAGCGATGAAGTCAATGAACTCACTTTATAAAAGCTGAAATTACGAGAATGTTCGACGAAGGAATCATTGAAACAAGTGAGTCTCCATGGAGAGCCTAGGTATTAGTAACATCTGTGAACCACAGAGAGTTTGCGGGGTTCCAGCTCACTGCATGCATCGGATACTTAGTCTATATCGTCACATGAGTCCCAGATGTTTGCTGATGATATGATTGAGTGAAGGTAGATTTGAGCTCATTCCTATTTCCTGGTCTAATAGTAGTAAATGTAATGTTATCAATTCTTCTTATTTATAACATTAAAAAAGTTGAATACTAATAAACGATTTGTGTTGGTAAGATTTTAAAACTATATATGCGTAAATAAAGACCATTTAAGTCCACTGTCTGTCGACGTCTATCGAATAAAAAGAATTTTTTTCCATTTCGACGAAAGTAGATCTATATTACATACATGCAGTCAGCCACTAGGTGCTATTAAATCTTTCAATGATCTGCTATTAGCCGGCAAACTAATCTAAATTTAAAGTATTTCTTTCTCAATTTAATTTGATCTTTCTGTTTTACACTTTTATCTCTTTCCCGTTTACTCTTTTTTCTGTTCATTTTCTCGTTCTCTTTTTTTCCGAATTAGTTTTACCTTACGCCTATTCTTTCTTTTTTAGTTTCTCTCTTTCACTAATTTTCTTTTTCAATGATTTTTACTTTCCTTAATTTTTCTTTCTCTTTACTTTCTCTGAATATTTTATTTCTCATTTTCTTTTTTTGTTATTACCTGTTACTTTTTCTTTTTCCTTTCCTTATTGCTTTTTTTTCTTTTTTTCTATTCCGGTTCTTTTTTTGTTTAGCTTTTTAAATTTTTTATTCTCTCTTTTTCTCCCCTTTCATTCTCGAGTGGTTCATCCTCATCATGATTTGCTTTGCTGGGGATAAGAGATTTCTCTTTGGTTTTTCGCTTCTGATGTTTTAACAGTGTTCTTAATAAATTTCATGCCGGGAAAATGTGTTTCCAGACCGGAAATGGCGGAACAAAATAAATCAAGCATTAGGTTTGAAAGGACAGATTAAAAGCAATAGTTTGCGACAGTTTTAGTTGCTGTCACTGATTCTAACGTTTTGCAGAATGTGCTTTTATAGCCGGGCATTAAACAACTGAAAAACGTTCGGAACACTTAATTCTTGTAGAAGACAAAAAAAAAAAAAAAAAAGACCAGAGTTTGTAACTGGTGTGATGCTGAATATCTAAATCTTTAGTATATTTTCACTAATCAGATTTGCTCAATGATGAGGGACTTTTTAACCTTCCAGATGTTGGCATTGTACATAAATACAAGCCACGAATTACCAATTCTTCTGATTACACATACATACACATGCATGTAATCACATCCCTATTCATAAAATGTAACGTGATGAGTGTTAACTTTTTTGTTACACTTAATCTGTGAACAGATTTTTCCAGAAATTTTACCAAAAAGCCAAGCGCAGTTAAGTATGTTAACACGAAATCCAACCAAGAAGAGTACTAAAACACATTCGTAAATATATACAGGTAAGGTTGTACACAAACTCCATCAATGCGGACATTATTAAAGAAGCAGCCATACTAAATTCACTCACAATGCTGGAGTCAACTTGTAGTGTAGTTTTAGTTACTTCCCAGCGGTAGTGCACATTGGGATCGTCTCCCGATATTATCAAGATGCCAACTTTTGAACAAAACGTACAACGAAGATAATTTGAACCCGGGTCTCTTGCTCGATACGCTAATGTCCTAACTCATACATATAGGTAAGTTTGACTGAAGACGATTGAAAAAGTTACTCTACTGTCCGCAACATACTTGTTGAAAATACGATGATAATAGCTTCATGCACAGTGCTAACTGAATATTTTTCGCAATCAACCCCTAATCACTTATTTAATCCGAAACTGTTAAATTGCAAACAATCAAAATCCGTTGACAATAAACAAAATGGCAGTTCTTCTGTCTTCAGTAAAACAAAATTTGGTCGATAGAAGAATTTGTGTCAAATTCAAATTATACGTGGTAAATAATGATCTAGAAAAGATTAATGAAATTAGAGTAATGGAAACACTTCAGGGATTTAGTTACTGGGTACGAAAAATAGAATATAAATATATAAAAGAAATACGGACGGCCAGAATTAAGCCGATATAAATATAAGCGATAAGGATTAGAGAAGATATGACTTTATTGTCCATCCACGAAATTACATGTAGGCTAATCGAATGAGTATTACATTTTTCTCTAGTCATTGACACCATATTGTTTGATATATATTAAACGATGGTTTTAAAAATCGGAACGCTATATTTTTATTTAATAATGGTCTAATGCGATCTCACGCCAAGTAACGGGTACCGTAAAGCATCAGGGTTGGAGGAGCAACATATGTACTACACAAATGTAACAATAGTGGTGCCTCTGAGGCAATATAGCCTGATAGAGTCCATGCCTATTTAGGCTGGTTTTGAATTCAGTGTTTCCTTCTAGAGAGGCAGGACTTCTCAAGCCAAAAAAACAAGTCAACCTTATTTTACCATAGCTGGTGGGAGAAGAAATCGATTCATACATTTCCGAAGTATGCTGTGTAAAAGTGAATTCGATTTACAATGATTGAATACAATTCATTTCGTTGTAAAATAGCAGACGAGAGATCTGTTTTAGAAAATTTGAATCGGCTGGTTATTGAGAGAAACAGACCCCAATATAAGAAACCAGCAAGTTTCCTTATTCAGTGTATACGCACGCATATCTATGCTAATCATAATCTTTGCATAGTTCTGCAAATAGCATTCCTACATTATCATTCAATAAACTTGATTCTACTTTTTCAACCACCGTCTTCATTATTTCCGATCATTCTTTTTTTTCCCCCACTTTGACCTCCCCACATTAATTTACTTTCATTTGATTCTTCCCTTCATTTTCACAGGTCGTCCATTTTTTCCATGACGCTTTCTTGTCTCACTATTCAACTACATTTTTTCAACTATTTTCACTTTCAAGTTTTACCATCTTAAGCTTCGTCTTAAAATGTCGTTATCAGCAACGTTATCTTCCACAACAGTCTTCAGTTCGTTCCCTTCAAGAAAAAAAAGCATAAATGTTCTTAAACTAACAAAATTCAAATCATTAGTTTTTCTTTTCTTCGTCCCAAATGTCTTTTGCTTGAAAGAGTTTAAATACGTCACTTAATTAACAGTCCACTTCTACACGACAGAGTAAACATTAATTGCCACATTCCGATTGAATCAATTAACAATATCGTTACTTTGGTCACCGTTAAATGTCTTTCTTTTATTTAATTATGCATTCCCTTACCCGACTCTTAATTGTACAGGTCTTCCATTTTGCAAGACTCGAAGCCTTCTATATTTAAAAATCTTTCTCCCTCCTCTTAATCTTAAAGCTAAAAAAAGAATTTTCAGTTATAGATTATAAAAAATTATAGATTATAAATTAATTAATAAAAAAAATCAAGTTAAAGTAAATTTAATGTAATATAGCAACAACTTTCTAGCTTTATTTTACTTTTATTCTATAATGAATAATACAAGCGAGAGGAGAAATTGGATGTGCTCATTTTATTACCGCACTTAATATTAAAAGTTTTAGTAAGAAAATGTTAAAAATTTGTCAGATGCCAAAATTAAACGATTTTGCTCATAAAATCAGTTTAATTCGTTATGGTTACTTTTTGTCAATTAACTTTTAATTAACTTTGTTTTTTAAACAAAGTCTGATGCTAATTGAAATTCTGATAGAAGATTCCTTTGTAGATTTCGGAAACAATTTAACGAAATGCACCTGACATATCGGCTAAATTCGTACCCCCTTCCCTATTTATTAAAAGATCGGTTTAAAGACGACAGTGTCTGACATTTCGTCTCGTCCCATTTATAAGAGTAGTAACAATTAAAATTAGAATTAACTGGGCGCCTTGCTGTCAATGAAGTATGGTTTACTGACTATTATTACATGACAGAGTTAACTACCTACTTAGTGCTCTACACTTGTATTCATGTGCCCGAAAAAGTTAAAATAACCATATATAATTATGTACAATATTGTGAGTATTAACAATTCACTAATTTGTGCCAGACACTATTTACTTTATAACTAAATTAACCAAAAGGCAAAACTGTGGATCTTATAATGGAAATATATATTTTTTCTTCCTGAAAATCCCAAATGTGGAAATATAGATGGATGTTTCTTTTTAGTTCGAAACACTGTTACAAAAATGATGACATTTTACGCATCATTTTTTTTATTAATGACATTTTGCAAGAAGAAAAATGCGCAAGTGGAGTTTTTTTTTTTTTTAAAAAGGAACCTAGTAATCATATCACCTTTAAATATTGTACTTAAAAATCACAATATGAAGTAAGATTTTCTTTAAATAATCATTGTAAAATTTATATTTATTTTATTTGCATTTTGACTGATTTTTTTTTTTTTTTTTTTTTTTTTGTATAGGACTTCATATTTTAACAGGTGCTCCCTTATAGGAGAAAAAGAATTCCCCATCCGCAGTCTATAAAGACGTGTTTGTTTGGCAGGATAACTGTCGATAAGTTTGAGTTGGAATGAACGGGACAAAAATCATGAATGAAAAAGCTGAAGGAATCTGTAAATTGGAAAGCTAAAAAAATCCTTATATTCATTTCCCAGAAAGCAAATTCTTTCTTAATATTTACTTTCGAGCAGAGAATTCACGGGTAAGAGAAATAGTTGGAAGAAATCAAAAACGAAGGGGTGAAAAAAACTTAAGCATAATTTGATGAGTTCAGGAAGGGAGAAATACAATAAAAAGATAACATAAAGGAGAAGTTTGGAATTATTCAATGGAAGAGTAAAAATAAAAGAAACAAAAAATAATATTATAGAGTGGAAAGCATGTAATGTTCAAAATTAAAATGAAATGAATATTTTAAAAACGTATGCAAACAAAGGTGTAAAAGGCGGGAAGACAAACATATCCGGAATAAAGAAAGAAGAAATTCAAAATAATAAACACGGATAAAACATCAGAGAACCGAAGCGAAGTAAAGAGACATAGAAATATGAAAAGGACAAAAATATCACGGTGGGAAAAAAGAAGACAAGTTAAAGTAAGAGGTTGAAAAATAAGAAACAATGTCAATTTATCATAATGGAAGGAAAAGAAAAATAAAGAAACAGGGGAGTTGTAGAAAAATAAGAGATGTTAAAAAAATCAAAGATGTAATGAATAAAAGGGCAAAGAATTTGTTAAGAATGGATAAATCTAAGTTACAAAAGGAAAAAAAAAACGCAGAAATCTGACTAAATGACTGTCAGTGAGCCTTACTTAACAAATTACGGGTTTTCCCCATTCATGGCGGGAAAACAGGCTTTTTAGCTGCACTTCAAAAACGCAAAATTAATCTGATCGATTTTACTTTTATGGTTTGATACCTTTTTCATTGAGACGCAATCTTGCACACACACACATACACACACACACACGTGTTTGTGTGTGTATGTGTGTGTGTGTATGTGAAAGAGAAACAGACTGACGTTTGGTTTTACTGAGCTTTTAATAAGATTTAATTATCTTTATGTTATAACTAAAGGCACCAACCTTTAAACATTTGCTTATAGACGTTTCTGATTATTATCTTTCATATTCAGGATTTGTTTTTCTTTTGCAGCAATCGCCACAGAAGAACTCGCTTTACCTATATTCTGGGGATGTATATGTAGAGAAATAATGTATCCGATTAGTTGTTTGGCTGAAGGCGAAATTAGTTAAGGCTCTGATGTATATGAAAACCTTAAAATGACGAGAGAAAAGAAAAGGAAAAACATTTTATTAGAAGAGTCAATAGATTGGCAGGGATGTCGCTGAGTCACTTGACCCCACAGAAGAGACAATGATAACAGCAGAATCCGAGGGGCGAGCGGAGACAAATCAGAGCTGAAATTGGAGATGCAGAAAAACGACAAAACTGTTTTATGTTTAAATATGAATTCACTCTCTCACTTGTTTTTACAGACGCCATATTTACATTTTTCTTGGACAGTAAGAATAATGCAAGAGTGATGAGAGTAGTTTCCTGTACATTGTCTAAATCAAACGCATAGACAGAACTGATCGATTAGGTCATAAAAATATGCTTGAAAGTAAACCGATGGGTGTACTTCCGTCTATAATTAATGTGTAATAATAATAAAGACAGATAAGAATATAAGACTACATTTTTCATACGTAAAATAACTATCCTGGTCTCCGTCAAATTAACGTCGGTCTAAACTTGGGTATGTGGTTTCAAGTCTTTCTTTGAACGTTTGATCTTTCTCTTGCGATGGTTTCTTCTTCTTTCCTCGTATGGTTATCTTACTTCTTGTGGTCTAGTCTTATGCGTGTGTATCCTAAGGTCAGATGATTTCCTTTTCTTGTTTATTTTGAGCACTCACTGATATTCTCAGAGGTCGGGTGGTTCCACTTGGTGGATTTGAGTCAATCATCGGGTTTCCTAGATGTTCTAACCTACTGAGGTAACACAAAACTTACTTTCATAT
The DNA here is from genome assembly GCA_963932145.1 of Acanthosepion lycidas. Taxonomy (NCBI): domain Eukaryota; kingdom Metazoa; phylum Mollusca; class Cephalopoda; order Sepiida; family Sepiidae; genus Acanthosepion; species Acanthosepion lycidas. The sequence continues at coordinate 50,812,032 of OZ010603.1, read as the reverse complement.
CTTTTAGGATGAACCTAGGACATATTAAGGATCACCACAGATAAACCCCTTTTAGATCAAGATTACTGATGAACATTAACGTTGAGACCGATGGTATTTTCTGGTATTTTCACACGCTGTAAAATATTTCCCTTTTCAGAATGGGAGTATTCGATTGCGTTTATGTCTCTTATTGTCTACATATGTCGCAAAAAAGAATGCATGTATGTCGATGTTTTTGTGAAGGACCATAATGCCATTTATAATCGGAGGATTATTTAAAAACAACATTTCCATTCAAGACGGAGGCAATCATGACTTTCAACAGATTCTCTTTCTTTATTATCTATGAATTGTCATGAATAGGAAAGATAATGTAACCGTTTTCTTTTCCCTACTAACGCAGATTCCCATTCTTTACTCTTTGTGAATTGCCATGCATTCGTGGGAAGAATAGTGGAATGATTTATTTCTTGCCTATCCATGATTTCGAATTCGATATTTTCCTTCACTTATACTGATTGCCTACCAAGTCTAGAGAACCCTGTCTACGCTGCTATTTAATCCCTAGCTGGGTAAATAGCAGATATGTATTTGTACCTTTACCAAGGGCATTTGTGCGAAAGTTTTGAGCTGTTCGCCGATTCCAATTTCCGCGCCGATGTCCGTTAATTTTTTAAATCATTTCACCACAAGCAAGGTAATAAAGCCACTAAGATGCAAGGGATTACTTAGTGTGAGATAATATGAGAAACATAGGAAGGAGAGAGAGCAACATGAATTAAAAAGATAGAAGATAACGTTTGTTATTGCATTTAAATTTTTGAAAATCAATTTGACTGGGAGGCAAGAAACCTAAGTTCCACAAGCGAGAAGTGCGAGATAAGAAATTGCTAACATATAACTTGCGGTTATATTTTGCAATTTTCACTGTATAATGATAAGATATTGCCACCAACACAGTAGAGTCTAGGTACGATAGACTTAAATTTCATCAGAATTAGGTGCATATCTCTCCAATCGCATAAAAAAAGACAATAACACGTTTGATTAAAAGTTCCTATTTTGTTATCAATCCTACAGCCAAGAATATTCATTATTTCATGGATCATTCGGACTAGCAATTGGGAAATAAGGAAAATATTTAATCAAAAAACTTTATGTAAAACATGTTGTTGAATTTAGTTCAAATATATAAAATCGTCCGATGATCAATGCATTAAAATTACCTTTTCCTTAAACCTGTACTACAAACGTAAACTCTAGCTAATGACGTAACTATCAGCAAACAGGTGACTTGCTACTTGATGTCTCTAATATTTCAAACTGAAAAATCCTGTCGGATCAATTTTTCTGAACCTGATGATCGAAGGTGTTGAGAAAAACTTTCTGATTACAGATCTGCACATATTGGTTAGATCTCCACGTCTTTCTTTATCTCTTATATATTTGTGTTTGTGTGATCAAACAGGTGCGCAGCTGTTCGCTATGAATTTAAACGATGTCTGTGGATTGTTTCTGGTTCTAAATTTTCATAGAAAAATCTTGATAAATAACATCACATGAACATATTGCCTATATCAATAGAAAAACTTAAATTTTACAATATTACAGGAAGTTTGTTCGCAAAAAGTAAGTAAATGTTGAAAAAAAGCAGAAAAATCATGGCTATTTTTACTTATTAATATTTGTATATTCTCAACTAACGCAGAATCCTGTGTCACTTGTCTTGCCCTGACAAATTTCAAGTTATTTGATTGTACAAAGCTCGTTATAATTATAGCTCAGTGTTTAGACCTTTTCTCCATACTATAAGCATTTTAATGTGAAGTTGAGTAATTCTTTTAATTAATTTTTATTTTACTAAAAGTTTACCGTATACAAGGGTAAGGAGCCACTCAAAGCAGAGGTTATTTTATATACGGAAGTGCAGATTTTATGTAGGATACATAACGGTTGATCCTAGACTTGAAGAGGTTATGATTGTAGTCATCGGGGAAGCATTCCCTCGAGATTTTTTCGATAAAGTGGTTGTTTCTCAGAAAGAAGCTGTCTGAGTGGAACTTCCTTCTTAGCAATGGAATACAAAAGGAATGAGGGTGATTTGACCGGCATGCCGTCTCCTATCCGTAAAGTTCTGAACTCATATAACTAAAGAATGTAGCTTCTCCGAGCCTTTGCCATGTTTCGTCTGTTCTCTGATGTGACATTTGTAAAGCATGGGCGGGAGTAGTCGGTAATTTTCTGAAGCAGAACAAGGAACTGACCATTATTCCAGCATCTTTAGCAGTGGATAGTATATAGCTTGGTTTTGTGGGTACTGAATGTTACAAGCCAGTTTTCTTCCTATTGAGCTATGAGAACGCGTTCAGAGCTTTTGATGAAATATCCAATTCACTATCTTTTCCACGAATGCATGGCAATTCACTTAGAGTAAAGAAAGGGAATTTGTGTAGTAAGGGACAGAAAACGACTACACTATCTTTCTCACGAATATATGGCAACATTGCATACTTTCCAATTTCAAAAGAGTTTCATCAGATGCAAAAGTTGCAAGTATTATTTGCACTGCGTATAGAAATAGTCATATGTATTACGAAATACAGCCGTGTATATTAGGTAGGACAAGAAAAATGCGTTCCATGGGCGCCACGGCGTCATTGAACCGCCAAACAATAACGTGAAAGCAAAGATGCAATTCTTCTATAGTTACTTGCTTCCACTTTTTAAAAAAAACATATTCAAAATATCTATCTTGTCTTGTATATTTTACTGATATTGAAACGCTAAAAATGACTTTGTAGTTTCATGAAATGTCAAAGGATTATCTTCTCTTGCTGCTGACATATCATTTTGCTCGGTTAAAATATAAAGGATACTTAAAGCAGGTTTCTATAGTCTGATGTCATATACTTTAAACACTTGTGTTTTCGTAATAATTGTGTTATTGTAATTTCGCAATGGTATATGTTTATCTGTCACCATTGATAAAATTTAAATTCCTTTCAAATAAATTACACCAAAAAAAAGATAGTCTTCTTGCTGAAGTACCGTAATTTATTATGTGTTAAATTCGTTGTATTTTTGTAAGTAATACATCTAATTTGCAATTTGGCAGGGTACCAAATGTTTATATAGGAGCAATATTTTAGTAACTTGCCATGGGTATCATCGGCAATATTTTATTTAATTTCGGTTGAGTAATCTTACTCTCAACGTTTCCCAAATTCGAGAAGAACGACTAAATGGTCAATGAAGCTACCCTAACCGCAATGGTAAAAGTCCTTAACTGACTGCACGAAAATGGAACACATCTTCAATATAAACTCATACAATAATTATAACTGGCCTCTGCGAACTCTGTTAAGTGTCAAAAATTGACGAAATTGTTCAACATAATCTGACAGGTTTTCAGATTATTCAGGAAATCATCATCTGATCGTCATTTAGGACAAAAGACTCTACTCTTTTGGATTAAATAGTGTTCGGTTCGAAATTCCCAGAAGGTTACCCAAATCAACAGACACTTGGAGAAAACCGGAGGATAAAACGACCTAAATTGTAATTGTAAACCAAAATTAGGGCACTTGTTTGACTGTCACGATCACGAATCCCGTAATTTATCAGAGGCGTAGGGACACCAGTAACCGCAGTAGAAGTAGGGTGTCTTGGGCAAGAATAGCCTGACGGACACCTACCTTACCCACACTGGTTTAAATTGATAGTTTTCTTTTTCTTAGACCGGTTGTCACCCAAACCTATAGAACCCAGTCTGTTCTGCTATTTACCCATAGCTGGGAGGAAAAGAAGAAAGGAATTTATATTATTTTCAACGTAAATGAATTCAACTGGAAGCCGCAATCCATTGCTCCATAGTGCCTTCGACCGTAAGTAACAACAAAAAAAAACTTTTATTTGTATCCAACTCGGATTACAGCCTGAGAAGTTAATGCTTTGTGATTGGTGGTATATTAAGTCTATTATTGATCATGAAGTGTTGAATTCAAATAAAACAGTCAATTTGAGAGCCTCACTAATCAATAAGAAATGTGCGTTACTCTTGCAACGTAAAAACAAAGGTTGGAAAATGCATAGAAAACAGTTTGCTCTAAATATGAAAGTTTTACCTGAGGCATTCAACTCACCCAACCTTTTCCGATCTTTACAACATTTTCTGGGCGGGAAACTATACACAAATTATGTAAAGGTTAAACAAGACAGACATGTTTTATTGCCTTGAAACTAAATGTTATGTTATACCGGAGGGCATCAATAACTAGTCTAATCGATGGGATTATGCCATCGAAAATGAAGAAAACAATTCTTTTGATTGATTTTCGAATTTATCACTAAATATAAGTTATATGTCACAGTAAAGAAAACGATAGGGTTTTCTTACCAACTCTATATTTATTGTAATTATTCCTTTTCATTCTCCCTTTATCTCTTTCTCTCTCTCATGCGAATCTTTCTCGTTTAGCTGCTGTTCTTTATCTACCATCTTCAGGTCATGAAGAAACGCGTCTTTTTATAATATATCGTGATCATTTAACCTCACAGACAAGATTTAATCACTGCATAACATATTTCTTCCGATAGGAGGCAAAATAACTACTGATTTAACTGGATAAATATATTCATTTCTTTTTGTTAGCTTTGAAATAAGTTTAAACTACTTTACTTTTAGTTATTCCCTCTCCTCTGACAGTAATAGAAATTCGGTTGGAGTTCCAATTTAAAACATAAACATCATCATAGGTTGAGCCACTGAGTGCAACTGATCTACTTTCCCTGTTTTACTAGTTTTGTTGATATGGTGGATTATACCTGTGGTTGGCAGGGCAGAAAAATGATAGACTTTGTATTAACTAAAACAAGAGATTCCCTAAGCGGAATGAGAAATATATAATCCTCTTGGATTGAATAAAGCTTCGGTTCCCGATTCCAAGGTTACCCAGTATAACAGACATCTGAAAAAGGCCGAAGGCTACCAATGCTCGAAACATGTGAGTATATCAATCAAGACAATCATGCTTGTTTGAAAATCCCTAAAATAAAAAAAACTATACAAATATATAGTCGTTTATATTTGTATATATGTAGACAACACGAATACTTTTTACTATATAGGCCTTTGTTTAGTATGGCTCAAATCTCAAATAGTAGTGTAGTAGGGTTCGAACTCATTGCACTATATATCGTTAATACCTACTACATACCAACTGGGGGTGTAAGGGACACACAGAAAAAAGGGTGAATCTATTACAACTGAAAATAAGTAACGGCCCACTTTTAGTGATGTAGGATTTTTTAGTCATAGTGACACTGTGGGTAATGTAGAAAGTTTCAACAATATAGCAGACAGAGTAGTTTTGATAGTATTGAGATTATGCAACAACTATAATGGAAAATAATCCAACCATATGCAGAAATTAAGAAATTTAAAGGTTTTCTAACAATTCATTAAGTTTATAAACAAAACGACGCTATTTTGATAGGTGAATTCAGTGCAAAGGAAAGGAAAGTATCTGGAACAGGAAAAGTTGAAATAACAGAGAAAATGAAAGTGAGAAAAACAAGTGAAAATATAAAAGTACAATACGGAGGTTCCGTAAATTGACTTGAAAAAGATGAAATTAAGAAACAAAAATGTGACTGATTTTATAGTTACCCAGAAAGCCAAGAGGGTTAAAGACGTCAGAAGTTAATACAAGAAAAATTCATAGATTGGTAGCTGACAGAGTCAAATTTGATTTTAAAATTGAGAGAAACAAAACGATTTTTAAAAAGGAAACATGTCTTGATGTGATCAGTGAAAATATCATCGAATTAGGTGTAGAACTCAAGAACAGATTGCAAACTTTGTCGAATAACGAAAGTCACATAGACAATATGAATAGAAAATGGGGTAGAATTAAAGAAGCAGCAAAATGACTATGGTTTGGTTTATTTTGTTTAACGACATATCAACACTTCAATGGGTTAATAAAAGCCGAAAAGATTTTTAGGATAGGTTCTTATGAATAGAATATATATTCTTTGTAAGAAATCAGTTTGTATATCAGTTTTCATTAACCTATATTTGTAAACAGGGTTTTGTCGAAAGTCAAATGGATTGCTTGAAATAACATTTTTTCAAAAATGTATTACTAGTAATAAGTTTTTTATTTTCCTAAATTTATTGCTGGTAATATATATATATATATATATATATATATATATATATATATATATATATATATATGCTTATTTTTAAAATATATTGTTGGTATTTTTGCTATAAAAAATATATTTTTATACGTTTTTCCCATAGCTGGGGCACTAACAGGTGCTACCACCGCGGATCACCGCTGTTGAACAACAGCAATTGAGAGGTGTTTCCATGATTCTCAAAATCACCCGATTAGAGGCCTTGCTGCCGGATGTAGTTTATCGTCATACCCAGGACGCAAAACGACTATGAATAAACAACAATAACAAAGTCTCTTAACGAATAAAAAAGAATAAATATGTACATGAAGAAAACGAATATAAAATTAAAATGCTAAAGTAATCCATAGAGAAAAGATAAACAGAGAAATAGTAGAAGTCAAGTTTTAAACATGGTGGATCGCAGCACACATAGAAAAAAAAAGAAGGTTTTCACAGAAAACCAGGAACAGGAAGTCGACAGATATAAGCACAAGAATAACCGATGTGTACTTTTCAAACCTGTGTAATTCGGAAACGCAATAAACTATCACCAATACATCACACCGAATTTTATTATCAAGGTGTAACGAATGACGAAATAATGATTGTGCTTCAAAATAAGAAATGCAGAAAAGGTGCGGATGGCATTTTAGCAAACACCTGAAATATGCAAGGGAATAATTCTATAAATGGTTAAGTCAGTTATTTAACTAGTATATTCAGTAAATAAAGTTACCTAAAAAAATTCACCTTATGAATAGACAAATATAGACTGTAAAAGATTGGCGATAAGGACTTGGTCAATATCGCCCTATCATATTAACTATCGAATACATATAAAGTTTTCTCAAAATTACTCACACCCATTCGAACACAATATTTTGATATCCTCGAAAAATGACCTGCCCAGTGCTGATAAGTCCTTGCTGCATCAGTTCTTTTGACACTTGATGGCTTGAAGATATATACGTACGTTGGACTCCTTCACCGCAGATGATTAATAAGGGCTCAGTAAATAAAGAGATGTTCAACTACTATAGACACGCATATGTCTCTCGAGACCTGCAGATGTTTGCAAACTTTTAAACAGATGGAACATGTGGTTGAGCCATTTGGTTCGAGTGGTTGAGGATTAACTGCCACATGTTTCCTAAAATGGAGAGCAAGGCCGGTTTTACTGCGTGCGACAAAATCAATGGCAGCTAAAGCTATTATTGAGAAGAGTAGCATGCTGCCAACCTTCTTTAATATTTACATGCAGTTCATCACAATGTTCAAGTCAGCCTCACTTAAACCTTTGTACAGATGTTATGCTTCTCATCTATAGTAATACACACACTCACATACATACATACATATATATATATATATATATATATATATATATATATATATAATATATATATATATATATATACGTGTGAGTGTGTGTGTATACTGATTTGTCAAAAATCATGGAAAAGTGCAGCGATTAGATGTAAGACTGATTTCACATGTGGTGAGAAAAAGACGTTTTGCCATGTCGTCTCGATATTTGTCCAGAGGCCCTTGATATTTGCAACTGTGGTAGCTTATGCACAGATAGACCCCCCTACGCTACTTCTAATAAATAAGATCAAGATGACATCTAATAACATAGTAAAATTTAGAAGTTAATTTAAAATTTAAGTGCCACACAAGCTACACGCTTGGGCGATCATATCTCTTGATTCATGACTGGCGAGAAAAAAGATTTCACGCAGTAACCGACAGTTTCTTTCTGCGGAAGACTTTGTTAGATTTGGTATCTATGGGACCTAGTATTTCTGCTATTCCCTCCATAGCTAAGGTCAACAGAAGAGATAGTTCCATACCTTTCCCAAGGATATTTGCGCATTATGATATTTGCACAACGAATTTGACTGTAATTCGAACTCGGCTGGCCGATTTTTGATTCCAAGCCATTATCCATTACCCCCCACCACCACCACCACACATCCAATAATGTACTAAGAGGTAGAAATCATTTTACTGGTCTCTTGGGAAGGTACAATTGTGGTGCAACAATCCACAATCGCTTTGTTAAAGAAATAATCTTCAAGACTTTAGCTTACAGAAAACTTCTTTAAGGATTATAAGAAGTGATTACTAACTCTGCATTTTAGTTAAACTCATAATGGTTAATAATCTTAATTCACTAAAGATTTTTGTAGGTGATTTTGCTGTTTTGTGTGTGAAATGTGACGCAGGGTTTTGTAAATACAAATTAACGGAATTTACTTTAGGAAAGATAGGCAAGAAAACTGAGTATTTAACACTTGGATATTGTATTTTAACATCATCCCGTAAAAAACTACTTGTTAAAATACATTGTGAAAACACAGCAACACTATGATGTCGGGGTGCTATCCGCAAAAGTAAATCTACAACTTACATAATATTACATAACTTTCTTCGAATTTTGTCGAGATACCTTTGAAGTACAAATGTACATAAGTTCATTTCCCGAGGCCCAACATTTTTGTTATCCCTTAAAGAGAAAAAAGTTCAAATAGTAGAAAAACACTTATTGTAAAATTTTATGACGAATGCTGTAATAAACAACACACTTCTACAAGTAGTGCCTATGTCCTTTTAGAGATTAAATTTTATATCGGGCTAACGTATGTGGGTGAATGAGACAAAGAAATTAAGGAAGATTTTACATGATGCTAAACTATTACAAATTTCAATCCACCATAGAATTGTAAACATACAACCAGAGTCTCTTCTCTCCCTCTTTCACCGCTTGAAGAAATCCCTGATTCCAGTTTACGTCAGTGTAAAAAATAAGTTGAAAAATGGGGAAGGTCCGCTACACAATGTCACTGACAGCCTTTCACCCACAAACCCAAAACTAATCATTCTGATTTATTGTTTATATAAGTCTATCACCGGAAGTTAACTTCCGTCCAATGTTGTCATTTATTTATTTACTTAATTTCTTGATACGTTCATTCGCTGTCCATTTTCCTATCCTACTGTATCATAACCTACACATAATTTCGTGTTTAAATAAACACTGGTATCTTTGGCCCAGTTTTATTTCTAGTCAGTTTGTGGGGCGAATAGAAAACAGAAGCCACAGTAAGAGTTTTGGAAAAAATGTTTTTCTTACTTTAAGTCTTGCAACTGATTTATATAAGCTGATCACTTAGCATTTACATAAACACTATGTCCGTTTAAGTTCACTGGTTTTTGCATTTCCAAATTTTTAGTTGAACATGCATACACAAACACATGATGCAATGCAGAAAATGTCATCGCTTGACCTACTTCCCATAATCTGACCAAAGATCATAATTTCCTAATCCCTCGTTCTTTTTTAGCGAGTACACTTTTTTGAGTTGATATATATGTTGTTTTTTTTTTAAACAGCGAAATAAATAACAACCTGCCTAGATCGAGAAGTCTTATCAAAGAAAAGTGTGTCTCCCAACAGGAATAGAACTTGTATTCCGTTTTCTTATTGGTGAAGACTCTACCGGTACCAATTTAGTAATGGGAGACTATCTTGATAAAACACAACTCAATTACCGATTTAAGAAAATGTGAATCTCTTGTAAAGTCTATCTTGAATCTGCTCGCTTCATTTGCGCACAAGAAACATAAACACAGCAGGTTTTTAATGGATTGTTTTTTTAATCTGATATTATATCTTATTACTATTAACGTTTCTTTTGACCGGTACACGTGTATGAATTGATATCCATTTTGTTTGAAATTAATTGTCACATATAACGGCACATTGCAGCGAAATGAGTGCTTTCCCTGATATGTTTAATATTCTTCCGTTCAATATGTGTCGAATAATAAGAATAAGATGACGGTGTTGAATGTGGATTAATGTGGCCGATCTTACAGGTGGTGTTATTGAATAGTATTAGATTGAATTCCACACCAGAAATGAAATAATGACGGACTGAAAATCCGTTAAACATATAAAAGATCGTTTTAAAACAAAAAGCATAGCAACAATAAACAACTATACGTTTGCCTTTCGGCACTAGTCTGGTAAATAAAACAATATTAGATTGGTTTGCCCTATTTGAGCATACGTACGTTTTATAGGTGCCTATATACGTGGAGTAATGATCAGCGGCTTGGATTTAGGAATCATAGAGCCGATTTCGAATTCTAGTCGAATTCATTAGAAAAGGTGTCTTCTCCTAACTATGGGTTAAATTTAACTCTGAATTCCAACCGGATCGAACTATCAAAAAGTGTGTATACATGCGGCTTGCTGAAACACCCTTTGCACGTCCTCTGCTATGTTTGGTCAGCTTTCGTTTGGATGCGTCGTCAAATGTTCCATAGGAAACTAGAGAAATACACACACACATACACACATACACACATATAAACTAATAATGTGCATGTCAGTAGTTATAAATATATATTTATCGCACACATAATTAAACTAATGATACTCAGACACTGTTGAACATATTACAATAAAGAATAAAAAACCTAAGCATTCCAATCTATACTGGAATTTTCCTTTGCTAAATTACCGCAGACGTATTTGCAATATTTAACAACCGGGGAATATTTTTGTCAGATATTTCGCTATATCACGTACAGTCGTCATATTTTTGTATTCAGCTTTAAGATGCTTAATGCAATTCCATTGTCACGCCATTTTTTTTCATCGATTACTTAACGTGGTTTATTGTTCGGAAGAATGTATGCATTTCTTAGCTGCATTCAGCTATTGATTTGTAAATTATTTACACAACCATCACGTGCTTGTTACCTGCACAATAGCGACGTTTTGCCGAAAGCTTATCGAAACTTGTCTCCGAATAACAAAATCAGCCAATCAGAATTGAAATACTTATCACTATCACACTGTCAATATCGGTTTAGGGGAAAAGCTAACGTAGAACCTTGTCCTGTTCTTTACTGTGGACGTTTACTAGCAAGGCATGATAGAAAACAAGAAAAAAAAAAATTTTCTATTAGTAAATAAATCGCGGTGCAATAAATACAAACACTGTGTTTGTTTGTTATATATATATATATATATATATATATATATATATATATATATATAATGTTAGTATATTTATAAGAGAAAGGTTCTCAATAGCAGGGAAATAGCGTATGTAAGTATAAAGTGAACATACCAATCATCACTGAATAGTCACAATCTTAGACCTCAACGCGATCCTTAGGCCATTATGGTCTGGTGACGTTATTTAAGCTTAAAACAAAATATCGCCATTTACCCTGTTTGTCTGTGTGCGTGTCTGTGTTTGTCTGTGTCTGTGTGTGTGTGTGTGTAATCTTACGTTTTTATATTCTTGTTGTCTTCCTACGTATATATAATCCCATCAACAAAAAAACTAATTGAAGTCCTAATAGACTTGAACTTTTTTCCATGTCATTTATTTGGCTATATAGATACATATATATATATATATATATATATATATATATATATATATATATATTTGAGAAAAATTATCACGCCAACCAAGAAGTGCATCATTTTACATTATGATGTTTGGTCACTTCGAGATTTTCAGCATACCCTTTATATATATATATATTAGGTTGGTGCAAAAATAATGTCGTTTTTTGACGTTCAACTTCTAAAGAAAAACGACATTATTTTTGCACCAACCTAATATATATATATATATATATATATATATATATATATATATATATAAATTTAATTTAGAATATATTATATAATAAATATATTGTAATATTCAATAAATTAAGAAAACTTCGAGTGATTTATCTAGTTATCTGGCTTTAGCGTTATGTAGCGATACGCTCATTCGGCCAGATGAATTTATTGACTATTGAAAATTGGCATAAGCATTTGTTTTTCATCTGTGAAAATAAAAACGTATTGTATGAAAATTGCCTTTACTTTTATATTTATGTCCTCTCATATGTATAAAAGGGACGGGTGCATATTGTCTGTTTTTTCCGACATTTTTCTGACGCTTCCAACTAGAAAATCTGTGATTTTCGCAAAAACCAGGATTAATGAATTGTTTTGCGCCACATCCGGAACTGAGAAAATTGTATCACAAATAAAATTTTTTGATGCAGCTGAGAAAAATTCTCTTGAATGTTGCATCAATGAGAGAAGAAAAAAAGCCCCAAGAATATTTTGAATATGGAGAACGAACTAAATGCCAATTTTATCGAAGCAGCCAATTTAATATTCAAGAACCGCCATTCCCACAATAAAAGGCTTGAGGAACAAAGAAAATTCACTATTATTGCATACGTTAGAATATAAAACTAAAATGTCTTTTATCGTTCTGATTACTGAGCAGAAAACAAATTCACTTTTTAGTAGGAGGAGAGAACCTTCACTTGAAGGTTTATATGAAAAATAAATGGATGTTTAAAACGATCAGACTATTTTTTGTGTTTAATATTCTTCGGTTCAATATTTTATATAAGCTATCCCTTTTGAATGTGGTTTAATGAGCTGATTTCACATGCTGGAATAGGTTTGGGCTCTATAAATAATTGCAGAATTGACTTGAGATGACGCTAGTCGGGTGGTGGAGATCCGCAATTCACGCAATGTACAATGATGACCCTAGTTTGTGCTTGATATGAGCGCAAGTGAGAACAACCGGTGGACATACAGGAGTTGGGCAATATTTCATACATCGCAGATAGAATGTAAGTTCCACGTACCGGACCAAGGCGACTGATGAAGAATTGGAGTGAATAATATGTACAGTTAAATATGAATGATTCAAATCTCGATTTGTTCATTAAGCAGCAGCAGGACACACCTAAATTCAATCCTGCTTTCAACATTCATCTGATTTTTCAAACGCAAGAAGAAACGTCGGGTGGGGGAGATGTTTAAATTACTTATAGATCCCAAATCTATTCCAGCATGTGAAATCAGCTCATTAAACCGCATTCAACACGGATAGCTTATATAAAGATGCATATATATATATCAAGAACAATTAAATTATAGAACATTATTCGGACTATTTGTCGCCATATTTATCAAAATGTCTCGGCCGTTGTACGCTCCAGCCTTCTTCAGGAATGTCGAACAGAACCCTTTATTTCGCTCACTGGGGTAGACTCTTCCACATGCCATCTTAAATGGATGTCAATTATCTGTTAATTCTCCTCGTCTGTTTCTCCAATGCTTTAACCAGGTTTTGAACTCACACTCTTTTGGGCCTTGTCACTGGATCCAACCAACGCCTTTATCCACTGTGCCATGTGTCCTTGAAAACATCTGTGTATGAATTTCTGTGTATTATAAGTCTAATGTCATCAGCAACCATTTTTACCAATGCTCATATTGCAATATTTTATGTTATCACACATATTTTTACCACAGCTCATATTGCAATTTTTTTTGTTAAATACCCAGAAATTCATAAGCGACATTATATGATAATATTATGGATAACTGACAACTATTAAACATGTCACGTGGAGCTAGAACAGTCTACCCCAGTGAGCAAAATAAAAGGTTCAGTTCGACATTCCAACCACCTGAAGAAGGCCAGCGCGTACAACGGCCGAAACGTTTTGATAAATATGGCGATAAAGATGGGGACAATAGTCCGAATAATATAAATAATGTACATAATACCTCATCTCAGAAATATAGACAGATAAATTATACTAGTAGTACCAGTGAAAATTTCACTGATTTGCTATTTGAATACACTAATGATTAAACAAGCTCCTTGTAAGTTCCATGAATATAGATTACGCGTGGAAATTCAGCTATTGCAACGTTAAATAACAACATTAAAACACGACAAGAACAATCGTAAGTATAAATGTAATCCTTAATTAAAGAAGTAAGAGCGTACAAATGAAAAGATTCTAAATTTACAAGTTTTTCCATTTCACTGAAGCAGACGTCAAACACATGTGAGCGCTATCGCTTCCTCAATTGTTTTCTATTTCTTTATTTTTTTCACTAAAACCAGTGTCCCTGAAATCTATTTTCTCTTTCCTCGCAATCAATCTGGAATTACCCATGATTTATGAGATATTGACAGGGTATAACGTTCGAACTAAGGAACAATTCGAATAAGTAAAATTACAATATTGTGTTCAAAAATTGTGATCAACTTCTATCTATCTATCTATCTATCTATCTATCTCTCTCTCTCTCTCTCTCTCTCTCTATATATATATATATATATATATATATATATATATATATATATATATATATATATATATATAGTTGTAGAGTAGATAAATGAAACGGCCAAATATAAGTAGGCGTGTACGCGTGTACTGGTGTGCATACGCAGGCAAGAAAATAAATGATCGTTAAATTTATGCATTAGGTGTAAACGTAATAGTGCTCAATATAAGCGTACCTACGTTTTTAGCGTGCGACTAGAGTTTCATATTCCGCTAATTTTTTCTGGGAAATGTAAACCACTAGTATCGCATTTAGCACACTCCTGCGCAACTTTATTTTTATACACTACGTACCAGCGAAGCTCCCATGAGCCATTCATTTAATTCCGGCAACATAGACCCCGTGCCTGACGAACTGGGAACACTACCCAGTGAAACTATAGTCGCACGCTAAAAACGTAGGTACGCGTATATATATATATATATATATATATATATATATATATATATATATATATATATCAGAAATGAATACTATTCTATTCACTATTTTAATGATGGCAAAATGAAATATAGAAGACCAAAAGATGACGGGAAATGTTTCTTCACTGTTTGATACAAACCTGACATTTGTGAAGAACTGTAGCTTAAACTTCAATGAAACCAGTGTGCCACTTATAGTTGTGCATATTTACCGCCTCCGTGAATGTGCATTCCTAAATGTTTGTGTCTCACGTCTTATAGAAAAGTATGCAAATACTAATGCCCGCATCCATACTCAGGCTCGTGTGTTTCAGAATTTCCTCATTAATACCTCATTATAAAATTCACAAACGCCATTAGTAACGTGTCCTTTTAAGACATGGCCGATCAAGCCACTTTACAACTTCCTATCCTTTGTAGCTCTAAGTATTAGTTTTTCTCCCTGCAACTCCCTATTTTGTCTTCCATTTATACAGCTCGTTAGGGGAGTGGGTTACAATGCTTCCCTCAACCCCTATTGACTTCAATGCCTTGTGATCATGAAATTCCCTAATCCACTTTTTTATGCGTTCCAGAAACTTCAACTGTTTCTTCCTGGCTCTGAGAATAAAAGACATTTTTGGTTTTCAATTTTCCTTACAACTTCCTCGTTGGTCATATATATATATATATATTTAAAAACTACGTATATATATATATATATATATATATATATATATATATATATATATATATAATTTGTTTTAGTCGATTTACCCCAAATAAGGCGATAATGCTCCTAAGATGCAAGCGGCTACTGGGAGTGGGAGTGAAAGAGAATGAAGACGATTTTCGAAGGATCCGGAAACCCAATACTAAAGAGAAATCTAGGGATACACTTCTACTCTTGTTAAAAAGATCGGGGAGGTGTGTGTGAGCCGGACGATAAGCGAACTTATCTAAATTTAATCAAAAATATATTGTCATCGATCTATTACTAGTTTTGAAAAATTTAGCGAGGTTGACAGCGAAATTAAAATCTAATATATCAGGTGCTTTATTCTTCAACTCTCACTTTACCATAAATTATATATAGTCCCCCAAGGTTAATAAAGACACCATGACAAAGGACTTGAAATCCTTCTTTAGAAGAATACGGCTAAAAGCCCACTACGGGAACAATAACCAGACACCTTCGATAGTTGATACATTACGAGAGAAGGACTCTACATTCACCCCACAAAACACAGACATTTGAAATGGCAGTAAGAAATGGCATAAAGAAAACAATAGCACGTAAGCTGCCACGTAACAATATAACTGAAGGAGAACGGTTGGCCCTTGACACGATAACACATAGAGATGACCTAAGCATAACACAGGCTAACAAAGGGGTTACCACAGGGATCTGGGGATCCAAAAACACATTAAAGACGCCAACAATCAGCTAGTCGACAAAAAAACCTACAAAAGCTTACCCACAGACCCTGAATATCAAAAAGAATTAACTAGCTCACAAAACAAGATGCTTCGCAACAATCTAATCGACAAGGAAACATGCACAACACTTACACCCACAAGCATCACACCTGCTCATTTCTATTTCCTTCCCAAAAGCAACAACCCAGGAACAACTGCCACACGACCCAAATTTCCAAATATTTGACCATTACATACAGCCCCTAGCTAAGGAAGTAAAATCCTATATCAGAGACACAACAGACCTACTAAACAAAATTAATCTCATACAAACAGTGCCAGAAAATGCTATTCTAGTGACTATGGACGTAAGATCACATTATTCAAAAATTAAACCCATTAAAGGGCTAACCGCCTTTAAGGAAGCACTTACTAAAAGAAGAAAACCAAGACCCCACCTCCACAGAATCTATCATAAAGGTCATGCAGTATATTCTTACATTGAATATTTTCAACTTCAATGGAGCACATTACCTCCAAGTAAGAGGCTGTGCCATGAGCACAATTGCAACTTCATCATATGCTACAATATTCATGGGAAAATTTGAGGCGACCCATATCTATCCCCTCATCGGTAGCGACTGTGTATTCTATGCAAGATATATCGATCCTCATGACCCTAAACACAGTACATGACTCAATTGTTTGACTACGAAAATTCCCTATGATCGGTAACATTTTTAGACACCCGCATTTACATAGATATAACAGAAAACTACAAACGACATTACACACTAAAATCACCGACACCCACAACTATCTACACTTTAAGTTTTCCCACGCTAAACACATCGAGGAGAACCTTCCCTATTCACAAGCACTTAGACTCAGAAGGATATGTTCCAACAATGAAGAATTAAATAAACACACTGAAAATTTGGAGCATCAATTCACAACACATGGCTATAAACAACACCTAATCAGGCAACAAATAAATAAAGCAATTTCCACACCTAGAGAAGACTCTCTAATGTACATGATTAAAAATAAATCTAGCCGCATCCCTCTAGTAACCATTTTCAACCCCACTCTCTCCATTATCCCAGATAATCAAAAGTTGCTAGGAAATACTACATCTCTAACCAGACCTAAAGAAATTGTTTAAGGAACCCGGCCTTCTAGTATATCGTAGACCTAAGAACCTAAAAGAAATCATAGGTAGTAAACACATTTCAGAGGATAAGGTAATCCGTAATAAACCAAAAACAAAAACAACAGGATTTTCCCAACCATGTAACAACAAAAGGAGCTTATGCTGTAACCACATTACACACAATAATTAACTAAATCTACTTTCAAAATCTACCACGACTCTAACTGTATAAGTCATAACATAATTTACCTCCTAGAATGCACACTATGCCAAAAACAATACGTGGAGAAATATGAATGGCCTTTTCACTACAAAATTAATAATTATCGCAAACGAATTAAATCGCCCCCCCCATTAAAGAACGACATTTCCGCCTACAAAAATAGAATTTTAAAACCCATGCCAAATTCACTATAATTGAGAAAATAGAAAAGTTCAGTGCAGATAACATTAGAAAAAATTTATTAGGTTGGTGCAAAAATAATGACGTAATAATGTCGTATTTTGGCGTTAAAAATACGTCAAAAAACGACATTATTACGTCATTATTTTTGCACCAACCTAATAGAAGACAATGAAGATAAGTGGATTCTGCGCCTCAAAACACTCTATCCAGCCGGGTTTAATCACAAATTTAACAACATAGATAGAATTAATATATGACCCACAAATCAGGCCTACACACATTTCTCACCCACACAAGACAGACATGCTTGCGGAGGTGGTGAGGCCTCACATTTATACATACATCCATACTAATATACACACTTACACAAACCATACTCACTCAGTCCCTACGAACTAAATAACACACAATTAACACAGGCACACAATCTTCCCAGAAACCAATAAAACTGTCAAAATGAGCAAGGGAATTCCGAGCAGCATGAATCCATCTAGCCCTTATCGTAAATAACAACTTAGAGGAGACTGTTTGACCAACGCAAGGCTGACCAAAATTTATGATAAAAAAATCGGAAAATTAAAAACAAGTGAAAACTACAAATAAAGTTTATTTTCTTCATCAAGTTATTCAAGTCCTTTATATATTAAAGTTGTTAAAACGTCTAGAAAATTTGGAAATGTTCATCTCTAAAATTAAAAAATAATGCAAAATAGTAGAAAAATATTTTTTTAAATTATTAAAGCGCTTTCGTTGCTCTTTAACCAAACTTTCATGAATTAAAAATTGCTGTCCAAATCCACCCAAACTCTCATTCTCTCCCCTCCCCCCATATATATATATATATATATATATATATATATATATATATATATATATGTGTGTGTGTGTGTGTGTGTGTGTGTGTGTGTGTGTGTGTGTGTGTGTGTGTGTAAGGTGCGTTTCGTCCACTGGGAACTTTGTCAAGGAGAAAACGAAGTGAATTTATTTGAACAAAGTATCTATAAACACAAAACAAAATGTTGGTTACTAAAACAATTTTAAAACGATCATATATATGCATTGGGTCGACTGAAAAATTACGTCATTTGGATTTTCTGTATGAAGAGAATTTTTTCATATTTTTCATATATTGTTTGTATTGTGTTAACGGATTCAACTGTTTTCTGTTGATTTCTTGATATATTTGTTGTGTATATTGGTTTGGGAGAGTAGTGATTTTGTTAGGAAAGATGAGATTGGAGAAAAAGTGGGGCGTAGATTAATATTTGGATAATATTCAATGGCGGCACACTCGAGGATTTTCTTTCTGAGTGAGTTATTTTCTTTTTATGAATGTAGCATTTATAAAATTAAAATTGTAGTTAAATTTATTTCTATGAATGAGCAGTGCACTTGTCAGATTGTTATTTATGAGGTCCCTTTTGTATTCATGGAGACTTCTTTTATTTCTGCATATTTCGCCAATGAAGAACAGTTTCGGAAATTTATTTTATATATGCCTGCTTCTGAAATATTATTGTTATGAATGTTTTTGATTTAATTATATCCATAATAGTTTTGGAAGTGGTTGTGATTATTTGGATATTGTTTTGTGGAACAGTTTGTTCTGGGTAGTAGACGTTACGGAATTGGTCATAGTATTATGTATTCTTGTATAATTTATTATTATGGATGATATTGTTATTGCGTTTGTATGTTTTACACGCCTTTCTTCTTGCGTTTTGGATGAAGTGATATGGATATTGTAGATTTTTTAAAGGTTTTCTATGTATATTTCTTCTTTTGGTAAATATTGGAGGCTGCAAATTCTTAATGTTCTTAAATGGAAACCTATAATTATAACGCATTTAATTTTAGAGAAATGTTTTGAATAGAAGCTGACCAAGTCGGTTTTGTTTGTAGCTTTTCTATAAACGTCAAATTATTATTTTTGTGTGTGTGCGTGTGTGTGTAACAAATGTCTAGTAACGGAAGAGTCTGGTTGGTTTCAGTTTCAAAGGTGAAATATATTGTAAGTTCAACTTTGTTAAGTTGGCTGACAAGACCTAGTAACTAACAATTTGTTTGTTTATAGATACTTTGTTCAAATAAATTTATTATCGTTTCTGGCTTGAAAAAGACGACAGTGGACGAAACGCGTCGGCTAAAACTACATACAGTTTTTCTATTGTCTTATGTCTTTTTTCTTTATACATATTGTCTTTTTTTACATATTAATTCTGATAATTTTTATAATTTAAAATATGACCATTGAGGTATTTTGAAATTTAACTTTATGACTGCTATTCGTGTTTTACTCAAATAATCTCCTTTTTTAAATATATTCTAACAGGATAAAATTGTATCCTTTGTGTCACAATCGAAAACACGTGTTTGATTATCTCTCTTTACCAGAGAAGTAATTGCTGACATTAGACAAACTCGGAATATGAGTAAATCTCTCGACAGAATTTTTCCAGAAGTCATCATGCCAAAATAGCAATAAAACTAAGCAATTCTATTTTCATAAATTCTATTGCGTTGAACTTCATTTATAGTCTACTATGATTGATATTGTAAAATATTTCTTCTGATACAGAATAATTTGATTGACAGCCCTCAAAATAATTCCTCCAAGCAAAAAAATAAATACAATTATTTTTAAAAGTTGAAGCCTTATCAAATTACAAAGTTATAAAATATATTCCCCGCTCATGAAAAGAAACTTTTGGCTCATTTGAAAGAATTATATTGCATTAGAAATTCGAATGAACTTCGCAGCCGAAATTTTCAAAATAGTTGCAAATAGTTTATGTAATTTTGAAAACAATTAAATTCTACAAACCATTTCATATATGCCACGTATAAAAATTTCAACAGCTTAGCATCACTTCAAACGAATCGAGCAAATGTCAAATGTTATTTCAAACGAGTTTTCAAGAAAGAAAAAAAACTATAAATTCAGTTATTGGACTTGTGGAGGCTTGATTCGATTTCTTACAAGAATATTTAAGATACTTTGTGAATTGAAAGATGGCTTTTACCAAATATTCCTATTAAAATGTTCTTAATGGTTAGTTTAATAATGACATTCGGTGACCATTATTTTAAATATGTCGCTTTTATAAACTTGTTTGTGAGTTTTATTTCAATGATGTTCCGCTTAGTTTGGTAGCATTTCGTACTTTTGATAATATTTATCTTAATATCTTTACTTCAACTATTCACATTTTTACGATATCATGTCCTAACGTAGTGTAATAGCACTTTCTACAGATTCCCTTTACATTAATATCTGTGAATTAATATAGCTTCTTGGGAAAGATAGTGAAGACGTTTGTTATTGCCTACTCCACAGTTTTGAATTCAGTATTATCTTTCTCTAGTCTGCATTCCACCCAAGGCTCAGTTTACTCTGCTATTTAATCCATAGAATGTTGGAGGAGGTAAAAGTCGATTCATACCTTTGTCAAGGGCATTTATGAATGCAACTGACTAGGCTGAAACTCGGGTTGTTGATTCCATTTTTGGCATCGATAATCGTTTATGTTAGGCGCACATCAATTCACAGTATAGAATTGGAGAATTGGAAAGGTTGAAAACGTAAAAAAAAAACAACCTTAGGGGGAAAAACATGAACTGAAATATGAAGCGAAGGAAAAAAAAAGAGATTTTTTTCTTTCTGATAAACAGAAAACGTCGAATGGCATGTTGAGTCCAAAATATGATTCGGAGAAAATATAAACTGAAAAAGAATTGTTTTGAGTCCTCGAAACCATAATTTAAACGATCTGGAGTGTGTTTTGAAAATGGGCAGAGAATTATTAAGGTCGTATTGGTAAATCGACGAACAAAGAAAATTCTTACCGTATGAAAAACTTCAAATATGCAGGTAGTGGAATGAATTTGAGTAAAGCCAAAATGTAAACAATGGGATTTGAAATCAGTCGTTTTGGAAGAAGTAAAAGAAACTTAAATTCTTTAGAGATAATTATTAAAAGTTGCTGAACTCTTTGGGTCAAGTCTTTCGACAATTGTCTCATTAGATAAAAGCGTTGATTAAAGTAATCCAGGGACTTAAGTGTTCAATACCTGTCCACAGGTGAACAAAAACTCGGAGAATTAAGTTACTAAAGGGAAATAACTGAAAATAAGCTATTCAGAAAAGGATATCTTAGTTTCAGGCTCCTTCTTCCTAGCACAATCTCCCCCGGTGGACGAAGTAAAGGTTTTAGTTCGAAATTCCAACGTATATCACCTGAAGAAGGACAGAGCGTACAATAGCCGAAACGTCATGAATATAACAATAAAGACAATAGTCCGAACAATGTAAATAGAGTAAATGAAAACATAGGCTTCAGTAATAAAATCTAACATAGTTTATTTACGACAGTTGATCTACTGTTTTTGTTACTGGAGCTTTTTCGGTTGATCATCTGTAAGCACGATGTTTTATTCCCCTTTATCAATTGGTACCATAATTCGTATTATACGGAGGGGCCAAAATTTGCTTACGCTTACCATACACTTTACATTTTTTTAAAACATTTTGTTAGATTTATATTTATTTGTCACAATTATATTTATTCAAAACTATTTATGTACATTTGTTTAAGATTTTAATTACATTTTATTTAGCACAGTTTAATCTCTCAAGTGCTCAAAATGTCCTCCTTCAACATCGCAACATTCCTCGAACCATTCCAAAACACTATGACAAAGAGCACGACACAAATACCGATTTGCATCACTTTCAATAAATACTTTTAAGATGTACTCTTTTAATTCGTCCATTGAGTGCTGAGTTCACGGAACCTGGTGGCCATTCCATGCGGGCCTCTTCTTCCAAGACAACGCTGTCGAAAGGTTTGGTTAAGGTTATCCTTTACTGCCAAAGGATAATGAGAACGTATTCCATCTTGCTGAAAGAACTGTTCGGCAAAGTTATCTCTGATTTCCTAGCTATGGAAACGTGAAACACCTGTAAGCCTACATTAAGCCCACCCTGCATATCGTAACGCTAGTAATATCAATAATAATAATATTATTTTCATTTTTCTCTTAACTGAATCAATGTTAATTTTTAATTTTGTATTTCATATAAATTAAAGTTGTTTTTCATTTGTGGTCATCTGTAAAGAGAGCTATTGTAAAATAAGCTCAGGCGAGACTAAAAGTTAAGAGGAAAGTGAGTTCGATGCTTCATGCTGGTTCTTTATTTGTGACCGGTGATTTTATTTATTTCTTTATTACAATTGGTCCTGAAATATGGCTAAGCATTTAGGAATGGAGTCAGAAAAACTCATCAAACTTGAGCAATGATGGCCGCTTAATAAAATACCATTGATTCAATGATGCACGATCGTAACAAAGTGATTAGTGACTTTATTTAGCGAACGTCAGCCGTTTCCTGGACAACCTAACAGGAATTTTCCGCTCGTCCAATCGCCGAACAAACAATGAAATTGTGCCAGTGCATATCAAAAGATACACAACAATGATATCTCTCTTTATGCAGCAAGCAATTGGCGAATTTCTTTAAGTTATCGATCTATTGATCCGGAAATGAAATGAGGTTTGCGTTATACGTACTTCGATCAGTAAGATCAACCAAAGACGAAACAAGCAGGAAGATATCGATTCCTTTTTTTACGAATGTCTTTTATGTGGGAAGAAGCTGAATACAGCTCAGGTAAATGAAAAGCACATGGCTTCACGGGATTACCGAAATCGAATTCAGATTTTTTTTATTGTTGATGTAAATAAAGATTTGATATCTTTGGTTCTTTAAAGAGTGGATGGGCATTAGTCGAAATGTATATTTTCAGAAATCAGCAAACATTCCCGTCTTCGCGAAATCAAATGTCCGTGCAAACAACGATATTCTCAAAACAGGAATTTTATTTCTTTGTCCTAAAATAAACGACGAAAATTTCGGAATTATTTTCTGTCTTTTCGAAACACGATAAATTATGATTATTTAGTTATTTTTTTTTTCTGGTAGGTACTGAATAAAGAAAAATGTTTAGTGCTAATCATCTAGAGGCAAGCAATCCAGCCTTGATCTTCAGCATTCGATATGCTTACTAAAAAGCTTGAACATCGACCATCGTCGCCGCAAGGAAATACGCAACTATCGACATCTTTAAAGCAATCCAACAAGAGACAAAACGAGTCAGTAACATAAATTAATTTAGTCTTCTCTCTTTCGTAACCATCTAAGTTTGCCCTCCTTGATGTCCACTTCTCTCTGCTACTTCTAATTTGATATTTGGCTCTAATGATTTTGCCCAGTTATTAATATTTAAAAGGCTATCTTGTTATAGAGAGCTTAAACAGACACAACCTACTGTTAAATCAATAAATGTCTTTAGCTCGCCTCTTTATTAGCTTCCATTGATGGCTATTCTGCTTACAACTACTGAAAATTCTCTAACTTTACCGACATCAAATCATTGACATTTAAGTTGATTTCTCGAAGATCAAAACAAACTTCGTTCCATTTTTTATGAAAATAAGTTTTCATCATCCACATCCCAGTCAATAGTCGCAAATGTCTTTTCTTGATCCTGGCTTAAATTTGAGGATTCTTGGTAAATGGGATGTGGCGATATTTACTTTGAGTGGCCAAGTGGTTAGAACGTTAGCATTCTGTCCACGAGAACCGGGTTCGAATCTTATCATTTATCAAGGCGGTAACTGGAGACGATCTCAGCGAACGAGAAGGGAAGTGCCTGAAAACTGGTATGACTCAAGTTCTGTGAGTGAAGAAACTGTTCCGAAGCCGTCGATGGTTGTGTTACTACGATGGATTGCCTGATTTGTTTCTTTTCAGGTTATTATTTGATATAATACTGATTTACTGATACAAATTCTAATAGTTAACCCATAGCCGGGAGTGAAGAACTGGATTCATATATTTCCAAGTATATTTGCGCCTATGTGAATATAATGAATTCGACAGGAATTAGAACTCGGCTCTCCGATTTCCAATACCGAAGTGTTATCCATTATGTTTCCAGCACATGCAAGCTTACAGCACCTGGTATTCCAAAGTAGTCACCCAATTAGGTACTGACCAGGATCGACGTTGCTTAACTTCGGTCATCGTGCGAGAACTGGTTTTTCAGTACGACTAGACCATCGGAAGTGCTACTAACAAATAACTTTGACAGAGGTTTTTGACATACTGGCCTTTACAAATTTTGTATCACGCCGGATTATGCACTTTCTCCCAAAAACTCTAAGGTCCACTCAGCATAGTTGCAGTCTACATTACAGGTTGGCTATATGAGCCAGCACATATGTGTCGGAGCAGGTGCCAGCACCAGTGATTAGCTAAACACCCTCATAGGCAGGTTTACCAGTAAAACAACCACAACGTACACAAATATTTGTATTATCCGCAAACATCAGGAAATGCGATATTTATCGAAGCTTAAATGAAATTGTGAAATTTTGTCTGGTGGATGAATTACCAGAAACTCTATGAAACACTTTCCTTTGAAGATGATCGGAAGTTTATAAAGAATTGCGATAACTAAACGGAAGTTGGTAGAAATATTTACTGGTTTTGGCAGAACAGATTATGGACACTCAGTACCAATCGAAATATATACAGTTTTCAAATTTAGTTTTTTTTTTATAGGTGGTTAAAAAAATATGTTCGATTCGAACGTTAACATTTTCCATGACCAGCCTTGTTAAAGGCAATGTACGAGAGAGAGGAAGACAAGTTGAAAGAAGCCTAAGGCAAGAGGCAGAAGAACAAATACAATCGGATGGAAATGATGACGTAATAAAAGGCCATGTGGCATTGTCCCGACTCAGTTTGTCTTTACGATTTAAGGTATTCATTTCAAGCATAATCAGCACCAGTTTAAATATTAACACAATGGCTTACAAAACTACTAGACTTAGCTCTATAAGTAATAAAACTTACCTAAATAGTGTTATAGATTTTATTTTCCCGAATTCGCCACTAAAGCAGAAATGATACATGGTCATTTTAAGAGAGGGGATCCATAAGGTCCTTAATATGTTTTCGATTTTCCTTCAAATAAAATTCTCAGATATAATGTTTATGCTGATGGAATTACTCTATTTGAAGTTTCCAATTAACATCCACCACAAAGGCGTTTAAAGTTTTCAATAAATGCAAGAAAAGTGAATCATGTATTAGATTGGTGCAAAAATAATGACGTAATAATATCGTTTTTTGACGTTAAAAATACGTCAAAAAACGACATTATTACGTCATTATTTTTGAACCAACCTAATATTTATTGATTGTTTAGTAGATTTCTTTTCTACGGGCTTATCCATCCTTTGCCAGTTATTTAAAGCCAGATCGTAAGAATTTTTTGGCGATAATAATGGTTTACTGAGACAAGTTTTACTAATTAATCCATACCTGGAGAAGAGATAGATTCAGGACTTTGATTTTGCTATTTGCGCGTAAGTGAATATAACGAAATCAAAGGAATTAAAATTCTGTTCTGCGATTAATCATTCCAAAACATTATCCATACCACCAACACATTCAATATTACATCACTTGATATTCCCAAGTAGTCACCCATCTAGCCCGACTCGACTTAACTTTGGTGATTCTATCATGCGTTTAAAAGTAATTTATAATATTATCTCCTTGCAGTTTAGAAAAGAAGTACAGTTCATACGCATAAACAATAACATACCTCAGTGAGAAATTTTAGAGAAGGTTTCTCTCTTTGCAAATGGATATACAGCGGTATTCCTCAGAGTCCCAAGTCATATTCTTCACATTGTGACGCCAGAACTTCTCTCCCATCTTGAATTATAATCTTGTAATTTTTCATCCTTATATGTATTAATTACACAAAAGAGTTAATTTCCCCACTCGAAGTCTTCCCCCGATAAAAATTCCTCCTCGTCCATTTGAAATGTCTCCAAGTGCCCCATGTGTAAGAATTACTGATATGCAGAAAATAAGTGAAGTTACATGCCCCGACGATAGGATGAAAGACTAAAGCAGGAGAGGATGAGCAGATGGTTATCAAACATATAGAAAATCTGTTAGTTTTAACTTGTATAAAATTTGTCCTAAAACGGACCCTGTTATTAGACAGAGCCGGTTAATTATTATAAATTTGGAGGACATTTTTGTAGAGAGAAAAACAAAATAGGCATTGGAGTTTAATTGAAATAGTTTTTACATAGACAGCCATACTCAGACATGATATTCAAACGGAATCGAAAAAAGAGTTCTTTCAGATTAGCAATCAGATATAACAATGAAATATTCTATTCTTAAAGGCATAGACTGGGAACAGAAAATACGCTGAAATAGCGATCATTAATCATTTAAAAGAATTTCTTTAATTTGGATGTTCAGGTGGTGTAACCATTAGCTTCTAGGAAAAAGAAATTAGCTTACCGAGCTCGAATTCTGACGCTGCGTTCACATTCGCACAAACAGCCTTGGGAAAGGTCTAAATCAACGTCGTCTCCCAACGCCACCAACCAGGAATTAAATAGTAGTGTTGACTAGGCTCACTTGCCTTGAGGTGGCAACCAGTCTAGAAGAAGGAACACCAGATTGAAGTGGGGTGAGACCCATCAGGATATCTTTCCCTTGATAAATACTATTGGAATGGTTGCATTACATATTGTGTCCTTACGACACTAATGGAACTAATGTCGTGGACTTTTAATTCACTTTTATACGACAATCATTACATTACACTTTTATGGTCCTTTTAAATGTTAACTCATATTAAATTATAGCAGTATATTAACGAACGGGCATAGTTTATAGTATATCTTAGTATCAAAACAATTTGACTAAAAGGGAGCATGGTCTTTAAGTTTCTTTTACTAATTTCCTTCACTAATTGCATTTTACATTTTGCAATACATCGGTTGGGGAAAAAGCAGAATTTTCTCAATAGCTAACTACAAGGTTTTTCAAGATTATTGTAGTTACTAAAATTATCTCAAACATTTTGAAAAGCAATACCAGTACAAATAAAGATTTAGTTCCATTTGTTCTTATTAGTTTTCACAACATTACACATAGTTGCCTATATTGTATGTTTAGTAGTAGTAGTAGTAATTGTAGTTATAAAGAGCACACATCTCATAAAATACTGAGATGTATAATAATAATGATAAAAGTACTTCATGTCATAATATCGAAACATGATTATTGTGGTGCCTTAATTTTCCCGAAACGTGTTAAAAGCAAATATGCAAGTAAACATGTCATTTCAGTGACTGGATGTCTGCACTGTAAGTTTTGCTATTGATAAAGATGGTTATATGTGCGAATCTCTTCATTGTACGCCCACATTTTCGGGAGGGTGTCAGCTATATCTTCTTTTTTTGTTCTTTTTTTTTTTTTAATCCACATCACCCAGAACAAGGCAGTAAAGCCACTAAGACACAAGGGGTTGCAAGGTGTGGAAGAATTAGGAATAGAAACATTAATAATCAGCGGGAAGAGAAAAGGGTAATTACTTTTCTTCGGTGTTAAAAAATGACCATTTAACACCGTACTAAGCAAGGGGATATGAAGTACCACGTTACTCAATTTCTATTTGAACTGATATGCCATTGATCATTAAATTTCTAAGTTTTCTCGCCAGGGTCTGAGAATCTACTTAACAATTTGGCTATCAATTTACGGACAGATTTCAGCTCCATCGTTTTCACCATAATACATGCTTTCTGATTATTGTCCACATTACTTACTGAGAACCGCCTTTCTTTATTTCCCAGTCTTACACCAAAAGCGCCTTTCCTGCTCAAATAGGTGACTTTCGCTCACAATGTCTATCAGTTTTAAGTATTCTTTCCGGGCATAAAACTCAACGTCATGCCTACAGCTATCTACGTTGTGGGAGTCATAAAATCGACTGAGAATTTCAGTTCTATACTTTTGCAGGATATAACAAAGAAATGGGGAATATTTCCGCTTTATACTTATTGTTTGCATTTCAAAATTAGTGTAGAATGACAACTCTTTTTATCGTCTACTATCGCTGGGCTGCATTAAAAATAAGATGGTTGCATCCAATTTATACTCAGCCATTTTGAACACTAGCATATATAACATGCTTCTACAAATTTCTTATACTACTTAGACGATCAGACAACATTCAATTGTAAAGATAAATATATTTTACAAGTAGAATATTTATTTGTTGCCATAAAAACAAATGTATTCCAAAAAGCAAGAAAAAAGGGTTTAGTCATAACAAAGTCAAACTGAAAAAGTTGAAGAAGACAAAAAAGGGAGAAAGAGAAGAGAGAGAAAACGAAAAACTGATCTGTTATTGTTTCTCTCTTCAGGGCTCGATCAAATAAAAAGGGACTAAATAAGGATATATTAGTGTATCAATAAAAGGATATATTAGTGTATCAATAATATATATATATATATATATATATATATATATATATATATATAAGTGAGTCATGGCCTGACGATTGCGTTTAGCATGAAACAGACTGTCACCTCTAAGTTTTGACTTCTATGTTCACTTTT
>OZ010603.1:50627776-50780276 GCA_963932145.1 Acanthosepion lycidas | reverse complement strand
TAATTATTTAAAAAAAAAATATGATTCCTTCGCTACGTAAGAGTTCTCATGTTTCAAAAACGAGACCCGAAAACCTCAATATAATTATTAAAATTAAATTGAATTAAAGTATCAAGCCCTGTTTCATCCTCAAGCGAAAATTTAGGAATAACCAATCTTGAAATTTACGCATCTTTATCAGCATGTGCATTCGCCAAATTAATTACTATGGAAACGGCTGGGGCGACCATTTTGATAAGGGGCCTAAGCGATAATTTTTATCCACATATCAGTCACCTTCGAAAAGAGGTCAAGCCGAGATAGGGTGGAGGCATCCATTTCAAAGCGAATGATGGCATTCATGTGCGTACATCGTCTGGTCAGTCACAGCGAAAGATTAATATTAGCACTATAATATGTCGTTAAGTGTCTAGAGAATTTTATTTTTATTTTATTTATTTATTTATCTTTTTATTTATTTATTTCTAAAGGGATGTTTCGTACTTAAACGCGTCGCACTGAACTACAATTTTTTATTTTTTTATTTAGGCACGGGACAGGGGTCAGAGTGTCAGACGATATGCGCACATGAATGCCATGTTCTATCAATACCGGTGTGGAAGGAGTTTATGTCTATAAAGTTAGATGAGGCAAGAAATTGAATTTAACTGTGAAAGTTAACAAATCAGCCCAAATCCAACTTGCTGAAAATGGAATTTATACATTTCATTGTTTCAGTCAGATGAAAGGCACAAGACAGGGGTCAGTGGTAGTTGGAAGCTAGTCGCCATGTTTATCACAACGTTTCGGAAATTGTACCCTCCGGCCTTATTCAGGTGGTTGGAATGTCGAACTGAACCCTTTATTTAGCTCACTGGGGTAGGTTTCTGTCTTAAAGAGAAGTTCTATTAAAATAAACCCGATTACTAACTTTATAGCAAAATTTGAGATTATATGAAAAAATTAATGTAATTTAAAATTAAAAGAGAAATAGAAAATAAATCCAAAAATAAATTTAAAATATACAGATAAAAGGGTGTAAAAGATTAATGTCCGTCATCATCGTCTGCCGAAATAGGCTATTCTCGATAAGAGGTAATTCTGGATTTATTTGTTTATTAATTATAGTGCTATGTATTAATAAATACACCGAGATCTATTTTGTAGATCAGTTTTAATATTCTATATTACTGTGATCCACTTGTATTATATACCAAAGGATTTTATATCTTTACTATATATATATATATATATATATATATATATATATATATGAATGATAACATTCATGAAATACTAGATTAAGTTAGTGTGTATTTACATATCACCATGTTGCATACAATATTCAACAAAAATTAAAAATAAATATGCTTCTGAGCAGAGTCACATAACTCCAAATATGACAAATACCAAGTCATCCGTACAAATATCTACATACTACTCACATCTTTCGCAATCCACGTATAAAATATGGATCACCCCAACATTATGATCATTTAAATTTTGTTAAAGATATCGGATTATGTAACAGTCACCTGATGATTACGTTGTGCATGAAACTCAGAATGTATATATAATTTATAGCTCTGCTATATTACACCGAGCACTATTTCTTAACATCAGTACTCAATGTCAGATATATATATATATATATATATATATATATATATATATATATATATATATATATATTATAAGCTAGTCACAATGTTTACATATATAAGTCTGAGCTGGTTTTATAAATATTGTCTGCAACGCATTCAGGTGTTAATCTGAATGCAAATGGTTCAAAACAGATAAGTTAATACAGTCAGTTTTATACCCAGAAGTGTTTATTGTATTTATTTAAATATCTTTCAATGTTTACGTTTACAAAAGTTCACTTGTCATATGATGTTTCATTCTTTTCTCCAATAACTCTGTGCATCTATATAGTCAGCATTAAAATGAAAGCCTATTTAATTTCAGGAATGCCAGTTTCCAAATTATTCGTTACCTTCTATAAATCAAAATCTTTCTGCAGATAAATAGGTCATATTTTGTTGAGAGATGAGTTTACACGGAAGAATAAATATCTAAGTCTCTATATTTAGATGCAAAACCGACATGTATACACAAGATTTTTTTTTAATATCCAAGTTTCGTGGCCTTGATGTAACTTGGCAACCAACCATGGGTGATTTTACTACGCAAGCATATCTACAGATACTCTTTGTTATTAATTTTCGAAGATAACAATGAATAATAATCACATTCCGATTTTCTAACTTCCGCATCTTTGGCACCAAAGTATTGTCATTAGATTAGCACTCGCCTTATACACGCATATGACGGCATCTAAGTATTTAATACTGAGAATTGAAAACATCTAACACTGGAAACACACATATGGGTTTCGGTGTGTGTGTGTGCGTGTGTATATATATATATATATATATATATATATATATATATATATATATATATATATTATTCGCAGTGTGAACATAGGAGTCAGGGCTGCTTGTGATTGTCAATTTCACCTTTCAAACAATATTCATATCAACCCTCGCTACATTTTTTTAAATTTCCATAAGTTGATTAATTGTAAAGAAAACCGACTATACGCACGCAAAGATATTTCAACTCTTGGATTATAACAATTAATAAAAAAGGAAAGCAAGTAAATTTAATATAGATTTAATATTTGTAACAGCATCTATGAAGCATTCTTTCAACTTATTCCAGGCCCGTCGATGTAGCCCTTGTCCTTGACTTGTTCTTCCAGTGTTAGTTGTAGATACCCCAGAAAATCTGGTAACTTCATGAATCTTACTAAATAGTAACTGCAGGAATCCCAGATGTGCCAGTTAATCATTTAAACTCGAATCATGAATGTACGTTAGGAAAAGATTAAATTATCAATTGATCATAGTTGTTGATCGCCAATGAAACATCATTTGATGATTTCTGTCGTTTAAGTGAGATGAAAATAGAAATCAATATTCATGTAATGAAGATGACTGGAAATCAATAAAAGATTGTTACAAGTCGAAACAGCAGAAAAGTGAAAATTATTTCCTGAAACACTAATGAAGTTGATATCAACGGGTCTATATTAGAATGTAAAATAACAATTATGTCTGATCACACTAATAGTTCAACTGGTACCACGTAAAACAATATTAACTACTTCAACATTGTTCTAATCCGGTTCCCCCGTCAGGATTTTCTAGTGTACAAGGTTGCTTGAAACCTTCCAGAATTAAAAGCAACATCTTTCTAAGGATGGATGTATCTTCACGAAAGTTCAAGTCATCGAACCAAATAAGATAGATTGGGCTCCATACCTTTTATACGCAGCCAGTGCGGTGATGACACGATATAATTGGGAGGGCGTGGCTTGTCTTTCTAGACTGAAACCAGCAGCTAGGACGGTTGTTCCCGCGATAAAATCAATGGCCACGAGTTCCATCAAGGAGGAGATCGCCTGTTCGACCTCGGGAGGGATGGAATCCGCTAGCTCTATTTGACGAAAAAACGCTACTCATGAATTAATACTTGTCTGTGTTTCAGCCCAAGTATAGGGAGTAAACTAGTGAGGTACTCAGCAAATACTCCCAACCATGGTACTGAGGGTGAAAATAAAATACTTTGTTCAAGTATATGAGAACATTGTTTTTATGGCCCATATTTTGGGATTAATTTATAAATAAATGAGAATGCTGCATTTTTTTTGTATAATTGCACCCAACGCCCACCAGATAACATGTGTTGTTTGAAATTGATAATGAGTAGGCTAAGATAAAGCGATAGCTGTTAATAGCTAGAGAGAAAAAGAGAGTACAAAGCCATTGAATTCACTTTAATATGATTTCCTATTTAAGATCCTATTTTAAACCCATTATATAGACATTGTTGTGCTACTTGCGTCGCAGAAGCTGTAAAGTGAAAGGAAAGAACTTTACCTCTTAAGAAAGAGAACAGTGCAACAAATAAACAAAAAAAGAAAAAGTTGGAAAGAAAGTAAAGAAAATGAAAAATGATCGATGACACGCTACATTTTCGATAAAAAAAAAATATTCATAAAAATTCAGACATTCATTTTGCAATCGAATTATTTTCTGTTTTTCTATGACTTGACGTCATTTTGAACTAAATTGTAGATTTTATTGTTAAGGGCTGATTTCAGATTTTACTGGTTGAATCTTAGAGAAGTTTTCAGTTCTAGGAAATTATGTGAACCACTGACCAATCAAGGAGTACTGAAATACAATATGTTTCGCAACAACGGAAGGAATGCTTCTTACGGCGAAATTATTGGTTAATGTTTTTGGTCACTAATGTTCTTTTTCAGTGTGAAATTCAAACAAACTTTAACAATGAGCTGTAAAAGTTTGTCCAAGTTGCAACCACTCCTAACAATATATTATTTCTGAATCCCAACAGTTACAAAAAACACTTTTCCACAGTGGATTCAGTTTAATATAACATGTTGAACGATGCTCTTTGTTTAGCCGGTTTCCTTCGTTCTCGATTCTCCAAATAATTCTATTTTTTATGATGACATTAACATAAATGCTTGAGAGAATGAATAAAAAGAAATAAATAAAAAGGGAAAATGAAAAAAGAAAAAGAACGAACGAACAGATAAAACAGAAAAGGAAGAAGAAAAAAGTAAGGAAGTTAAAAGCAATTAAAAAAAGAGAGCAAAATAACAGATAAAACATAAATAGAACATTGTTTGGTCTTGTGGTTGAAGTATGTATCGAGCAAGAGTGTTGTGATATAAAATTAAAAAACTAGATTAAATAAATTTGATAATATCAACGAAAAGTGGCGTGATAAATTGAGGCAATAATACGATGTATTAAGTTAACAATGAAAAATAATAGTGACAAGTACGAACATGAATAATAAAAAAAGCATTGAAATAGTTTTAAACTAAGAAACAAACTGCAACATAAGAGTAGAAAAATTCGACACACATGCGCACGGCATTTATGTTAAGCAATGGATTGAAAACTCATCACAGACTATTGCTCTGAGCTCGGTCCTCATATAATACCAATTATTGGGATCTTATGCATTAAATATTTTAGGGTCTCATCAACTGCGATGGTGATTATGTATTTACCACGCACTACACCGGTTCATCATTCAGCACAAAACTTTAAATATTCATTTTCAATGTTACTTTGAACATTGGCACAAGAAAGTGTTTCGACGAATATTTTTCTCTAATTTATCAATTTGAAGCACACCACTGGGCTTTATAAAGATTTACCGATATCTCTGGAAATTAGAATTAGCTTTTCCTCATTTATCTAAACGGTGAAAATATCGTGACATTCCCATTTTAATTTTTTGATGAATAGTAATTCTTAATTTAACATTTGAATAAGCTTAATTAATAATTCTTAATTTAATGATTGGATATGTCCTTACGAATTTCACGACGACAAAATAACTTTGAAAATCATCCTACTGCATTGATAAATATATGGACTTGAAAAAATATGATGTCTTGTTAATTTTAACGCCTCTAAAACTAAACTGCTCTCCATTAATTTGATTGATTCTTCTCTGCCTTCCAGCAGGATGACTGATGCTAAACTTGATTTCCTTAATAAAATCCAAAAGAGAATCAGCAATATTATTAGTCCTGATCTAACAACTCGGCTTCAGTCACTTTCCACCACCGTAAGGTTGCCTCTGTATGTCTTTTCTATAAATACTTTCATGGTAATTGTTGATAAGCTTACTAAGCTTGTTAACCTGCTTAGACATTAGCTACAGAAATATGTTGCCTCCATAGTTAATTGGTTTAGGATGTAATCTTCATTGTGAAGTTGCAAGGAAATTTTTCCTTACCAATCAGGTCTTGCCAATCCATCTTTTTGCATTTCAGCCGTTATTTTTTCATTATTAGACACCATTTCAGTTCTTCAGCTCTAAATATTCAGATATAAATCATTTGAAACTTACCAATATCCAACAGCGGATATTGTCTTTAAAGATAAACTAATTCCTATCACTATATAGACAAGAGAAATACAAAGGGGAAAATATCATTGCGTGTATGAAACAGTTTACTATTGATTGTTATCGTTGAATTAAATGTTGGTCAATTCGACATATTAAAAAATATAATATTCGATATTAAAAAATATAATGCCCAAAAATCACGTACATTGTGAACATATAGAATATATCAATTTGTTTGAGCTTCACCAAATATGTATAGACTGATTATACTGTTTCCGAATCAGATACAAATTTCGCTAAAACAAAAGTAACGCTGGTATCACCGCACCATTCACTCATTTAACTGTAGGTTTATGTATTATGAATTCTGACACAATTGCCTCTTCGACTTTTCATTAGATGATATTTTTAAAAGAAAAAGTGCGTTATACAAAAACACACAAAAAAGAAATGAATAAAACATTAATATTAATTTGAATGAATGAATATGACACGCCAATATAACTATCCCGAGTAAGTATAAAGAAACTTGGCTAGTGTCATTCTATTAAAGGCTTATATATATATATATATATATATATATATATATATATATATATATATATATTGCAATTCCCTTGTTCGCTTCCCCTTGCGAGATGAATATATTCTCTTATGACGGAATCATGTAGCCTTGGTAAAATGGGAGAAAGCCGCTACGAGGAGAAACCGGACCGATGGTGTAAAATGAAATGAACACTGAGAAAATGTTTAATAAACCAGTAAAAAAGACCCTAGTATGAATATACAATAAGGTCTTCGAAAATGAAAAGAAAACAACAAACTTAATATACAAACCTCGCAAGCTATAGACAATATGTTCATTCCCGACGACATTTTTTTCAAATTTTGTATTTTAGCTGATATATTACACTATTACTTCCAGGAATTTTTGTCGTGGAGAAATGTTTAACAAATTGGTTTTGTAATTCATTGACAGGAAATGGGATTTTCTACTTTGCATATTCAATAAAAATGGCTTCACTTAAATCAAGTCGAATGGCTGTTTTATAGATGAGTTGATAGTATATTACTGACAGGAGTCACTGATTTTCAGAGAAAGAAGACACCCTCGTTGGGTGGATGACGCAAGATATTCTTACTTTTTGACTATTTAATCAAAAACTTAAAGAATATAAAATGCCGCTCAGATCACAATTTACTTCTCAATTCTCTTCTTATTCTCATAATTTCTGCATCAGTAGAAAATATTTTGTGGATCATATGGATGCGCGTGTAGATGCGTGTCTGAGTCAAAGTGTTTTCCATTTTGATCGAAATCTGTGCATGTACCTGTATATGTTCCTATTTGACAATATTTATTTTTCATTTTGCATAATCTCAGCATGGACCTCAATGGCATTTGCGTATTGCAAGTCTCAGCAGAAATATCTACGAAGTCTGTCATAAGGTAATTATAGCGAGGCTTCCAATAAAGAACAATCTCATAAGACTTGCGAAGTAAATATTTGCGAAACTCTAACCCAGAATTAACATTTCAGCGTTCACTGTTTAAAGTGAGAGTATTCCACCTTGCCAGCTATGGGACTTCTAACGCTAGTGATACATAAAGCAGTATAAAAGTAAAGAGTACAAATACACACACACACACACACACACTGTCTCTCTCTCTCTCTCTGTCTCTCTCTCTCTCATTCTCTTTCTCTGTCTTTTCACCCTTCAGCCTTAGGATTCCGAAAGGATAAATGTGTCTCAGTTCTCTCTCCAAGAATCAATATACTATCTCTTCTGTCTATATTTACGAGGCACTATAACTATTTACACTATTCGAACTGCTGTCCTCATCTTTATTTATTCACAGCGTTTCAGCTGTTATATGCCTCGGCCTTCTTCAGGTGATATATGTTGGAATTTCGAACCGAACCCTTTATTTCGTTCAGCAGAGGTGAACAAAAATTTGGAGAGTTGATTTACTGAAATACTGAAATAGATTATCCAGTAAAAGCATGAGACCTGAAACTAACACAATCTGCCCCAGTGAATGAAATAAAGGTTTAAGTTCGAAATCTCAGTGTATATCACTTGAGGAAAGCCAGAGCGTACAACAGCCGAGAAGTTCTGAATATGACAATAAAGATGAGAACAACAGTTCAAACAACGCAAATAATGTATTTACACTATCTCCTGTTCAAGAAAAACTCATACGATAACAATAATATCTGTATAACAACCTATCACAAATATATATCTTCCTCTAAAACAAATTGACCAATGCTGCTACAAATTGATAATTGGTCATAATGCTCACTATTTTGACATTACTTTTAAGATTAGCTTGTTACTGTTTGTGACATCTTGTCTCTAAAAATTGGCTTAGTTTAACACGAGGTGACAAGGTTTTTGCATATAGTGAGAGACGAACTCGCTACACAAGTAAAACGTCTGTAGGATGAACTTCCTAACTGCTGTTCTACGGCAAGCGCTTGGTCGGTGCGTTTGTAAGTAATTCCACAGAAACTTGTATTCTCGCTAACTGCATACACGCATGTACGTGTCAGGTGGGGAGGGACGCTGAAGAGGCAATGACGTCAGTATTTATTATTGTTCTTTACTTTCACGCAATTACGGTACTATTCACTTGTCGAATGCTTCCTGCTCCGAGAAGCAAAGAGTGTGAAAAGCAGAGTTGGTAGTGGGGAGGACGGATAGCTAGACTAATTCAGGATCCGAAAGGAGGTCACGTGATGTCGTGAACGCCAGCGTTTGTATTTTTTCTAAAGCTTCTCCGAGAAAATCGGATAAGACGAAATGAAAAGCCTGGCGAAGAAGAACGATCTGTTTTACGCATTGAATGTTATTTATTTTTGTTTGCTTCGTACATATTCTATTTTTGTAATTAGGGGCGAAGAAAAAATAGCTTGGAGGAGTAGATTTCTATAGCTACAGACAGACTTACCTGCTACTTTCCTTAAAAGCCTTTCAGCTAGTAAAGCCTGGGGGTATTGGCAAAAGTAATACTTCTTTAAACATTGTGGAGTGGCGCTACAGAATCACAAACAAAGTAAATAACAAAGTAAATAACAAACTGCACCGCTTGATGAATACTAACAGTAGAAACTACTAAAATGGATAGCAAATGACAATCAAGATGTTGACATTTCGTACAACTTCAAATAAAAATATTTACATCTTCCGGAATGTTGACTTCTTCTTTATTGGCATATTCACAACGTTTCGACCGTTGTACGCTCCGGCTTTCTTCAGGTGATATACATTGGGATTTCTAACCGAAACCTTTAAATCACTTGAGGAAGGTCGGGGCGTACAACGACCGAATCGTAGTGAAGATAGCAATAAACATGAGGAAAAGTGTTCAAACGATGTAAATATTTACAATACCTCATTTCCAAAATGGAAACAGATGTTAAAATAAAATAGCAAAATAAGAAACCCCCATCAATACTGGAAAAGTGAGAACAGCTACCGGGCTTGAGAAACCTATTTTCCTAAAAAATTGTTTTCAGAGAAAGATTTTATAAATTTAAACCGAAAGCATTACTAGCTACTCGCTTAATGAATGCCAAATGTTTCATTGAAACGGCTAATATTATCATTACCATTCCTGATATACAAATGTTTCTTGTTTTATAGCATCAAAGAGCTGCTGGAATTTTTGGTTCTAACCAAATTTTCAAAGCTGGACAAATATCAGATTTAAAACGAAACCCCTTTCTTGGTTGAGTCAAGACTTTTTCAGCATGCCCTTGTATGCATCTTGCGGCAGATGACTTATTTTCGACTCTTCAGCCTCTTTCAAACAGACGCAACACTGCAAGTCTAAACTGCGATTTTCATGTCAAATGTTCAGATGAGGTTCATTCTTTATTTCCACCAATTCAAATTTTTCCAGCTGGAACTCAACATGCTATTTCCACGGAGATGAATCATCCTCATTTGCTACGTACAGAAAACGTTCCACAATGATACTTTGTGTAACAGAATTCCGTGTCGTTTACCAATTTAAGTCAAGGGTTGGTCACTATCCTCCTTATGCTCATATTGCTCACTTCCTACCACCTCCTCTTACATTAATATCACACACCCCATTTAGTAACCCTCTAATTTCAGTGACTCGGGTATAATACTGGGTAAATTTTAGTATAAAAAAGAACCGAGGGTGAAGTTCGACGTGGTGTAATGCTTAACAAGCTTGTCTCGCTAGATCAGTTACGACTGAGTAGGGAGTTAGATCATCACTAGGTGCCCTAAACTTTCGGCTTTGTGACACATCTAAGCTATGCTTACAAAATCATTTGGGCACTTCGACGTGGTGCAATGATTAGCAAGCTTGTCTCACTAGATCAGTAGCAACTTCGATTTTCAGTGGGTGCTCAAAAAATCAGCTAATCATTTATATATTGATTCATTTTCTACGGTTCATCAACTCTTTGCAGGTTATTTAAAGCCAGAAAATGTTTTTAGATTGTAAGAATTTTATTTTTGTGGTATAGGGGAGATAATGGTTTAGTGATAATAATCTTACTAATTAACCCATATCTTGGGGAGAAGAGATGGATCCATACCTTTCGCAAGGTTATTTGCGTATAAGTAAATATAATGAAACCAACTGGAATTAGAACTCGGCTCTCCGATTAACAATTTACAGTGATTATCCATTACATCACCCAACCACCCAACCCTTACAGAACCTGATATTCTGAAGCGGGTATACTGAGCAGGCTTGACGTTGTTTAACTTCACTGATCGTACGGGAAGCGGTGTTTCAATATGACGTGACCGTAAGCCTCATTCATATATAATCAGATGAAGCATTGTTATTAATTTTTTATTTGTTTATGACACTTAATTTATTTTAATTCTCATTACAATTTTAATTTAGGACGTCAATCGACAGTTGTGAGTGCATACCGCAGATCGGAAATAATGGGTAAGTTCTCGATGAGATTCAAAATCACGCTTTCTTTAACATCAAAAAATAGCTGGTTGAATGCATCAACTGCTAAAAGTTGACGTCATGCAGAAAACCAAATATAGTTCACGAACTCTTCAATTCATGACCTTTATCAACGCCATATTTGTTTTTACACTTGTAGCATTATCTTTATTTTATACTTTATAAAACAAAGCAACTCTCACCAATTATTAATTTTTGACTAGTATTAAACTTCATCTTCATTAGATAAAGCATTGTATCATTTATTTTTTCCACTTGTATTTTAATTTTTATCGAATTTTTTACTGTCAAACTACGGCAGTTTACAAACACCGTGCAATTGGAATTAAGGATAAGCTATCGGTGAGTTTCGAACTCATGTGTCTTTTACTCAAACACAGCTGCTACGACATTTGCCGAAGAAATGAGTCTGAATCAGATTGCTAATGTACTCTACCAAACACAGCCGAACTAACCAGTACAGTTACTAAAGCAAAACTTGCAAAAACTGCTTGAAACTTGATCATAATAATTCTTATTTCATGCTTATAGTTCTATGAATTAAGTCCCGCTGCAAGTTATTGTTTTGCACTGACGAGAAGAAACAAGCGGGTCAAGTGACTTATAACATTGGAAATGATGAACATTTTTCAAAATACTGCTCAACTAAAGTACAGATCCCTATCTTTTCTGTTCTTTCATTCTAACACGAGATTGCGCCACCAAATCACGTTATTTATAACACTGGATTCAGGGAACATTTCTCAAAACATGGATCAAGCAAAAGACCAGATCAAATCTTCCCTTCTCTCGTTTAACACGAGATCAATGTACAAAAGTCACGTGATTTATAACACTGGAACCGACGAACATCTCACAACAGCAAAGACAGTTTTAAATTATTTCTGTTCTGTCGCTCTAACATGAGACTGCAACACTCATATCATGTAATTTATAACAGCATGACACATGAATATTTCTCAGATCAGGGCTCAAGAAAAAAAGCGATTTAAATGTCTCGCGTTCTCTAGTGAACACCTAAGCCACATGACTGTTAAATTGGTCTATGCCAGGTAAAATGATGAAGAACATTTTTTTTTCCTTTTAACACAAAACGAAATCTGAAGAATCCCACATGCAAGCCAGAAGACGAAAACTATTGGTCAAAAAAAAAAAAATGGAAAAGCTAAATAATATTTGGATATGAATAGTATTATTTCGAAAATTTAGCAAATTCTATTATCTTCAGTTTCTATGTACACCATTGAACAGTGGTTGGTACAATGAATAGACACCAAAGGCCAAGGTTTCCTGAAGCAGGAACTAGAAAAGAACATTGAACATTCTTTTTGCTGTATTTTTTTTTATTTTTTTTTACTGTTTGCATTTTTCTTCCTCTTTTCAATCATTCTTCTCTATTTCTGGTTTTTCTTCTTGAATATTAACATTTTTCTTTTCGTTTTCTCATTCTATTTTTTCTAATTCTTCCTACCTATCCTCTCGTTTTCTTATTTCTTTCTCTCATCGTGATGTCTTTTTCGACCATCTTACCTGTCCATTCTTTCCTTCCTTTTGCTTATTTTTTGCTTAGATCTTCGTCTGAACTATCGTCGTCAAACATACAATCAGAAGAGAATCGATTTGACTTTCTTTCCTTTATACTGAATTACAGAAAACGAAAAAAGGGGTTATTGACGTCATCGTGGAACGGGAATTCTCAAAGGAAACACTGACGGAATTAGCAATTCAAGAAGTTGCAACTGATAACCTAATTTCAAATTTTGTCTTCCCTCTCTTCTCTCTTACATTTTCCCGTCTTCTTTCTTATCTTCTTCATTCTTTCTCTCGCTCTTCTTTCTATGAAATTCAAAAAAAAAAAAAAAAAATTGTCTTTTTTTTCTTGGTTTTGTTATGAGTAAATATAATTAAACTTTTGAAAATCAAAGTAGGAGAAAGAGAGATCAGGAGAGAGAAATTAAGAGAGGGAGAGAGTTAAGGAGAAAAGGAGATCGAGAGAGAGAGATCAGGAAGAGTGAGAAATCAGGGAGAGAAAGAGAGAGATATAAATAAATGACGAAGTGAGTATTTCTTATTTCTATCTAATCTTTCAACTAAACACCTGACAAAGGACGTTTGCAATTTTAACTG
The DNA here is from genome assembly GCA_963932145.1 of Acanthosepion lycidas. Taxonomy (NCBI): domain Eukaryota; kingdom Metazoa; phylum Mollusca; class Cephalopoda; order Sepiida; family Sepiidae; genus Acanthosepion; species Acanthosepion lycidas. Next base: position 50,767,228 of record OZ010603.1, on the reverse strand, counting down.
AAGAAATCAGACATTCATTCCTTTCCGCGGCATATGAAATTTCTGGGTTTAGTTTTTTTGTTGATTGCTTTTTAAGGAAAGTGTTTTTGCCCAAATTCTTTTTTATTTTATTTTCTTATTTTATACTACTTTCCTTTGTTTTTCTTTTTTCTCAGATTTCATTCGTCTATCCTCACTTTATTATTCTTTTCTTAACTCATTTATTCGTTTTTTCATTTTCCTCTTTCAAGTACAACTTACTTTCTACTCAAAACTTAATTAAAAATACAATAAATTCCCACACGGACAGAAACTAAAGGATTAGCAAAGGACGTTAGAGCAAATTATCCAACCTTGTTAAAAATGGTTATTAACCAAAATTACAACGCACACACACATGCATACAAATATATAATATAAATTATATATATACATATATATATATATATACATATATATATATATATATAATGAGAGCCAAACGATTTATCTCGTACAGATGATCATTTCGTCCATGGGAAAGTGGTTATTTCTATTGACTTTTCAATGATTGCATTGGATTTGCTAAGAAATATGTGGTGATATCTGACGAAAATATCAATATCATATTTGCTGCCAGGAAGTCAATTACATCCCTTAATGACCCCCACCTGGATTAAATGTGAGCGTAACGACTTTGACGTTTCAATGGGGGCATACGATTCGGCACAAGTAGCTGATCTTGTCTGTATTTACATTTTGGAGATAATTGGTAGATTTACTGAAGCAGAACTAGTCGATCTATATAGAAATGTTCCCAATAGTGATGGCCCTCTAATTGTTAAATTACAGAAGAAAAAAAACATTAAATCTTTTAAACTCCTGGAATTCAAGATAGATTACTTTCAATGTAAAAATAATTGATTACCTTAACATCACACTTTACTTAATTAATAATACATTTAAACCTTATCACAAGGAACACGAAACCCCTAAATATATTAACAATAACTCGAACTACCCCCATACCATCTTTAAGCAGATGCTAATTACCGTTGCTTCTAGAATCAATAAACTGGCATCTAATAATAATAGATTTCAAAATGCTCCCCAGAAAAATGGTTTTACGCATAAATTCTCTAATTTAAACCCCACAAATAACCATAGTGAACTTAAGAGTAGTAATCCACACAAAAATAGAAAAAGAAATATTTGGTTCACCCCCTCCCTCTTCTGTAGATTATCTAGAATTAATATTGGACACATTTTCCTGAAACTTAAACATTTTCAGAATAACTACACTCTATGTACGATCTTCAATAGAAAAACCGTTAAAATAAGTCATTCATGTATTGACAAGATGCTTAGAGTAATTGACTACCATAACATGTATATTCTTAACAAATGCAATGGTGTCAACAAGAATTCTAATAACCCCCTTGAAATAGCAACCATTGCCCAGTCGATGGAAAATTTAGAGTATCTAATGTTATTTATCAAGCCACAATTTACCCCAAAGAAAATAAATCAAACCACCAAGTTTATATTTGGGATGGCTGCGGGGGAATGGAAAAAAGACTTTATAACCACAGACACTTTTTCCAACCCAAGACTAAAACACCAAACTACTCTCTCCCCAAACTTTTTGGAATTGAGGGAAAAAGACCTAAACCCTCACACTGACTGGGAATTTATAGCCTTTGTTCGGACTCCAAGTAGCTTTAAGGGTAGATGCAATTTATGTTTGGAAAATCATTAAATTGAAAATCATGATATACTACTAAACAAAAAGAATAAATTGGTATCCAAGTGTCGCTATAAGAAAAAATTCCAACTGACAAAATTATTTCAACCTCACCTAACATAGTATCAGCCGAACCTCGCACTCCTCTCTTTCATTTATATTTTAATATGTGAATTTTTTTCTATTGTGACATCTTCCCTATATGTAAATTTTTTTCTATATGTGAAATTTTTTCGAGATGTGGAATTTCTTTCTATATCTAAAATAAAATATCTAAAACATGTAAAAGGGAGAGAACTCCCTTTTACATGTTTTCTATATGTGGAAATTTCTTCTATATTTAATTGTTTTAATAATAATAAATTTTCTTTTATATATATTGAATTTAAATGTAATCCTTTAAAGAATTTTTAAGTAATTAGTATAAGTATGGTATATTTAAGTTATAAACTTAGGATTTAAAAATTTATAATATATTGATATAATATAATATATCGATATATTGAGATGAGGTTATATTTAATATATTAATAGTTTACTTAATTTTTTTTTACTGTAACTTTTACTGGTTAGTTAGATATGTAGCATTGAATGGATTCATCTTAAGATCTTTTTATAAAAGTATTAATTTTAAATTCTCACTCCCATTCTATAATTATAAGTTCTTTACTAAAAGGTTTTATAGTCTTTTTTTTGTTGTTGTTCATTCTTCTTCTTTTCACAGGGGTGTTGATAGGGGGTTACATTTATGTAAGTGTCCATTTTCACCGGTCGTTGTTATCTGTACCCGACTCCGCCACAACCACTTTAGGTCCCTTAACCCCTCTTTATCTATATAACTGCCTCCTCCTCCATTATAGGCCAATTCTATCCTTCTAATTTTTACTTTTCTCTTCTTTCCTTCCCTTGCATTTTAAATTTCCTGTGAAGAAACGTCTCATTCATTTTAGTAAATGTATTTACATTGATAAGTCCAGGTAAAAACCACTTCCCCATGGATGAAATGATCATCTGTATCAGGTAAACAGTTTGGATCTCATTAATTGTAATTCACTTATAGGCTCTATAGTAAAAATTATATTGAGCTCTCTTTTGTGGATCAGTTTTAATATTTTATTTAATAGGATTTACTTGAATTACTTAGCCATGAATTTTTTGTATATATATATATATATATATATGAGAGGTAGAGAGTGGGGAATCAAAAGTCCGGCATAAAATTTAAGAAAATTTGAATAGCGAACTAGAAAACAATGTAGCAGACTTTTACTGATAACTTGTATGAGGCAACAGATATATAGTCCTATAAATGTTGAGAACACCATTAATAGGACCTGTATGAACTGGAAGATTTAAAGAAATTGAAACGAAAAAGAAACATATACTTTGAATCACAAAGAAACGGCTGACATTTTTGGAAAATATATCAAAAGAAGAGAACATGGCTATATTGAGACTGACAGGACAAGAGCGATAAAGAGGAACACAGAGTCAGATATTTAAACAAGTCTATGTAAATGGACGAAAGAAGAGGAAGTGGCGAGGATTCTAAGGAGACAAACATTACAACAGGCTAAAAAGGATAAGAAGATGTAGAGAGTCATGATCGTTAACGTTCTGGAGAGTCACGGTACATGATTAAATAAGATTAGGTGACAGAGGAATTAGTTTTTGCGTAACCACCCAAATGTTTTCGTCATAATATATATTAGGTTGGTGCAAAAATAATGTCGTTTTCTAACATATGTTACTATGTGAGAAAACGACATTATTTTTGCACCAACCTAATATATATATATATATATATATATATATATATATATATAATATTTAAAAAAAAAAAAAAAAATTATAACATAAATATGTTATAAAATCACTACAAAAGTAGCCATTTTGTTTCAACACCTTCGGTGTCTTATCAAGTGATGACGTTGAATGTAAAATAAATGTTTTTAAAAGTTTCAAATTAATTAATATTCTACGCAAGGGGAAAACGTTGTTACAAAGGCTAGATGGACCAATCAGAACACCAGTACAGGAAAATTCAAAAAGCTCGATAACGAAGTCATGTTATAATATCTATTCAGATGTTTAGTATTAAAAAATAATTTATTCCAACGAATAATTACTAAATAATTACTTTTTTGTGTGTGTATATGTCTGGGTGCTTATGTATTAGAATCTGACTGCGTTTGTTTTACGCGTGAGTTTGGGACCCCATTTACACACCATGAGGATTAAAATGTATACATTGTAAAAAGACCGGATATTAAATATAGCTAAAGTAACTTCAATGAAAAAATAAATTGAATAACATATATATTTCTTCTTTTCTCCTCAGTAATTTTATAGTTGTAAACTTGATAGCGAATAAATGTTAAATTTTGATTTTGTAATTAGCAGTTTTAAATTTTAATATTAAATTTTATCATATAATTTAGTAATTATTCGTTGGAATAAATTATTTTTTAATACTAAACATCTGAATAGATATTATAACATGACTTCGTTATCGAGCTTTTTGAATTTTCCTGTACTTGTGTTCTGATTGGTCCATCTAGCCTTTGTAACAACGTTTTCCCCTTGCGTAGAATATTAATTAATTTGAAACTTTTAAAACCATTTATTTTACATTCAACGTCATCACTTGATAAGACACCGAAGGTGTTGAAACAAAATGGCTATTTTTGTAGTGATTTTATAACATATTTATGTTATAAATTTTTTTTTTTTTTAAATAAATAATTATATCGGCTCTACTTTGTATTGAGCACTCTTTTAAGAATAGTAATTGTTGGTTATTGGAATTCATTCCATATACACCAATCATATACTTGGGTATATATATATATATATATATATATATATATGAAGAAATATAGTTTTAAGGTGTTATATTTATGGGATAAAGTGCTCAATATCAGAGATAGATCGTGTGTAAATATTAAAAGTGAACATTGAAATCAACACGCTTGTCACCTGAGTGCTGACTTCAATGTTCACACACACACAGAGACACACACACACACACACACACACACACATAAGGAAGTGATTAAAGATGAAGAGCCGTGTTACATGTATGGGCAAGAAAGTAATTTTGTCGAAACTGTAATAGAAAATAAATTATTCGGCCACAGACGATGTATCTACGTATCTATACGTGCACAAAATATACGGAGATGATATTCTCCTTAAGAGTTATTCACAGTTTACCAGCTCGTAAGTGTATAGGCTCAAACACTAATATCCCATGGTTATTATTTATTACATTGGAATCGTAATCACGATCCACTTCATCCGCTCTACAAATTATAACCACGGAATATTAGTGTTTGAGCCTTTTATATTATATTCTTACTCTGTCCTAGACATTGTGTTCAACCTGGATTCTATCATCTTGGGAATTTATATATATATATATATATATATATATATATATATATATATATATATATATATATATATATATTATAATAATAATAATAATAAAAAGGCTTCAACACTAATAATCCATGAGCATAATTCATTATTAAAAAAAAAATTAAATACATAGCGCATCACATGAACACACACAATGATATATATAGATAAACATAATAGATAAACATAATATTATGTTTATCTATATATATATCATTGTGTATGTTCATGCGATGCGCTATGTATTTAATTTTTTTTTCTTTTTGAGACAAAATTTTTTAAATTTTACTTTTTTAATTTTTACATTTTGATTTATATGGATATGCGTATCTGTGTATATGCGTATATATGTAGGAGTTTATATATGTATATGTATGTGTATGTATGTATATATATGCATATGTATGCGTATATATGTATATATATGTATGCGTATATGGATGTATGTAGATTAGTTTATATGTGTGTGTATGGTTTGGTATGTATGTATTCATATATATCTGTATGTGGGTGTATGTGTATGTATGTATGTATGTATGTATAGTTAGACGGATAGATACGGGGATACATTGTTTATTTGTTTAGATGGGTGTATGTAATTGTATGTAGATGTAAGGTTTTATGTATATATGTTTATGTGCACGTATATGTATGTCCGTATGTTTATATGTGTGTAAATGTATATATATGTAGGAGTGGATGTGTATGGATGTATGTGTATATGTATGTATGTGTGTGTCTGTTTATGTATGTATATGTATGTGTATATATATATATATATATATATATATATATATACATGTGTGTGTGTGTATATGAATATATATATATATATGTATATGTGTACATGGGTATATGTGTGTACACGCCTATATGTATGTATGTACGTGTATATGTTATTGTGTATGTGTGTATACATAGAAATATAGTTCCTTCCTAGATTAGATAATCGTTATATTTATTTTTTATATGTTTATATTTGATTTGGAACCTGTAATCGATATTAATTTTGTCAATTTTTTTTAATTACACGTCCTCCCTTTTAATAAATGCCCTTCAGTTTTAGTTCCCCCCGCCCCATCTCCCCACCCCTTTTCTTTCCTTTTTTTCTTTTCTTTTCCTCTCCTTCCCTCTTCTTCTGATCTTTAAGATTAGATCGTCTATTGTGTGTGTATGTCACTACAAAATGTATCCTTTCCGGTTATATCTTTAATGTATTAGAAATCCGACAACATTCATATTTCTCTCACTTAAACCGTCTTTGACTCCCCTCTGTTAAATTTTAATCTCCCACCTCCTCTCGTCTGTTACCCCTCTCTTTAGCTCTAACATTCGTCCCACACTCTCATACTTACACTCTCTCTAAATTTTATTTTTTATTTCCGGAGTTGTTTTTTCTGTTTTTTTTTTAAATGTGTAGGTCTGATGAATTGGATCGTATTTACGATTCCAATGGAATAAATTATGACCATGGAATATTAGGGTTTAAGCCTTTTTATTATATCCTTACTCTGTCCTGGACATTGAGTTCTACCAGGATTCTATCCTCTTGGAATTTTTTTTTATACAAATATATATGTGTGTGTATGTATGTATTAGGTTAGTGCAAAAATAATGACGGTTTTTGACGTTAAAAATAATTCAAAAAGCGTCATTATTTTTGCACCAACCTAATATATATATTTATATATTTTGCATATGTATGTGTATATTTACCACTAATATTATCTATCTATCTATCTATCTATCTATATATATATATATATAATATATATATATATATATATATATATATACATACATATACACACACACGCATACACACACTCACATATATATATATATATATATATATATATTTCTATATACATATATATATATATATATATATATATATATATATATATATATATATATATATATATATATATTAGATAAAGACGGAGAGAGAATTATGAATGATTTGTTAGATTAAATGTTTATTAAAATCTAAGGACATTTTGTCCACTTGACATATACAGGAAGACTAAATATAAAACTGAACATTCTTTTTTTTCTCATTCAAAAGACGAAAATAATTTTTATCGTCAAAATATTCTTAATCGTCTGCTATATTCTGTTTGTTTATCGTCTTTGATAAGTTTAAATTGTAGAGTATGATTTCATTTAAATGCGTCACTTTCTTCACTTAATAAAAATCGAGAAAATTCTAAATGGAAGAGAATTCGATAAAAAGGAAATAAAATTAGGCAGAAAAAATGGAACAAAAGTAAGTGGGGGGATGAAAATAAATAAATGAAGCCTCGGAGGAAGATATATACCTGACTGATTTTAAATGGAGTAAATTGTTAAAAAGAAAATGAACCTTACTGGAGATCTAAAGAGAAAATCTAGAATATGAAGGGAACTAAAATATCCTGAAGGGCCTTGCAATGGTTTTCTCAAAATTCGGAACCCAGGAAAAACTTATTCATTGGACAATATTATTTAAATAAATAAGAATCCACACATGAACACACACACACACACACATACACACACACACACACACACACACAGATAGCTAGGTACGTAGGTAGGTAAGTAGGTAAGATAAGCTGTTTGTACCATTCGACTGTGTAACGTTTCGAACACTTCCTTCAAGGTAAATTTGAACGATCATTTATTTTTGTAGTTCCACAGACCGAAACAAATTTTCCTGCGGTGTGCACTTACGGCAATTCTGAAAGAAGATGAACAACTTTTAACAAGTTCTCCAGGAAACAAATATTTATGAAAAATGCAAGCAATATTGACTGACTTAGGAATGTTCCAGTGAAGCGCGTCGAATAAACTAATACGGCGCTTTCACGCGTGACTCAATTGCAAATTGGAGCTGGTTGGGAGTAGAATATCCGAAAGCAAAGTTGTCAAATATTTACGGAGATTTTCAAACAAAACCATTGTCATGCTTTCCGTTAGGGCAGCGCAGATCACTTGACATAAACGCTGAAAGGAATACAGCGCGTGACAGTAAATTGGATACAAACACACACACACACAAACGCGCGCACACGCACACACACTCATATATATATATATATATATATATATATATATATATATATATATATATATATACATATATATATATATATATATATATATATATATACATATATATATATATATATATATATATATATATATATACATATATATATATATACGCAAATACAGGGTGCACCAGGAATACCTCCCACCTAATTGTAAGACATTAGTTATATGAAGACACCATTGCGACTAATATCTTAATATGTTGGAGGTATTTGTGCCGCACTTTGTATATATTTTTAAATATGCTATATTCACGGGGGAATCGGAAATAGATCGCTTATAGTTAACGAAAGTTTAGATATAGGGATCAAAATAGCATGGTAACTGTCAATTTCAAATCTCAATGCGATTTTCAGACCAAGAGCAACTACTCCTTATATTTTCATTTAACAGAAAAAAATAATCCACCAGAAATAGAAACATGATATAGTTCAACCAATCATATAAGAAAAATACAAAATTAAATGAATTTAAATGTATTGTAACTAATTTGTAACCCTGCAGCCGCTTAGTTAGTTGAAAAAAAAATCATCAACTTGGACGGTAAGTGAACCTAAGCTGTCTGCATTCTTAGATAGTAGTGGGACATTAATTCTTGCCACAGATAAAATCGATCCCTAGCGTGGAAATCTTTTGCCGTATCTGTCTTCCCGGTTGCCTATGTTTTTGGAAGCGAAGACCCCCAACCCCACCAACTCTCAGTTCATTGAAACTGAAAAACTTGGTGACTATATGTCAGCCTCTACAATCCACAATCTGACCCTGGAGAATGGAAATCGGCTAAACTAGTGAACGCTAGCGACCATTTGTATTAGAATTCTATGCCGCATCCGCTATACTGGAAAACCAAATTTGTTCTTAGGATCAGACAATGGGACTTTTACTGTTAAAACTTAATGTAATGGTAGGCATAAACATAAAATCCCAATCCCATCTGTCAACTCGGGATTGTCAGCTGCAGCCCTTTTTTTTCTGTGTGTGTAGTAGGAGTAGGTAGGCTTCTCTGCGTCCGGTCAATACTCCTCCCCCTTCTCTTGGACAAGAGTAGAGGCTCACACCTTGTTTCTTGTTTAGGAAGGGGTTTCCGGATCTCTTTATACCTATTTCTCTGGCCTCTGTACTGGAGTCTGCCGTGTTTCTCCCGTGACATGTGTAGTCTTTATCAATGCCTCTTCATTCTGAGAGTACATGGTTGACAATTTTCTGGTTGCTGTTTCCGACTGGTAGTGAGGAGACCTAACTCTTGCGTAGCGCCTTGAGCGGCCGCTCTGATCAACAGTTGTATAATACCGGGGTGTCTGTAGTGCCATGTCATGCATGGATAGGTGTCCCTGAATTCATCTCCGGTGGGCAACCCTGAGGCCACATTATGCTGCAGGCTGCGACAAATTCCGTCTGTCCACGTCGCCGTCGATCACTGTCTGCTTCTTCTACTTCAGGATTTTATTTTTTTGCTACCGCATTTACACATCATGAAATCTAACAACGATTCCAAAAGAAATCCTAAACCAGCCCTTAAAAATCACGTAAACCCTTTAAAATTTAATTTGCTAACATTGGTGGCATTAGATCCTTCTGCATTGTTGAATCTTTCCTTGTTGCGAACTGCCCGGATATACTGGCTCTCTGTGAGACCAACCTTGACTCATCTATCCCCTACTCTGACCTCTCGATCCCCGGCTACCTTCCACTCCTTAGAAAATATTCCCAAGAGTATTAGCATGTAAGTGAATGTAATGGATTCGATTTTCTCGGAAGCCCATATTTGCTCAATTTCGTATCCAAAACGTAAAGCCATTTCTAAAGAATTAATGGATTTATTTTTAACCCCAACTTTATTTGAAAGTTATTATAGTGGATACTTCAAATTTGAAATATGCGCCTCATTTTTATTTATTAAAAATATGTAAAGTGGATGTTCTTTCCTTAAAAAAAAATAAAATTTGCTTACTGTGACGTTCTTCGCAGCCAAGCGGTAAAGTCCGCCGGACCATACGGTAGTTTCAAAGGGGAACGCTGGTTTGTTCCCAACCGGAGAACGCATTTTATTTACTGGGATTTATCGAATGCTCAGACCTATAGGCGTAATATACACTGTTTAATAAATATAAATGAAACATCTCTTTCAAATACGCAGTGTCCACTATAATAACGTTTAAATAAATATATCACCTTAAAAGTAAATCTATTAACTCTTTATATATATATATATATATATATATATATATATATATATATATATATAGTGGATTCGTATTCGACGTATGACGGTCAAGCAGCTCAGTTTGCTAGGAACCGACAGCCCAGACACCACATGATTTGATTATAGCGGTGAGGGCTTTGTGCAGAACCAACCACACTTTTTGAAGGGCCAAATACAGAAACCTGGTGCATTACGTGCTATAAGTTCTCCAAATGACACTCCGCAGATTTTGAATTTAGAGTTGTTTTTCACCTAGTTCATCGAAGACTATAGAATCCAGTCCCCATAGCTGGACAGAGAAGAGGTGTATTAATAGCTTTCCCAAGAGTATTAGCACGAAGTGAATGTATTAGATCCGATTAGAATTCGAACACGGCTCTCCTCAATCCAAAGCCGCTATCCACTACTCCACCATGTCTTCTGTTCTTATATCTATTTATCAACATCTATTCATCCACATATCCCTTTCTTATTTTCTCTCATGAATAGGTGTTCATAAACAGATACAAGAATGAGAAAAATTAAGATAAATGTGTCCCAATATTGCTTACGCTAATAAATGTAATAACGAACTTCGATTTACATAATCTTCATACCAAGAAGTTATGATCTTCTTTGAAAGTCTGCAATTGCAGGCAAAGTAGAAAAAATCGGCCAGTTGAACCGTTTCAAAATTTGTATCAAATGAAAGGGAAGAAAATTGATTAAAAATAACTAAGAACGTGCTTGTAGTTTTTCAAATAATCTACACAGAAAATATCAGAATCTTTTCCGAATTTGCCGCCAGAAGCGGAAACAAATTAAGATAATAATAATAATAATAATAATAATAATAATAATAATAACCCCAAGGGATGTTGTACATATTTGACATCATACTGTAGACTTATAATATCACTAGGAAGGAGTTAAGCACATAAATATATCAAATAAAAAATTAAATTCGATTTGATAAAGTACTTTTAATTCAATATCAACATATAAAATATATATTTCTTGTCAAAATCGATTTTTGATTTCTGGTTTTGTGGATTGTAAGAATTTAAGAGAAAAATACATATAAAGTAACATTTTATTGGATGTAAAAAATACTTTTGTGCCTATTTTTGTATTTGAGAAAAAAAAAGTGTCGCAAGCAAATGGAAAGTGTTGTTTCCGAATTTCTCACAATTCATTTTTTTAAAAATAAAATGAACGGTCAACTACGCACGATTCTCGATAATCGATTACAGTCTCTATTCGAATCTGTGTATTCATGTATCTTTCCTATCAATTGATTAGTATTTAGATATCACTAAATTTACTTCTTACAAATCAATCCAACATACAGTTCATAAAGTAGATTTATTGTACAAGGCTAACACTAGGTGGCCGATTTAACTTAACGTCAAGAACAGATCTGCAAATAAGTAAAACATGCATTTGTTTGGTGAAATCGCATTGATCTAAATTTGTGATCTACAAAGTTTGCATAATCGATTTATGCACGAGTCTTGTGAATCGTAAAATATATTTTACTATCAAAAGGACCTTTCAAAAAATATTTCTTTGTGAAAAATGCGCAAAAAGAATATATATATATATATGTATATATATATATATATATATATATATATATATATATTGTCATCCGCAGACAGGCTTTTCCGCTGTGTGACTGCGCTTCAGTGTAGCTAGGCGTCCGATTCCTTCAAGCTGGAATCGAATCCCGACCTATTTGACATTACGTTATAAAATATCAATAATTATTAACTTCCTTTTATTAAAATTTCATCACTTAGCATCATCCATAATTTACTAAGATTTTTCAGTTAGCCTGATGTAAATTAAGTACGTACTTAAATAAAGAATTGTCAAATATTTTGCTTCTGTTTATAAATACCTATTGCAAAATAAAGTGCTTATATTTACCTTGATGATGTTCATCAGAGGGCGAAATGCATGCACGCGCGTGTGTGTGTGTCTGTGTGTGTGTGTGTGCGTGAAAACTACTGGAAATTTAACTCTATTTCAGTAACACATGAACATTTCCACATTATAAATTGAATAAATTAAATTTAAGAAAAAAACAATTTTATTAATAAATATTAGTTAAATGTTAATTAAAATTACAAAAATTTGTTAATATTTGAAAGCATTTTTAGCTTCTATATAATGTTCTTTTCCATAATTTTTTTGGGATAGAAAGATGAGAGAGAAAAACAACAGCAATATTTCAGATTTGACCTTTAATGCGATTAAACTCATTGAAAATAACTCCACATTTGATTATAAAAGATACTGAGAATAACAGCACAAACAGTTCACAGTTCTTTGTCTTCCCAATGTACAGAAAAAAATTTGTGAGTTTTTACACATTCACACAGGGATATTTTCAAGCGACATTTCTCGACACCGTTGGAAAGACAATTAAAGATCGTTTTGATAATGAAAGCTTGGACGTAGGCAGGAATCCATTTGCAGGCAAAATGTAGCAAGAGTTAATTTCTCTAGATGATTAAACAGAAACATACAACTGTCTTGAATCGACCTAGTGTCAGAGGCAGTTAGGTATTTCTCAAATCATTTTCTGAGCTCAGATAAAAAAAATATGATTTCCAATATCAAATTTAATGTTGCTAAGGACTGATAACTTGAAAAACTAGGGCCACAATATATTCCTGCTTGACTTTTTGTAACCTTGTTCTGTACTAAGCAATTTTTTCTTTCATTTATTTCCCTTTCCTATAATCTGTGGTTAATATGTGATTTCTTTTCATCGATCTGTTGCAGGTATGTGGATTTCCAATCTCCGAAAAATTCCAGGTATGAAGCATCGATTTTAAGGTAATTATTTTAGATCGTCAAAATCAGTCGTAAAATCATTGTTATTTCAGCGAAACAGGTAATTTTCAGCTAAAATTATATCGGAACATCAAGATAACATCAGTTCAACCGATCAAAAAATCTCTTCTAAATGAAATTTTCAAATACTCGTTACATTGACTTCTGTTAATGCTGCACTATGCATAAAAATGTTTTGTGTGGTACCCCGAAAAATGATTAAGGAACATAAAAATGAAGATGGAAAATAACTGAATATAAGATACTCTGATATCTCAAGAAATCTTTCAGACATTTACTTTTTTTTTACTTGTGCACTAGGCTAGACTCATATTGTAGGAATCAGCAGCAATCATCCATTGTACTCGGGTCAAACTGGATTGATACCACGATTCCTTTTCAGATATGTTCTAGTATGATCTCTCAACATTACACATGAAAATGCGAGGTGCATTTTAAGACACATCCAACATGTCATTCTCTGATACACTGTTAGTATGTGATTTATTAAATTAGTAGAGATTTCAGCAAAATTCAATGTTTCGTGCTACGAGCACAAATGAATCACGTGCCACAGTGGATACAAATATGTAATGGCTGTCATTTTGAGAAATGCCATAGTTTCATTTATTCCCAAAGATGAATAGCGCAGATGTGGCTTCTTATTTCTGTTAGGGTTTTACATTCTTTTGTGCAGATGGGACAACGTTGGGCATCTCTTGCAATAGTTGTAAAAATTATATTTTGATTAACTTTGTGTGACATCGTTGAAGATTTTTTTCTCCGTAGATACAACCACATTCATTATACTTTACATCAAATTTTATCTCATCATTTACATGGATTAACATCATAACCCTTACGAACATCTCTTGAGATTTTTTCTCCATGCTCAGCACGATTCTGTTTTTATCTAGATCGTTCAGCCTGGAAAAAAGCCGTGCTCATGAGCACGGCTTTTTTCCAGGCTGAACGATCTAGATCAAGATTTTCCAAATCATTTTGCATAATATTGCTTGTTTCGGAGAGAGAGAAAGTGCCAAAAGTATTTCTCTTTATATACTGTAATACTTGTGTAGATATAAATCAGACATGGTATCTCCAATCAAGAGCATTGCCAGTTAAACCAAATATATTAACAGCTAAAATGATTCTGAATGATGATTTGGTATCACTATACTCTATTTTATCTCAGTAGTAAAATCTTTGTTGATAGGTCTTCTTGATATTAGCATATCCGTACAAGATTTAAAGTTTTCGTTATTTATCTCTGGAAATCATGGCTTTATTCTCGTTTCACTTTTATTAATCTATTTTTCTCGAGGATTTTGCTACAGAGCAAACTCTTGAGTCGGCAGAGTAGTTAGTAGCTTACCTTCAGCGTGGAGGATTATTGTAATTTAGAAGAGTATGGTTAATGAATTTTATTCCTACTAAGTCGCTGCCACTCTCTCTCTCTCTCTCTCTCTCTCTCTATATATATATATATATATATATATATATATATATATATATATATAGATAGACAGACAGACATGCACACACACAGATATCAAATATACTTCGCAGCTTGACATGCGTGAATGATAGATATGCAAGTATTGATAGAGTTTGATAGCTAGAAATAAAAATATGAGTTTGAACTAAATTTAACAGAATTATGTTATATCTGGAGCAAAGTTGCCTATGAACAAGACAAAATGAAAGTTAAACTCATTTTTAATGCCTTTTGAAATTTTGTGATGTATAGATTATTTAGTAAATCGATAGACATACTCAGACATAGACACGCAGGCACTTGTACGCGCGCGTTGAAGTGTCAAATGAACTCTTTATGCTTATCAGTACAAAAACTGCAATCACTAAACACCGTTTCATTTCTGGGAGAAGCCCCTTATATATATATATATATATATATATATATATATATATATATATATATATATATATATATATATATTTGTGTGTGTTGTGTGTGTATTGAATTTGTATGACTGATTGATGTGATAATTCACATGTAAATAATGTAAACAATGATAACTCCACAACGTAGAAATTCAGAGAGATGGCGGACAAGGTTGTCTATACATTTTTCTTATTATATTTTCTGATTGGTGTATGAGGAGCTACACATCCAGATGGAATTTATGAAGTATGCTCTCAAAATTTCATTATGATTTAATTCTAGAAATTTCGATGGTTATTATCAAGAACACTGACATTAGTTTGCAGTAAGATAGAGATTAATTTAAAATTTAAAAGATACTGATTAATTCAATTCTTTTGGAAATGTTATTTTAAATACTCATGCTACCGTAAATGGTGTCTTGTGTTAGGCGACTTACTTAAGCATCATCATTAGTCTTAGGACTGGAAGCATCTGATAGTTATTTGCACATGTCATGGTATGTATCCATTCATGCAGAGCACGTTTTGGTCAAAGTTGATCTGGCAGAGATTTTATCAGTCTACAGGTCAGACCACAGCTGATGTTCTAACTTGAACGCTCGCCTTGGTTTCTGACATTTGGTCGTTGATTCAATCAGGCGAATCCTTCGCCCTGTTCATTGACTTCAATCTATAAAGCCAATGGATAGACAATTTTCATTTAAAAATATATTCCGTTGGGAGTAACATTTTCTTTTAAATTTTAAACCTGATTTTCCCCATAGGAAAAAATTGTTTAATGCGGGTTAATGTTAATAAAAATTGCTTTAGCTTTTTTTGAGTCATTCTTTAAAGAAAGAGTCAAACTATATGAAACTATTAGATAATTTTTTGTATACTAAATTTAATAACAAAACCCGAAAAAAACAATAACAAAGAACAAGGCTCGAAAGCCACAAAGCTACAGGCGAAATGTTAATAATGTGGGTAATATAAATGGAAGAGAGGCCAGTTGTAAAGAATACTGACTATATAATACTGTGGAGAATATTGCAATATTGAGACTTACTGTCACTCGGTTCCCCATGACATCCATCAGATACGGTGAGAAATTCATGAGCATTTCGCTAATTGGGTGATCGAATATTATCATCATCGCCAAGGCAATATTGTATTCTCTTTACATTCAGTACTTAAAACATTTTGACACATTTAATAGCATCACTATTGTCACTCGACTGTTCATTCCACTTTTTGCTCCAGGAATAATAATAATAATAATAATAATAATAATAATAATAATAATAATAATAATAATAGGAGAAATAAGAGAAAAGGAAGTGTGAAAGGGGGGGCGGGTGATTCGCATGTGGCTACAAGTCTGTCTCTTGATTTTAAAAAATGGTAACTATTTTTTCATGATTAATTCTATTTCATTTTCCTCTTATTTGATTGCTTATCGTTTTTCGTCCATTTAAATTGAAGAGCTTTGAAACAAAAAAGAAAAAAGCAAAATGAGATCATCAAGAAAATGAAATTCGATGACTGCTGACGACTTCAGAATTCTATCAAGATTTTTTGGGTCGCGCTGGAAGACCAATAGACATTTTTTCATTTCTTCGTCTTTTCATTTTTATTTATTTTTACTTATGTCTTCTCTTTGGATTCATTTGAAAAAGTAACTTCTTTACTTTTCCTTTATTCTTTTTATTTTATTGTCTTTTTTATAACTCGACCAGATTTTATCTTAATAGGAGTAATCAACATCAACATCAATTTCTTTCTAAAAAGACATCAAGTGATGAGTAGGATACGAAAGAAAGACAATGATAATATATATATATATATATATATATATATATATAATATTCATTTTTATATTCATACTTCATATATGTTTGAGAATCATTATCCATCAATCCCTATAAGTAAAGAAAACAATTTAAATATATTGACTTGTACAGCCTCAAACACCCCAATATATATATATATATATATATATATATATATATATATATATATATATATATATATATATATATATATTCTGTGGTAGAGATAGTTGAGCATTTGACACCAGCTTTGTAGACGGTGTTTGAAAAAAGTTAAAAAGAATTTTAAATACTGATTTCAATTTCTCTAGCTGGAGGATTGGCACAGTACAATCTACTTAGTACCCATGCGATTGATCAATGGGTGTGCCTTTGTGCATGTTAGTGTGCATTAAAACTCACAATACTATTGGAGTGAGCTGTCAAACCTTGGATCGTTACAAAGCTTGTTTATTGATTGTTGTAATTTGTTTTCTCATATAGAATTGTCTAGTTGGTATTATTATGCCGACTGAGTCGCTGCTATCTGTAATAACTAATTATAAAACTGACGATACTATGAACATACGAATAGAGAAACAATTTTACCAAAACGTATTTCTTCGATTTTTCTGTGTCTCATATATATATATATATATATATATATATATATATATATGAAAATATATAGAAAATAGGAAAGAACTGGTAAGGTAAATAATCTAATGTTCTTTAGTATTTTTGTTATTATTTAAAAAAAATAGTGATCGATACAAAAGTAGAGCATAAATATAATTATTTATTTAAAAATATGATTCCAACATGCTACAATTTAATTCAAATAATTATATTGAAGTTTTCGGCTCTTGTTTTGAAACATGAGAACTCTTATGTAGCGTGTTGGAATCATATTTTTAAATAAATAATTATATATATATATATATATATATATATATATATATATATATATATATATATATATATATATATATATTCCTTGAAAAATTATATGGATTGCGCTCTTTGGGGAGAAAGTGTGAATTTTTAAGCATTGACTATTGCCGCTTCTAATGCAATACTCCTCGATAAACCATGTCCAATTCTCACTGACGTGTTTATCTAAAATTAAATACGTTTAAATTCACCTTCATTGCTGACGTGCGACAATGGCGTCGGTGTAGATTCTCCGACTGACGTCAGTCCGGTTTTGACCCTTGCTAGATGCAACCCGATGTCTAGTCACACTGATGAGCTGTGAAACAGTCTGTCTCTGGAAGTATATATATATATATATATATATATATATATATATATATATATATATATATATAACGTGTATGTAGGCAGAAAGAATTCGTTCGCACATTGTATTGAATTTAACTGACAAGACTTGTCTATTCAATTATGAATATTATGAACATATTTAGCATCTGTATATACATATAGAGGGATGAGTGAATGTATTTACAAATATATTACATTTTAAGTACATCCACTTTACGTTTTAATCATATACGAGTAAATATATGGAGGTATGAATGTATGTAAAGTTTTTTTTTTATGAATTTAGGCATTAGATAAAAAAATGTGTGTTTGCGTGTGTGTGTGTGTGCGTGTATGTGTGTGTCTGTAGCCGGGTAATTAGAACATTCGTTTTTCTACCCTGAGACTCGGGTTCAAATCTCACCATACGCGTTTTTTCAGGCTCTTATCAGTTTTATATCGATTGTGCGGCAAAGCGTCTGCAAATCATACCACATGTTGATCGCCAAAACTAGAGGGTAGTTGGGTATACAGATTCTCTTTGAAAGTATCTGATGGTTGTGATAGCTCTGCCACAAGTCACCATGTCCGAGGGTTTGAGTGTACTATCGTTGTACAAATTGCTGATTATGTCAGATTATGTGCCCTCCACTAGTAACTGAAAATTAGATCTGCTGAGCATAGTTTTATAAATCACAAGTGGGGTCTCAGTATGTTGAACAAATGCAAATACGCCTGCGCAAGCATCTGCAACAAAGAATGTAAATGTAATCAGTTCATTATATGTTTTCTAATGGTATGATGTAATCAAGAAGTACTACTTGTCGCATATTTGGCTTATCGGCAACTAAACCGGTTCTTCTACTGGGCTTTTTTTCTCCTGATGAATGTGGCTAGACAGCCAACGTTGATTAGAAAAACAAGACCTGTCAATGTGCATCTGAATCCTTTCATGGGCTCAACGGCTAACAAGTTAATACCTGAGTTTGAATCCAGGCACACAGTTCACTGGAAGCGTTAAACCCGTTAGCCTTCATTAAGGTATCAAACTAGGAAAACATGTGCCAACAGCGGCCTTTCAGTAACCAATTGTGTCCTTCTTTTTGTGAAAAATTATGTTTTTAATATCTGTTTATATTTCTGAGATGAGGTATTATGTACATTATTTACATTATTCGGACTATTAACCTGATCTTTGTCGCCATATTTATTACAACGTTTCAGCCATTGTACGCTCCGGCCTTCTTCAGGTGGTTGGAATGTCGAACTGAACCCTTTATTTCGCTCACTGGGGTAGACTCTTCTAGTTCCACATGCCATGTTTTAATGGATGTCAGTTATCAGTTATCTACTGTTAATTTTCCCTCTGAAAGTTCTCCACTGCCTTAACTGGGTATTGAACTCACACTCTTTGGTTCCTGTCATTGGATCTAACCAGCGCCTTTATCAATTGTGCCTACAGCGTAAAGAAATGGATCGTACGCTGCTTACAACACCGTGCAAAAGTCATAAGTGGCGACACAGAGATGTTAGATAAGGAATTGGTCAGTATAAGTAGTACCCTACAACGTAGCAACTACCCTGGGTACATGGCAGCAGCCCCCCAAAACTGGGATAGGCGGGTACAGGAGGAGGAGGATAACAGCACTCAGAAAACAGTCTGCCTGCCTTATGTGAAGGGGTTATCAGAGAAAACACAAAGGATCTGCGGTCCATATAACATCAGGACAACCTTCAAAAGCTTGACGACACTTCGCAGATATCTCTCCTGAGTAGGACCCCCCTAGAGAGGGGAACATGACTAAAGACTGTGTGTACGCTATCCCGTGCAGCTGCGGAAAGGAATATAAAGGAGAGACAGGCCTCCCCATCAAGGTAAGGCTTCAAGAACACCAGAAAGCTGTAACACGAGGGGAAGTAGAAAAATCAGGCGTGGCTGACCACATATGGAGAGAGAAGAGAGATCACCGCCCTCTGTGGGATCATGTTGAGATCATTGACAAGGAACACCATTGGAAAATTCGTAAACTTAAGCAATCAGCACATATGCTAGACCACAAAAATCTCCTGAGCCGACCAAGCATAGAAATAAATGCAATATGGGAACCAGTAATAAGGATGCCAGAGAAAAGCAATAACAACAAAGTTGCAATATGAGCTCTGGTAAAAAAAAAATGAATGATAACAGCAAAAATTGCAATATGAGCACTGGTAAAAATGGTTGCTGAACACATTCGGTTTATAATACCCAGAAATTCATACCCAGATGTCCTCAAGGACACATGGCACAGTGGATAAAGGCGTTGGTTAGATTCAGTGACAGACCCAATGAGTGTGAGTTCAATACCGAGTTAAGGCATTGGAGAACTTTCAGAGGGAAATTAGCAGGAGATAACTGATATCCATTAAAACATGGCACGTGGAACTAGAAGAGTCTACCCCAGTGAGCGAAATAAAGGGTTCAGTTCGACATTCCAACCACCTGAAGAAGGCCGGAGCGTACAACGGCCGAAACGTTGTAATAAATATGGCGACAAAGATCAGGACAATAGTCCGAAGAATGTAAATAATGTACATGATGTTAGAGAAAGACATTGACCAAAAAATTTAAAAAATGTCATTATATATGTATATACGATGGAATACTGGAATATATCTGACCAAATAATCAAATAGCAGAATTTTTTCGGAAGAGTTTTTTGATCGAGCGAAGAACTTTTCAGCACCCAGTCGGCGGTATGCCGCGTCAAGTTTGAAATAAGTCGAAATAAGTATAAAAAAGGAAAAAGTATACTTTTGCATTTAATTAATTCTTAACAAAAAAAATAACCTATAGATAAAATTCAAATGAACACTGTCGAAATTTGCCCTGAAGAGAAGCCCTACAGAGTAAGGAAATTAACTTGAGGACTTTGTCTTCCTGAGTTCATGACAATTTTCCGCCTATCAAAACGTCCAAACCCCACCCTGAGATGAATCATTCTAGTCAATTCCATAATGGACTTTCCCAACAAAACAAGACAGCCACAGAATTATTATTATTATTATTATTATTATTATTATTATTATTATTATTATTATTATTATTATTATTATTATTATTATTATTAAGTAGTAGGATAATACCCGTTAAAATAGAGGTTAAATACGCCGTGATCGCTACTTCTAAGACTAACATGGTATATGTGCACTGTTAACTGGTAATTGCAAATTTAGATGCCTGCTCACATATTCTTCGCATAAAAGAGGGTATCTGAGCAGACATCAAATGCTCTGTTTCTTCCGGACGTGGATGATCATTACGCTCCACAATTTCCTGCCTTATAGCTGTAATTAATATCTCTTCTCTTACTATTCCTGTTTTGACATTAATTTTCATTTAGCTAACCTAATTGCTGTCCTATCCCGTGAGTATAAATTTTTCCAAACCCTCTTTCCTCATTATCTATCCAAAAAATTTCAGTTGTATATTTGTGATTTAATACAGTTTTATTTCAATTTTCTTTAAAACTTCCTCATTAATCTCATGCTCCGCCCATGGTATTCGCAGCATTCTTTCGCAGAATCATATTTGTTTCAAGTCTCCTCATCATGTGTGAAGAAATTGTCCAGCATGCATTGTTCAGGATTGATAGTACATTGTTCAAAATTCTTTTCTTTGTTTTTAACGATATTTTCCTATTCTTAATACATTTTCTACTTTTTGGTAGACATCTTCGTTATTTCAAGGCGCCTTCGGAATTTTTCGGCATATTTTCCGTCGTCTGTCATAGCAGTTAAAAGAATGTCAACTTTTTTTACTTACTTGATTTTGACATCTCCGATTCATCACTTGCAACATGGGCGCACATCTTGATAATGGTCAGATATTGTCCTTTTACAATTGATTGTTAGTCCTTTCTTCCTGCTTTCCTTTACTACCTTATGTAGGAGCATACATCAGAACACTTATCTAGTGATTATATCACTTTCTAGATTGACACACTATCGGAAGTTCTAACCAAAGCTGGTTATAATTTATGAATTTTATACGTCTGGGATTTAAGTGACTGACAATAGAACGTGGAAAAGTTACATGCTCCTTATATTCAAACAAATAGTTAATTGGTGAATAAATCTCCAGAATATTCGATATCACACCTTAATATTCTTGGCGTTTTTCTATCGATTGGAAATTTTTATTTAGATCTAGTGAACGATTACAAGCCTTCCCAACAGGATCGATACAGCTGTCACTTATGCTAGCTATTTTTCACTTCTCTTGCGAATTCAGTATTTTTTCTAAATTATTTTTTTTTTTCATTTATAAAGCCAGGATGTATTCACAATTTATCACTGCATATGATAATTAAATTCAGTTTCTAGAATTAAATTATAAAAACCCTTAATATATATATATATATATATATATATATATATATATATATATATATATATATACAGAAAGAAGAGGAGGCGCCGAAAATTCAAGATTAAACTTTTTTTAAATATTTACTTTAGATGTATAGTCTATCCGATATATATATATATATATATATATATATATATATATATATATATATATATATATATATATATGATGTGGCACTTATGCACATGCATATACAAGCATGTATATGTATATATTTTTTCTAGTATTCCAATAGGTTTATACTGACTCCGCCGTCTACTAGAACGTATATTAATAAAATAACCCGAACTAAATGATTGACTGATCTTTATTGATCGATACAATTTTCTGAAGAAAAAAGTAATTTTTGCCACTGAATCGGTCTTCAAAAATCTCCTGGAAAGCCAACAGGGCGTCTGCTTTCCGAACCCATTTGAACTGATTTCTCCAATGAAACATTTCCTTTTTCACGACTTTCACGTTTACTTTCCTTTTCTTAGAAAAGGATTTGAAAGTCGTGAAGATATTTTTATTATATGAGAGCCGTAAAACAATTTTTTCAAAAATGAATTCGAACTTTTATCATGAAGTTTAAATTGTGAAAAAGTTCCAGAGTTTAGGACCAAAAGTTTCTTGCGATTTACGATGAAAAAAATCTAAAAATACTCATCAACAAAAGAAAAGAATTTACTGCCTTGGAAGCCAGAGAACTGAATTGACTTGTGGAAAAATCTTGTAAATGTAGAATTCAACTAAAAAGGAGAAAACGATATGAATTTAATCTAAATTACCACAATTTCCTGTACTCACTATCAAAAGGTAATCATGAGGAATCAGACAAACATCTTGGTAACAGCAAATGCATCACAAAATGGTGGTCAGATGTACAAAAATCTTTTAAGATTAAAATTTGCTACTTTAAAATGTCAAAACAAAATTCAGTTGGGATCCTTACTATGAAAATTGAATTTAAAAAATGAAAAACATTTTATGGATTGAAAATACTGTTTTGTGGATAGGTCGATTTATAATGTATACTTTGGGGTTCCACGATTATATAAATATTTCCATTTGGAAGTTTGAAATGCATTAATTAAAATAATCATCAGTTTGATGACCAAGTGTTGCTGAAAATATGAAGCCAATTGTTTTATGTGAATATCTATCAAAATGTAAATACAAAATACTGCAACAAATATATACCACATATGTCCTAAGTGAATGTTATTTTTTACTTGAACCACTACATAGTGTGAGGGTTAACAATCTGGTCTTACAGCCTAATGCGCTATCCTAGTGATTTCTATAATCTTTGGTTGTCCAAACATCCCCGAACTGACTATAATATTGTTTTTATTTCTGACAGATGTTATTAGCATAACTTTGTGGATGTTTGGTCTTTCGCTGACACTACATTTCCAGCACAAAATTTCTCTATTTTAACTAAGATATTTATGTGCTATTTTTGAAAGAATATTTTTACAAAATTTGTTAGAAAATGCTATTCTAGAACAACATAAGCCCATCTATGCAATCATCTGGTGGCCTATCTTTTATACTCTTTCCTTTTTAAGAAAATGTACAAATATATATCTTTTACAAAAAGTGAGTTTCAAGAGATCGACTGTTACATGAATATATACGTTAATTTTTCTGATATACTCCCAGAATCCCTAGAGTACGCATGGAACTTAGGAAATTCTTTGTGTGGGAAAGATTAAAAAATTGTTTACGGATCTATTTGGTTCTTGAAAAAGAATTTATTTAAAGAGGAGGAATATCAATTCCTCCTCTTTAAATAAATTCTTTCCAAATAAATTCAAAAAATCGATTCTATAAAAAAGTTCAATGTGATTATTCATGACTAGAAATGAACAGGCAGGTCTCGTATTATTTAGGTTACGTTCTGTAAAAACGGTCCCGTCTTTTTGTTTGTCTCCAGATTCTGACTTGTTTGAAGACCGTTTCAAATTTAACATTCTTCTGATAAGTTAGAAATTTAGATCTACTCTTTCAAATAGTATTAGGTTGGTGCAAAAATAATGACGTAATGATGTCGTTTTTTGACATATTTTTTAACGTCAAAAAACGACATTATTACGCCATTATTTTTACACCAACCTAATAACTTAACACTTGATGCAACTATAACTTAACTGACACTGAGGATCAGTTTCAAATAATATCTCAAAATTAACAAAATCTCAAATATTGTATTCACCAATATAACATCCAAAAACAAAGGTAGTGCTGAAAAGTACACACACACACACACACGCACATATATGTGTGTGTTTGTGTATTACACACAACGCAAAAATAACACTGCAGCAACCCTCAACGTTTCATTATAGATAGCATATATTACATATTATATTACATATACCTGTGACGTTAATAAAATAAAGGCTCTATCCGCATCAGACAGACATCATACTATTAGACATTTTATTCTTAGGCGTTAACAAAAGACTGTATTCTCGCACAGATACGATAATGCAGGTAAGGAATACGAACCTGTGATACATTATTCTATGATTCTCTCGCCTCTTGAGGCAATATCGCAAACTTATGACACGAGTCGTTATATTGTGCCCTATACAAGTGCAATGTAGAATATATTTGACTGTCGGGTTAACCAAGGATGCTGTAGATGATCTTATAGAGACGGTTGAGTAGTATAGGGGTCATGTGGGTAAGCATTATCCTACTGGAACAGCACACCGCCTTCCTTTTGCGGTAATGGAGTGAATTATGAATTGGGCTGTTATACGTTTTCTCTTCAAACACAAAAAATAATAGGATTTAAGATACTATCCAATATCATGAGACCAAGAGAGGAAGGTGTATCTTGGGCGTATATACCTTGGAATATGTCGTTCGCCAGGTCTACGCCGCACACGCAAACGACAAACTTTTATATGAAGGCACAATCTGTTTTCCTCGCTGAAAATTATTAGATTCTACGTGTGACCCAATTATGGCGCGATTCGGGACCTGCTCAATCATAATATGGCGTAAGTTGAGGTCTATCTCTCACGATACCAAATTAAGATTCTTCTGAAACAGTTCGAATATAACAAAACTAACATATGTGCATCAGCGTGGAATGCCACCTGCTCACAATGAATTCGTTCACCACACTGAACATTAACGCTCTATTTTCCACCATCTACAGCTCAGACTCATATGATAAACTTGTAGAAATGTTATTTACATTAGAAATAATGTAATCTTTGATGTTATTACCAAAACGTTTCGGCTACTGTGACCCCAGCCTTCTTCAGGTGTTTGTCGATCTGGGTAACCATTAGGGAATATATAACTGAACTATTTATTTAATCTCTGGGAGGTAAATTGTTATTGTTATACTGTCAATGTCTTGGGATATCTATTTTTAATTTTTAGCGTTGCTCAATTATTGTTCGCCTCCCTTCTGTCTTCACTGAATCTTGGTCTATGCAACCCACCTAAGGAATTGAACTCACTATTATTCAGTACCCACCCTGATAGATCTAGTCTAGAACTACCTCCACACATCGAGGCTTTCTCTTACTATAAGTAGCGAGATTGTATCCATCAGCGGTTTGCTAGGCCTGCCGTGTAGCTTACACAATTTGGCATTCCTCCAGTGGCCACTCATCTGAGTACTGACCAGGCTCCACTTAACTATTATTATGGTATCAAAATTCAATCAAAAGATGACCAAATACTTTGAAACTTCATACAGAATAATCGGTATATAGATTAGATCGACAGACAGGCATGTGCATATTATTTCCCAGAGTACACTGTATCCCAAAATGTACGCAAGACTAATATATAAATGATGAAGCAAAAGTTGTGCCCCATAGGCACAATTCATCAAGAAAATTTTATTAAATAGTTGTTTTATTTGCTACTCAAAAATGTCCTTCTCCTTTTTCAAACAATTTTGTGTCTGAATGATTCATTAACACGTCAGAGAGTTTCCTGTCATTTTACTGCCTCCATATTTAATTATTTCTTTATGTCCCTCAATATTTCTTGGGTGCGTCTGATAAACAACTGATTTCAAATGGCTCCACAGAAAAAGATTTAAAAAAGCATTGGACACTTCCGTTATGCCATTTTCTGCTGGGAAATGCGGGTATCGAAATCACAAATGCACGCCCCATCCTTCGGTAAAGGCCCCCGAACTCCCTGATGTGTAACGTAGTATCATTGTCTGTGATTAGCTCACAGGGTAGTCTTTTCTCACAGAATACCGACTCCAGTTGACGTATGATACTCAATGAGTCTTGGTGGTGTAACGGCGGCCACACAGAAAAACGTGACGGGCCACAGTCTGTTAGTGGCCAGTAATGGCTGCCAGAGTAGTGAGTGATGTCCATACTAAGCCGGAACCAAATACAGTTCATTCCCAGTCTGCCATTTTGCCAACGAACTGGCGTTGGATCTATTGCTATGCACTCCACACAGATTCGAATTGCCAACTTTACCATGGCCTTTGGTACGGAAGGACATATTCTCCTTACAAAATCTGGTACGCCACACTCCGTCGATGTATTTCCATTTATTTTCCATTTTATATATATATATATATATATATATATATATTAGTGAGAAGTAATGGTTTGCCATATAGAATCTATGGTATGCACAATCTCATCCATCGAGAATCCAAACATTGAAAAGTTATATAGAGGATCCACAAAGAATGAATTTAAAATAAGGGGGAGACAACACAAAAGCTTCAATAATATTAGAAATAGAAATCAGACATCATTTTCTATATATTTTTGGCACTTAAAAGAAACAAAGGAAACACCAAAAGTAAAATGAAAAATAATAAATAGAACAATCACTTGTAAAACCCGGGATGACCTTTATGTCTACATGAAAATTACACATTATTAAATTTCTAAAAAACGAAAATTTATTAAATGAAAGAAATGAGATAACGGTTTTGTGCCGACACCAACAAATATTCGCCTTAAATAATTAGCATTTTATAAAAAAAATTAAAATTTCAAAATCTATTAAAAGTTCAATTAAAGCAATAGGTTTAAAACACAACCCAATCATAATCTTAAAGTCCCTTTAAGAAGACGTCAAAAAACACAAAAATAAACACAAAAATACTACCAGAACTACAATATCAATAAGTTAAAGTCTTAGCATACAGTAAAAAAAAGAAAAACAGAACTACTATATCAATCAGTTATAGTTTTAGCAGTGTGTCTGATAAGATTAGCCATTGTAGGCCGACAAAAAATCACAACCCAACATTACTCGATTCCAAGAACTTGACATATCACAAAGACACGTCCTTCCATCAAAGAAGTGACCCCTCAATAAAGAAAAAACAAACCCTAGATCACACCACCATTCAAAACTATAAATGAATAAAACATTCCATACCATAGTTATTCCAAAACAATGCTTGAGGATGAAACTGCCATCCAGTGGTTAAGGTTTAATATTGGAATTAAACTTAAATACTGCTGACCACTTTCGAAAAATAGTGATTTCTATGTTTAAAAAAATTAATAATTAGAAATAGAAACTGTGTTTAAAAAAATTAATAATTATAATCTAGGCTCTACTTGTGTTTCGAGCAGTTTTTTTTTAAAATAAAAACAAAAATACAAAAAAAACATCGGATGATCAATCTAACAGTTCTTTCCTATTAAATCAATGCACACACACACACACACACAGACACATATATATTCTGTAGTCGAGGTTTCGCAGATTTTGAAAATCATTGATCAGGTGTATATTTTCATATACCATTTTCTTCTTTAATCTCCACCGAGTAGAGATACGGAAATATTTTTATTTTGATTATGATTATTGTTAATGCTTTGAACCTCGATATTGAGCCCAATATTACAAAGACTGCTAACCTGAGAAACAAACTTAGTCCACGTTTTTTGCAGTAAACGTTTGTGGGGCATAAATTCCATATTAAAATTTTGTGTTAACTCATTTTGTTCTCTTATGTAACCATCAATAAACTGTATATCAATGAAAGTCTCATCCAAGAAAATCAATAATTCGGAAAAAGCTAGGTTACTTTGCATCAAATAAAATCTATTTGCATTAAGGAAATGCGATTAAAACGGAGATAATGGCTCCCAAAATATTGTTTGATGGCGTTTCTGATTTTAATGGAATCAAAATCATTCAGTTCAGAGAAAATACGACTCAAAGAGTTTGTTTCCTAACGATTATGTGTAAAGGTTAGATTTTGTAAAAATCGACTGACCTTCGACGTAAATCAATTTAATAGTGCACACATTGTGAATTAATCAGTCAGCAATTCTATTTTATTTTTACTGATTTTATTATAAACATTTTTTTGTTTCACTTATACACCACCATCCGTTTTATCGTTATTCAAAATTAGAAGAAAAAATTACTATTATGGAAATCTTCTGTCTGAAATAAGATACCAAACGATAAATTCACTTTTAGCATTTCATACGCAACCTCACTGATATACTCAAGGTCAGATTTTATACCATTAATATTTCATTATATTTTAATATACTTGGTACATATGTTGATAATATTTCCAGGGCATTTATATGAGCAATATATCTTGTTGGTACTGCTTATAATATATTTCCTTTTTACAAATATTGATATGGGTGTCTATATTCCTGAGATGAGGTATTGTAAATATTTACATTGTTGTCCTCACATTTACTGTCATATTCACGACGTTTCGGCTATTGTAAGTTTCGGCCTTCTTCAGGTGATATACATTGGAATTTCGAATCGAATTCTTTATTTAATACACGGGAGTAGATTGTGCTAGTTCCACGTACCATGCATTTTCTTGGACATATGACCCAGTGGATAATATCGTTGGTTGAAATAATCCAGTAAATTGATCCAAAGAGTTGTGAGTTCTATACCTGGCCATAGGAGGTGAACAAAAACTTGGAGAGTTGCTTTTCTAATTAACTGATACTGAGATATCCAAAGATGACATGCCGCATGGAGCTAGAAAATTCTACCCCCTCATCGTGGACTAGATAAAGGGTTCGTTTCGAAATTCCGACGTATATCACATCAAGAAGACCAAAGCGTACAACGGTCTAACGTCGTGAATATGGCAATAAAGATGAGGACAGCAGTCCTAACAATGTAGATAGTGTAAATCGATATGGCTATATCGGATTTTATTATGTAAAAAGCAGATTGATGTGCTGACTTTTTTCTTTACGGTTAATCAATTTATTGTGGATTGTTTAAAGCTGTAACTTTTTGGATTTTAGAAATTCTTTTTTGCGAGTGAATGTGGCATTAATTTTTTAAGAGACAGTGAATTTCCAGATACACGTCCTACTATTTAATAGATTGGTTCATACTTTGGGTATTTGCGCGTAAATGAATTTAATAAACTCAATTGGAATTCGAACTCGCCCATCGAATTTCTCATCCTCAGCCGTTATCTATTACACCAACCGCACATCCTGCAAACAGCAACGCGACATAAATATAAATGAACCCAAAAGATACAAGCCAATGTTATTATTATACCCTTGAGTTTAAAGCTTCTTTATGACGGTGTACTATTCAACATTTGCCTTTTGACACCATCAACTTTAAAGGGACCCTATAATTTGACTGCCTACGATATTAAGCTCAAACATTGGCCCACCTCACTATGTTGTCCTCTCTGTCACGTTGATCAACTATTTCAACTAAAAGCAACCATCAGATCGATCCCATCTAGCTCTGGATTTATCACTAAAAATTACTGTTGAGAAATCAGTTTTCACTTGATCCAATAACGTAAACCCCCAAAAGAAATCGCTGGCATCAAAAAATATTGATAAATAAAAATATAAATATAAAAAAGAAAAATATAATAATGATAATAGTTTATAAGTCACAAAAAGTAATATATATATATATATATATATATATATATATATATATATATATATATATATATATATATATATAAGAACTGCTAAATGATGTAACTTTAAACTGATTATTATTCACCAGTGAATTAAATGTTGTTGGGATGGAATGAAATTATATCGAAACACAACCAAAAAAAAAAAAAAAATACCGAATTGTTGATATTTCCATATACAACAGAGACGCAAATGGAAAAAAATAAAACTGTGAGGTGCCCCGTATCAGGGAATAGCTGCCTGAGGTTGCCCCCCTCCATTGCACTAGAGCGAGGCGGATTGGTAAAAATATTGATGGCATTGCAACCGACGTGAGGGCCTGGGTAATTCTTGTTCCTGACCCGGGTATATGCGCTCGGGTTCCCCACGTTAAACTCGACACTGCATCATATTGAGTCTCAGTGTGGAAACCGGGGTAAATAAATATCCATATAGGAAAATATATACGGCATTCATTGACAAAATAGTTTGTGTTACTGTCACTTTAAATTCATAAAATTATTTTATTAAAACAGTTCAAGAAATTAAACGTCTCAAGTTCACGAAATTTTATAGCCGTTTCTGGTATTGAGATGTTAGCTTCCTTGCAATCATTGTTAGTTGGCATTGTGAAAATTTAACGACTTTATTCTATCCTTAATTCCTGATTTAGTTAAATGTTATCGCTGCTGTTGAAAGCGTTCAAGTGATGCCATTGTCATTTGGTAAAACTTTTTGTAATTTTGTGGTGCCAAATCTGCTGTCTTGAAGATTTAATCGCTTGTAACCAATTTAATAGTTCATCGGAGAAAAGTTCACAATTGTTGTATACAGTTGATAGTTGCAACATTTCTAAATGAACAGGATACCATGCCTGGCAACCATATAAAAGTGTTGATCTGATGAGGCTATTCCAATTCTTGTTATTTGGCCTTGTGAAAATTCAGCAGTTTTGTTACTAGATTTTTTTTTTCATCGCTAGGCTACGGACTTTTTGATATACCTATATAAATATTTATTATTTCCCTCTACACCAAAAGGATCCTCGTGATTTAGCCACAAGTTTTTACTGTCTGGGTTCCTAATCGATATCAACAATACTGTTTGCTTCACTAGATTTCAGCTTCAGAAACTTTCAGTTTTCATATTGTTGTTGATATATTACTAAAGTCAGGCAGAGACCTTATAATAGGGTACCTAGAAAGGACAGATTCCTTTAAAGTGGTAATTGTATATGAGACTAAACTGTTCGCCATTGCAGGGCACCGTTATTATAAGTTAGGAGATTCGTCATCGCTATAGATGGAATTAAGTATTTTATTACTATTATCATCACGATTAGCAATAGAAAAATAACGAACGAAATGTAAATAATTACTATCCCAGTAAATAAGGTTAGCTTTTTCCATGATATCTGTCTAGGAAGCGATCGATAATTTTCGGGAAAATCAGGATTCGATAAACAACTCAAGAGAGATAAAGAAAAAAAAGGGGGCGGAGAGAAGGGAAAGTGAGGAAAACATTTAGAGAACAATAACCGCAAGAAATATGTCGCCACCGATCGGTTCAGTCGCCTTGGCTTTTCATTTCAAGAGCTGCGGGCGTTTTTTGTTGACAAAATTCAATAATAATGTTTAAATAAAAAGAATTAAGAATTTTTTATTAAAGTCACAAGCGATCGATTGGGAAGAATCGAATGTTCGATTTTTCTTATTCTCCATCATAATTCTTTTAATGGATTTTATCGAGTTTCATCCATCGAAATGCTTTTATTATTAAAATCTTTTTCTCGGATTGGCTTCGATTAGAATTTTTTTTTATTTAATAAATATATATGAGCGTATGTGAAAATGTGCGTGTCTAAGTATATATATATATATATATATATATATATATATATATATATATATATATATGTGTGTGTGTGTGTGTGTGTCTGCGAGTATTTTTAACCAGAATGTATACATTAATACACATGTTTGTATGCGTAAGAGTTACTTTTTATCTGAATTGGATTTTTATGGTAGATGTAAAAATGCCGTACGAACTTCTAATACGGGCGCATGTGCGGGTGGTGTAATAAATAGAGGCACGGTATGAAAAATCGGAGAGCAGAGTCTGATTTCTAGTCCCGTTCGATACATTCACTTACGCGCAAATACCCTTGGGAAACATATGACTGTATCTCTCCCCGAGCTGTGGGTTAAATAGTAGAGCTCGTAAATGGAAAAAAGCATCGATATTCTCAAAATATTGTTAATTAATATTTACTCGGAAAAATAGCATTATCATTCATAAGACGTGAAAAAAGAAACTTCTTATCCGGACATATTCCTTTTTGACTTATATGCATTTTTAACAAAACCCTTTATTAGTTATAGAAAGCGATTGCTTGAGCTTTGAAATAGTTGTCTTTTTATATCGAGTGATTGTAGTCATTTTTAATGATAGGAAAAAGTCAAGGTTTTGTAACGTTAAAACAGGTTCTCTCGGGCTTGCAAGATTGTTGCATCATCATCATCTGCCATTTTATTGAACATGTAACATCAGAATTTTTTAATCGGAATCACCTCCAAAAAGGCAATAATGCCACTAAAACAGAAGGGATTAATGCGTGTGGAAGAATTAGGAATAGAAACATTAATGATGGGCAGAAAGAGAAAAGAGTAATCAGGTGGGCAGTAGATAGTAATTGACATTGTATATAAATTTTTGTAGGTTAAAGTTCGCTGGAAAGGATGAAGACGGAAGGGACTTCCACAAGCGAAAAGTGCCAGAGCAAAAAAATGTTAATTTAGAATTTACGGCTACACCTCACCCAGATCAACTTTAAATTGAAAAGATCTCGACACCAGCCTAGTGCTGCGCATAAATTAAAAAAAACTCTAGGTACAATAGCGAAGACCTTATTCGAACAATTACCGTGAAATTATTTATAGAAAAGACAGAGAGGCAACCTTACGGCCGTGGGAAAGTGTCTGGAGATGAGTTGCCAGATCAGGACCAATAATATTGCAGGTTCTTATTTGGATCTTATCAAGGAGCTCAAGGTAAATAGCAGGGGTACAGGACCATACGTTGCAGCAATATTCTAAGCATATAAATTACTCATGATGCATTACACTCTCATATATATATATATATATGTGGCCTTCACAAGGAGGGCTGCTGTTCCCTTCCCTGTATGTGGTATTTTGTATGTATCAAAGCTGGACTTAAACATAATACATACATACATACATATATATATATATATATATATATATATATATATATATATATTAGTGGTAAATATACACATACATATATCTACATATATCTAAAACACACAAATATATATACAGACACACACACGCACACACACACACACACATATATATATATATATATATATATATATGTGTGTGTGTGTGTGTGTGTAAAAAATTCCAAGAAGATAGAATCCAGGTAGAACTCAATGTCCAGGACAGAGTAAGGATACAATAAAAAGGCTTAAACATTAATACTCTATGGTCATAATTTATTACATTGGAATCGTAAATACGATCCAATTCATCAGACCTACAAATTCAAAAAGAAACCAGGAAAAAGAAGAAAAATTAACTCCTACATATATACACTTTTACACACTTTTTTTTTGATATATAAAAATTATATATTGTTATACCCTATCAAGAAAAATATTAGAGTAAAGATATATGACAAAGCGTAAAATGTTTCCATGGACGCGCTTCATCTTTTATGACTTCATTGGTCTTAATTTAGGATTACGTTGTGGCGTTGCGACTACACATTCGCACGAATGAGAGATGCTGAGTATTTTAAATTTAAAGTAGGTATTTTTAGTTCTCTCTCTCTCTCTCTCTCTCTCTCTCTCTCTCTCGTGATATATATATATATATATATATATATATATATATATAGGTGTGTGTATGTGTGTTTATGTATGTATGTGATATTATTACAGATAATAAAGTAAGTTCTAACTTTTAGTTTATTGTTTTGTATTGTATTAATTAAGTCTTGTTTTAGACGGTCCTTCCTAACAAACCGAATGAATCAAAAAGATATTGTTCTATACCTACTATTACTGATACAATCGAAAAGAATTTATCTAAACTCAATATAAAATTTGTCACAACTACGTCTAAAACAATAAAAAAAATCTCAATTAAATCAGCCAGATTTTATGCCCAAAACACATACACACACACACACACAAAAATCATCTTTAAGTTTAAAATTCCCTCCGTTGCACGTTCGTGCGCATGTGTAGTTGCATCAGTGTAAACAAAAACTTAGTCCTATGAAATCCTAAAGAAGTACTAAACAAAAAACGGGCGTCAGTTGTTTCGAAGAAACAAAAACTATAATCGGAATAAATACACATATCCCACAAGGAAAAATGAAAATCCTCGTGTTTTTTATCACAACTTCATTTCGAGCTAAGAAGCGTCTTATTCTATTTTCTCTTGTATTCTTCTTGAAGATCTTTACAACTGTTCAATCGATAGTCAATGAAACCAACCCTCATGTTCCCCCCCAAAAAATGTTCATCCACTGCTGTGAGGTTTGACTAAACTGATCAGATGACAATGTCAAGAAGCTAATTGGTTAAAGCGATATTCAAATGAGAAGGCGAGACAACATTCTACATGAAATGTGATTCTCTTTCTGGTGGTCATTTTCCAATCGGGTATCTTGTCTTAAAAAAAAAGAAAACGAAAAGAAAATCTAATCCTGTTACAGAAAACGTAGTCTAGTTATAAATGGTAAAATGAAAATTATTGTGAATGTAATTGCAGAGCCCACTGTATTGGCTTGAACTTTGGTCTACAATGAACCGAGTAGACATGATTTGAGTAGACATCACGTGGAAATAGTATCCTGACAGTGATAGACTGCTTTTGTCTAAGATTTCATATAATACTGAAAAATGCGCGAAAATGTGGAGTACCATCGAGGCAGTAGAGAGGTTGCGTACTCTACTCATCGTCCGAGCCTTCCTATCTAAGATTACTTTCTGTGCCTGTTTACGTTCTCTCCACTCTCTTCCATCTGCAACCTACAACCCCCAACCTCAAAATGAAACTAGAAAAGAAAGAAAGCTGAAGAAAAATGTCTGCCGTTAAATTAGCATTGTGTCCTTATTGAGGTAATGCAGAGAGACTATCGCAATCCAGAGACAACAAGCAACGAAACAATTGCGTACTGTGCTATTTATCCCAACAATGGATCTCTTCAATGTATTTATCTCTGAGTGAGATTTACGCACACAAATAAAGCGTGATACTTCTGAATTCCTTTGATACAAATGGTACTGCAAGAACGAAAGCCTTAGGTCCTTAATCGATGCTTCATTAGGCTTTTCTAACTTATTGATATTCTTATTTTCTCCACATCCTTTTATATAGCGTCGTGTACCATGAAATATACATTTTGAAGTAAACCAGCAACTCGACGTCTTCGTCGCTGTCCTTTTCTAATGCCGTTCAAAGTTCCTCGGAATTCTTAAACTAATCTATTCACATTTTTTTGATCATTCAAATCTGCCTATGTTCACCATAGAAGGATATAGGATCTAGTGTCTCATTCTGGTCAAAACTTGCCTTCCACGTGTAAAATGAATGCTATTTCTAGAGTAACTACCTAAATCTGCTTCTTATAAGGACCCTCGATCTACAAGAATTGAAAGTTGACAGACACTAGAGTACTAGGGCGATGGAGAAAGTCAGGTTAGCTAAATACATTCGGCGGTTTAAATGGGAACGTTAAAAAGAGAAGTATTGTAATTTAAATTTTGACGTCCGATGTATCTAAATTTGAAACATGTCCGATCTCATTAAACTTATTCTTTTTTTAATTTTAGCGATAAAAAAAATATTAAAAAAATGTATGTCATACATCGGACGTCAGAATTTATGTTTAAATGTTAAACCTGTGTATATCTTCAACATTTTCATGCCGGTGTTTATTAGCTTCTTTCTTTCATATAGGATTGATTACATCAATAAAACTTATTTTGTAGGTAGATATTTTTCTAGAGGAAAACCATTGACAGTACAATGTTGATATTAAATTCATTAAGGCGCTCAATTTTTATCATTTCTTTTTATCGAGAGGATTTATATATATATATATATATATATATATATATATATATATATATATATATATATATATATATATATATATATTATGGGCAGATGGTGAGTAAAACTTCAAATTATCTATTAGATAATAGTTACTTCCAAACAGTGTCCGACAACGTCACTGCGCCACTGTTTGCATAATGTAGCTCGGGAATTAACCAAACATGTCCGTTACTCTAGAGATTTTAAATATTCACTAAGCTGAATTTCATTTCTTTCTAACAAAAAATGACGCCAATATTTAAGTAATTTTGGAATTACATTAGATATTTTCTTTATGAATTTTATCTATATCACTGTCAGAAATAAGTTCCATTTTTAAATCATTAAAGATAGCACAAATACGAAACAAATGTCATGAATATTACATCTTTATTAATGAGATATTCCTTTGTATATTAATCATAATATTCGCTTACTGACACCGAGTAACAACGGAATATCTCATTATATAATAGGGAGATCAGGCTCCATAGCCGATACATATAGAAATTCACATTATATTTTACATTTACTATGTTGTTGCTGAGAGAAAGCGAAAGGAAAGTGGAGACAATATCACTTGCATGTCGGCCTTTTTTAATGTATCTATAAACAAGCGTAATATGTGCAGGATCCATGCAAGGATGTTTCTAGTTTAGTAACAGAAAAAACGGCAAAACATTTACGAAATTTTGTCCTGAATACGATAATTATAGATTTTCTGCGAATATACGTTGCACGAAACCAGATAAATTCAAGTTTTTCAATGCCGATTAAAAAAAAAAAGAAAGAAGATTGGTGCAACACAATCTACCTACCCACATTTAATACCTGTCACATTAAGCTCGGATTAAACCTTAAACAACAGCCATCATCAATTGATTTTTCAATGAAGATCAGCAAATAGAAATTACACCTCTTTCCAACGATACGAGCATCTTTCATTCGTGATTCGAGTGTAAATCAGTAATTGGTAATTCTATGATTCATGAAGTAACGTCATTTCTTTGAGTATTTGCCTGAAAATAACGCTGGAAGAACACGCCGTGTCTGCATGCACACTTTTGAAGTGTAAAAGAGGGAAGAAATGATGACAATTTAGTAGACAGAATGCACAACACTATTCAGCAGGAGTTTCATACGGTTAAAAAAATATTAAATTTAGGACCATAACCTTTGTTTTATTTTCGTTTCTTTCTTTGTTATAATATAAAACTTAAAATGTTTTTATATTGTTTTTCTAAATAATTAAAATGAAAGTAAAGAGTCTACCTTTCAAAATGTGACCATAAATCAATTTAAGTGTTAATGTCAAGAAAATAACATTTTAATAACATCAATTTGTATTTGAAATTATCACCCACTTACCAATATGCAAATATTTATTTTAATCATTTCGCCCCAAACAAGGCAATAAAGCCAATAACATGCAAGGAGTTACTGAGTGAGAGAATCTGGGGACAATATTATTATGGATATAGAAAAATAAAATTAAAAAAAAAATAGGAATTAAGATAAGATAACGATTGACATTAATTTTTCAAAAATTTAAATGCAAAGTTAAAAGTGCGAAAGAAGAAATTTATTACCGAACTTACGGCAACATCTAACCATTTCAACTCTAAAACCGTGTGATCTTGTCGCTTAAATTATAAAGTCTAGGTACCATAGAGGAATGTTCATCAGAACAATTACTATGAAAAGGCACAGAAAAGCTATGTTTTGGTAGTGGGAAAGTGACTGGAGCACAGATACCAGGTTAGGATCAATAACATAGCAGATTCTTAGTATTTTAGTAAGAATCTCTAAACACATTTTTATTTTCACAAAGTTGTCATTGCAATAGTCACTAGTAAAAAAAAGAATTATGCTTATAATCAAAAATATGTTTCGACTTAAATTAACACAGCGGATTGATTAGCCGTAAATAGAAAATGAGTTAATCATCATCTCTACGATTTAACTCTTAGATCGTGGGGAAAAAAAGAAATGGCGTCATGCATTTGCCAAAAGCCATAATAGGAAATGAACACAACCATCTGCAGACCGAATTTGAACTCAGTTTGCCGAGTTTATTTTCCGTGTTGTAAAATATTAATCTACACACAGCCGATAATTATATAGACATCGATACGATAAGAAGCATACTTGCCTTAAAAATGTTTCTTTTTACTTCTTCCCATTGCATTCTGTTTCTACTAGTTTTTTTTTGTTTTTTTTTTTTCGACAATGATGCAGCTCCGAAAAAAAATCTTCGAGGGTTAAATACTGGTGTAACGTTATCTCAGAAAAAAAAATACAAATAAGAACGGTAGAGTAAATCTCACATCCGTAAAATGATTGTTTATTCACCTCCAGATTTTGCGGTTTGGGGGCTTTTTTCTGAATGTGGATCTTCTCACAAGGATGTGAGACTCATTTCCCTCTCGAGTAGGGTTGCAAAATTATTTTCACATTTTCTCACATGTACACACAAATACAGTTAGTTCGTTTACACATCGGGAGCAACCATTTACATTCCGTGTGGCACGAATTTACACAGGATGGCCGTGTGGCACGAATTTACACAGGATGGCCATGAGGCCATTTTCCAGTCCAAACTCTCTGATGCACCTGGCTTCTCTGATGCTCTGGTGTGTCACAGAGTTCAAAATCTTTACATGTTTTGTAGGAGTCCAATACATATTGGGGTCACCATAAACCAATTCTTCTAAGAACAAAAATTCCTTATTGACATTATATTAAATTCAGATAATCTAGTATTCACTAGCGGAGATTACTTACTACAAGATCTTTTTATTGCAATGTTCTGACGTTCTTTTATGCTCACTGAATAACAATGTCTTTTTTATTGTAATAGAATTCGTGGTCTAGTCAATGACTTTTCACCTATTGTTGAAAGTGTTACGTTCTTTACATGTAAGTAGGATGAAGCTAATGACAAAAGGTGAAATTAATATTAAAAGTCCTATTATAAAAACCCAAATCGCTGCGATGTGAAAGAATAAGTCGGAAAAATTACAAAGAAATCATTACCACTGATCAGACCCCGAACTAACGCCAGTTACTATGAATGAGAGGATATTGGGCCTCGAACTTATAGCCGACCTCTTATATACGAAAGCTAAAGATGCTGGTAAGGTGGTCAGCTTCATGTAAGTACCTGACTCCGCCTGCTATCCTCTACTTTTGTAAGAACCGGATCAGGCCGAATATGGAGTATTGTTGCATATTTCGGAGGGGTTTGCCCTGTCCTCACTTTCCAAATCTTGGTACAGTTCAAAAGCGTCACCGAGTCAATGTTGGAGAAGAATTATTTTCCATCATCCAACCTATCTCACACAGTTGGTATGTGGCGAGCCTCCCACTGCTCTTAGCTAATTCCATGTAAAGTGCTCGGACGAACTACATTCCTTGATTCCGCCAGCTTTAATCTTCACGGCGAGAACCATGCCACTTACATAGCAGCAAATCACCCACATTCACTCTGTATTCCATCCACTAAAAAAAGCTTCTTCCTGCGAACCAATGCCCGATGGAACAAACTCCCAAGAGAATTTTCCCCGATCACTAAGACCTTAACCTGTTCAAGTCTAGAATCAACTGTTCTCTTCCTCTCTTATCCATATAAACTACCCCTTAACGTAACCCTCTACATCGAGTGACCCCCGTCTTCTACAGGGTGAACCTTAATATAAAAACAAAAAAAAAAAAAGATAAAATCTATGGAACCATATTTATGATAGTTCGTTCGAGGCAATTTCCATTTGCATAGCGGGTAAGTCTTCAATAAGCCTCGTACTTAAAAATATGTTTTTTTCTATGTCAACGTGATAAAACGTCATAACATTAAACTCGATACACTTGTGCCTTCATTCACCAAGAATATTTGAGTAACAAGATAGACTGATGCTGACTCGTAGATCAAATAGGATTCAGATAACAAGATTGATAATCCTGGTCTCAAATCGATGTCTTTGACATATATTTCAACGAGAAAATTTACCAAATGTGACTCAGAAATTAGATTTCAGGCTAAGATGATTTCTACTTTCTTCCGAGAGTTTGTCATTTCTTATCATCAGATTATTATTATTATTATTATTATTATTATTATTATTATTATTATTAAAAGTAGAATTTAACGAACTCTTCCTCATATCCAACCGCTAAACAAGTTTTATTTGTGCTTTGAAATTTTGCTTGGAAATCTTAGTGAGCCATTTTCTGGTTGAATTAGGAAACTTGAATTTCATAATTTTTTTTTTTAAATAACGTGTATATTATGTAAGAAAGTCGACTATATTGAACATATTATGTACATGATGAGAGTTATGTACTGAAAGAAAATGTTTTCGTTCCCATTTTTATTTAACTTTTGTGAAATCAATGCCATCTGAGCGAGAATTGATTTCCAAAAATCAAAATCTCGTGAGATACGTAAAAATTTGAATTTGATAATTTAACTGAATAAATTAAATAAATAAATTATATAGATTCTGTTTAATTGAAATATAGAAAAACAAACCTGCAGTATACCCTAAATACAATCATGAATCGATTTATGATGATTTTAAAATGAATCATGTGATCTCTTTTTTTTAATATCAAAATTGACAAACATTAAAGTAACGAAATGAATAGACAAGAAAATTTCTAGTCTTTTCTAACTGGAAATTTCTGGTTAATCAAATGATTTCTAGGAAATAGGCATGTTCTTTTCTTGCAGCCTACTCAGTCCGAATCTTTACCCAAGTCGTCAGTACAACCTAGAAATGCAGGAACAACTGCAATATATTTGAGTCTTCTAGACGTTATTACAGCATCGATCTATATAAAGAAATCATTATAATATGTTTCTTTTTTTAAATGGTTTAACCTTACAAGCGTTCTTGGTTTTCGTTTAATCTTTTCATTGAAAGTTTATATATATATATATATATATATATATGTTAATCTTAATGGCAATGAATATTTTCGGTGCCTTTACTAAAATCCATTGTAAAATCAAATGTTTCGTGCATCGGTGGAAATACAATGCAGCCATAAAAATCAGAAAACTGCATCGGGAGATACCTATACACTATGCCAAAAAAAACGACTGAGAAAAGAGCCAAAGAACGCATATAGTTCCAGCCAGTGTCTTATCGGCGAGCAAAATATTTCGTCGGTTCATTCAAAAATTAGAGTACGAAGTATATAGGTCTTAAAATATTAACGTTAATATCGACTTCATTTTATTGTCAGGACGAACATAGACTGTATATCTTGTCATCATAAAATGTCAGGGGAGTTTATTAAATCCTTTACTCTTCCCTTCTGTCCGAACTGTTGTTTTTGTTCTGACCTGTGAAATATGAACACTTTTCTCTTGAGTCCTGGAAGACAGGAAAAGCTTCCTTATCATTGTTCATTGTTTTTATCAAACTGTTATCTCTGGGTTTTTTTCTGTCAACAAAGGAATTAAGAATAGGTTGTAATGGTTTTTTTTATGGTTGTCAGTAGACTAAAGAAAGTTTCTTTCAAGCTGAGACGTCGCTCATAATCACCGAGAATAAAACTGATTTGCTGGTCAGTTGCGATGGATTGATTATATTAGCACGGGTAGACTTTTGAAAATTAAACAATAATTTTGCTGGAGATAGATCTGTAGAGATTTTTTCCTGATATCAACAGACGGTTTTTATTTCAAATATTAGAGGCGCTGTCAATTTTGTTCAATACACTACATTTACAGAATTTACAGAAGGTTTCCAGATAAACGAATTCCTAATTTCTTCTTTTTACTATTTGTATTTATTTTCACCGTTTTCCTATTTTTCTTCCTCTTCGATTTTTTCTTTTTTAATATTCATCTCTTCTTTCTCTCTTCTTCTTCTTCTTCTTTCTTTCTTTCTTTCTTTCTTCTTCTTCTACTTCTTCCTTTATCTTTCTATTACGATTTTAATATTTCCCTTTTTCTGCTCTTTTTTCCTTTATTCGCTTTCTTTCTTTCTTTATTGCTCTCCTTTCTCCAATTTCCATCTTTTTTATTCATTCTATAGATATTGGTAGCTATTATAGATAAAATAATTTGATACATAGATCATGTAAACTAAGAGAATCCCCTACTCTACTGAGCACAAAGGAAGAAGGCCAAAGAGTGCATCAGACAAACTAAATAAATTATGAGAATATGTTCTAACAACACGTCGGATAATTAAATCGAAACAAAACAGATCAAGTTATTTTTATTAATGCGATTTTGTATAATAATCAAGGAGACATCACACGGAATATGGCAAAATCTGAACTTTAACAGTTATGAAAACTATTTTAGCAAGGTTTATGGCGAATGTGCGGTTAACGTCATGTTTATCGACACCGAAACTGAAAATCGCCAAGCTGAGTTTAAATTCCTGCTTTCTTTGTTCTAGTCACCTTCGCACAAATGCTCTTCGGTTTGAATTAATCTCTTCTGTAATCCATGGGTTAAAACGCAGATTAGACTGGATTCTCTAACCTTGGGTAGCATCAATAAAACGCTGAATTCAAAATTTAAGAGATTGTAACGGGAAACCACTCACTTTCTTAAGAAGGATGGCAAATATTAAAGAACGAAATCTGTGAAGAGCTAGCATCGTCTACATACCGAAGAGAGAAAACCCACACGCACTCGCATATATATATATATATAATATATATATATATATATATATATATACATATATAATAGTTGCTTCGTTATTTTCTAATGTTAAATTAACCTAATAATTTGACGAACTTAATTTTATTTTATTTATGAGAAGCCTTCCTTTAAAACAACTCCGTGTATACGTTCTTTCATTATCTTTGGAACTGAGCTAAAAAATATTTTTCAGATTTCTTTTGCATCTTGATAAAATGTACTTTTTTTTAAAAAAAAAATATGTGTTATTTTACTTGTTTTTTCGACCATTATATCCTCTTCGAATATTCTAAACCAAAAAAGGAAATTTTTTATCTATACGTGAACAATCCTTTTGAAAGTTTAAAAGTGTACACTATCGACTACACTAACAAAAAGTTCAGTCGTCTTCAGATATTGTTGCTGCCTTATTCTCTTTGAATGCACAGATCCATATAGCCTTATACTGTTTACGGATAAGGAAAGAGTTATCTTTTCGGTTGCACTTAATCATGAGTGATATGTATTTTGGAATCTCAACTATGAATGCGCAAACGACTACACTGTACTTGTGGCCCAAGACACTGTTACGCAACCAACATAAATAAATCTCCAAAAATCTTTGTTTAGTGCTTCTCTGCATGAAAAAGTTGTTCGTTTTCTTTCACCCGTCAGGAAATGCCTTCATAAGATAGTTTTATGCAAGCCTTCTTGTAAATATTGTTAGTGCAACGCATACTTTCGCTAACGCTCTTATGAATTTTAAGCTATCGCCATAATCCCAGTACGAACAATGTTTATTTTAATAGTTCAATTCAGACAGTGAATGAATTTCAGAAATAATTTCTTTATAAA
Source organism: Acanthosepion lycidas (assembly GCA_963932145.1). Lineage (NCBI taxonomy): Eukaryota > Metazoa > Mollusca > Cephalopoda > Sepiida > Sepiidae > Acanthosepion > Acanthosepion lycidas. The sequence goes on along the minus strand of OZ010603.1, from coordinate 50,723,094 downwards.
ATGAAAATGGCACACTTTCGCATCATAAAATTGTTTGTCACTTATTAGTGTAAATATTAAAGGTAGCCGTAATATATTCAGCAAAGTGCTTTTATCTGGGATATTCATGGACTACCATGTTGATATCTGTTAAACGTTGTCCAATGAAAGTAAATCACAGTCAGTCAAGTGATTTATGTATATGTGTGATTACGTTGTTTTGAATTTAAATACGTCTAAAAAATTTAGACGGCCATACCACTAAAACTACATATACCAACCTAGGAAAATTAAATATCATGAATTATTTATTTTTAAAATGTTAATTATAATTTTTGCTATTTGGAACAACATTATTGAACTTCTTTAATAGATGAAATAAAAGCTAAATGCATATCTTCAAAATGTTTAATCTAGAAAAAAATGTATTAAAAATGAAAATATTCACACACTTCCATTAAAGCGCTTAGATGTCAGTTCTGGGTTCAAATGTTTATTAATACTTTTAAACAATCTTAACTGCGTTGTTAGACGATTATGTTGATACATGAACAATGTTTTCTGTATCTGGGAGGAAAACTTATTTACGTTGGGACTAATGCCTTCATTTGTGTTGTTATTTTCACACTTTTTCGGTCGTTATTCCCTCTGGCCTTTGTCAAGTATCTTCTCTTGCTGGGTAACATTCAAGGAATTTCGAACAGAACATTTTATTTAATCTATGCCGGCGGGGTGGTGGTGGTGATTGGGTTCCACTTTCGAAATATCCCTAACTGCAGACGAAATTATTATACTAAATATGCCACATCTCTGATTAATATTAACTTAAAATTCCGAGGCTTGTTAATAGGCATGAATTAGATTTTTATACCAGTCAGATTAGTCAATGAGTCAGCTCCTTTAATACATAGCCACTAAAATAATTAATGTCAAACAAGGAAAGAAAAAGAAATAAAGGAAATATTTACTCAGAAGCCGATTTAATGAGAATTTTTGCCAGATGAGCAAAAGATATGTCTCCTTAGTTCTTGTGTCCATGAAAAAGATTTTCTCATCGAAGCAAGATTTTTGGCAAATTTCCAGTTACATTCAGCTGAATTTATTCTGTTCGTTTGACGTATTGATCTAAAGCATTCGGTCTTTTGTTCAGCGCGAATTCAAATTGACGATTTTATCGCTTCTTTTTCCTCTTACCTCTTTTATTTCTTATATTCTTTTCTTCTTTTTCGACGCTTTTTTTTTAATTCTACTCTTTGTGATCCTCGTTTTTAGTTTAGTTTCTGATTTTTCCCCTCAATCATTACCCCTCTCGGACTTTACTTTATACTGTCTCTTTATTTCGTTTTTCCATTTACTTTTGTCCCGTCTCTCTCTCTCTCTCTCTCTCTCTCTCTCACTGCATTTTTCAGATTGTATGTGTTTATTCGCTTTTCTCTGTATTAGGCCAGTCTTTCTTTTAGAGAACCTTTCTGCCCTTGAAACCTATGGAATAAATTTTATAAATAATCGAGTCGAGATGAATTTAGAACATTATTAACAATGCCCATGGAGCAATTACCTGATATGTTGCACCCGTCTCGCTGACTGAGGAAATATTAGGTTGGTGCAAAAATAACGTCGTTTATTGACGTTCAACTTCAAAAGAAAAACGACATTATTTTTGCACCAACCTAATACATTCTTTTCCTGATCGCTTTTAGTTCAGCACACCCCTGTGAACTACAATGGATGAAAATTTCTGATTAGAACGTTGATTCAAACAATGTCGTGGCATTTCCAATAGTGACCGAATTGTTCTATTAATTAGGCACTATTCACTCTTCCTTTTGAAGCATAGAAAGGGCTAGTTTAAATAGTAAATATAAAATGGCTGCTTTGTTCAGCTCATATGCATTATTGTTGGTAGCTTTATGAAGATGTAAAAAAATTGTTCCTTGATGAACTCGACTCTTAAAGTGAGCCCTCATTTAGTAAACATTTTATGTGTGAATTAATCCAGCGTCGAAGGCATATTGAGAAGAAAAACTCAAAAACTTCTTGATAAGTTATTCGATGAAAGCCAGAAAAGTGGCCATAAATTCTTAGAATATAGAATATACGTTTGTGAGTAAAATGGACAGATCAAGATGTGGAGTATGAATTGAGATATCATAATGAAAAAATTGAGCGAATTCTACTCTCTGTACAGTGCAGTTACAGACGATAGAACTTGCGCATAGAAATATCAAATAATGCTATGCCGATACTGTAAAGAAAAAATTAAAGTACCAGAAAATAACATTGAGAAACAAGAATACGTACTAGATTACTCCGTAAGTTTTGCTTTTCTATATGGCAGTGAATGCAGAAGATATTCGGTAAAAATGAAAGGCTTGAAACAGACGAGATAAGTTGTGAATGAGGAATATTGAGAATACAATCGACAAAGCATAAGATGAATGAGGAAATCTTACGAATATGATCTAAAAAATGTTACTATTTGGCGACAGCTGAAATCTTAGGGACACATAGTGAAGAATGAAGACTTGGAGATTTCAGCACACACACACACAGGGCGTTATAGAAAGAAACCAAAGCAGAGTAAATGAAGCAAACGATGCAGTTTGAAAATTTTTCTAAACTGATGGAGGAAAAAGTGCCGCAGAGATAAAGAGAAGCTGTAAAGGAGAAAATATATTGGTCAGTAGCAAATGACGTTAGATTGCGGAAGAAATGGTCATCCACGTCCTGAAAGGACATATTATATTTATATAGAGAGAAACAGATAGGGAGACCGAGACAGAGGGAGAGAGGGAGATACAGACAGGGATAGACAGAAAAACAGACATAGATTTGATAGATTGACAAAGACAAAGATAGACAGAGAGAGAGAGAGATAGACAGACAGACAGAGATAGACAGACAAGGATAGATAGATAGATAGATAGATAGATAGATAGATAGATAGATAGATAGATAGATAGATAGATAGATAGATATGGTTAAACGGTCAATATTTTCAAGTGAAAGTTCTTTAAATAAAATATCCTGTTTATTTCTTGGGGATATGGTTTATTTGATTTGAACAATTTTCTAATGCAAGCTTAATGTCAAAATCCCGCATTTCCTCCACGACACTTTAGATGGCAAAACAGCAAAGACCATTCGAGGTTTTTCAGTAATTTTCGGTGCTGTTAAAACCGAAAAAAAGGAAAGTTTTTTTTTTTCCCTTGGAATAAAAGCATTGTATTAACTTCTGTTTGGGGCGGGGTTGTTACAGTGCATTAAACTGTTCAACGCTGATGTAGGGCCAGATAATATCCTGTAATTGCGTTATCGCTGTAACGGAAAAATTACAGGTTTTGACTAATTTCATGGCCACCACCAAAAAAGGAGAAACGTTTCAATAGGCAAGTGACTGTGTTCTGAGGTTTCATTTAGGAATTATTAAACAAGTTGTAAAAAAACATTGTCTTAAATTCTATTTAAGCCAGAAATGAATTTCTGGGTTTTCTTCTTTTCATTAGTTATATTTCTTTTGCTTATTCTCCGACACACTTCTGTACCCTCCCCTCACTGATTAAGCGTGAGATATGAAATGATAGGTTGCCCAAATAGGAATATAGCATGAATCCTAGTATCATGAGAGGATTGCATTACAGAAAATCACTTTCTATCTGAGTATAATATATTTATCCTAGTATTTCGTGTTTTCTCAAATATGCTGATCTCATTTTGGTATATAAGACGCAGGTCCATTCAAAATATGAAATCATTCTTGATATAATAAAACGGCAACTAAGCTAAATATGTCTCCTAGATTAAATTATACGGGAATCGAGAATTCATAATTCGTAAATTTAAAAGTAGTATGAATAATTAATATTCAAAGGAAGATAAATATGTAATTAATCAAACTCGATTGTTTTTTGAAAACTTCAAGCATAGATAGAATGAACTCTCAACGTTTTGTGACGGAAAAAAAGTCGGTACATACCGTTTCGACTCGAAACGCATGGATTGAAGCAATATAGTTTGAATAACTCAAGAAATATAATGAGTAACTACGACGTTTTTAGAGCAATGAAGACTCGTATAATAAGTTAGATTCTTATCGAGTACTCTCTCTTAATAGCCTTGTGCATAACGAAGTCTAAATTCGTAAACAATCAGTAATATCAAATAAAGATCTTCCTTTATATAGGAAAATGTACACCAAAATTTATCAGTTTTAGACGAAACAGTGTCAATAATATTTTTATTCGTATTTCTTTCATCGTACTTCGATAGCATATATACCTAGTAGTAATAGCTTTAAGTTATCTGATGTTCCTTCGTCCTGCGTAGGACGATAAGCTAAATCCGGCGGTAAGGCCTCTGATCAGGAGGATTTGAGGACCATGGAACCACCTCTTAATTGCTGGTGTTCCCAGGTCCACCCTGACCCGGGGTGGTAGCACCTGTTAGAGTCCCAGCTATAGACAAATAGTGGACTCCCTAACCTAAACAAAACATTATGAAAGTATAAAAATAGATTTTTATAGTAAAAAACACACAAATCTGATGTTCATATTTTTAGTACTTCTTTTAAATCCATGTAGCGATAGTCTTCAGTTGCTTAAATTTCTTACATAAAATATTGTCTATTAGGATTCATTTTCTACTCATAATTTTTTCTTATTCATCTATTGTTTTTAGACCTGAATTTCTTAGCATTATCACTTATTAATTTTTGACTAGATTTTTTTTATTTTATTTCTCGTGCATTTACACCTAACATTTTAAATTTGTTAGATGAAGAATCGTCAATTAATAAATGTCACCTAATTGTAAGTTACTTGAATTAATCATTATTGTCAATGCTTCATCTAAGGAAGCATTGTCAATAATTATCAGATTTTCACTAGTATTTTTTATCATTATGTTTGCATCTGGTAGAACCTAGTAAAGTCTTCAGTTATCTTTTATATTAAACATTAATGATAATTATTGAATTAATATATATATATATATATATATATATATGTATATATATATATATATATTGTAATTCTACTTTTAACCCTACTAGTAATAGTCTTAAGTTATCTGAATTTCTTAGTTGTTACTAATTTTTACTGTCTATAATTATAATAATAATAATAATAATAATAATAATAAAACTACACTTAAAACAGTCACTTTTACCATAAATGCTAAGTAATATTAAAAACATCAGTCAAAAATCGATATACGATTAACGTCTACAGTAGATATTAATGGCAAGCTGTTGCGTTTGTCTTGATTAATTTTACAAAAGAATGAAGCAAAGTTTCAAAATATTTGAAAAAAAAATATGAAAGATATGAACTTCTTCGCAGATTTCTTTCAGCTCGAAAAAAAACAAATAACCCTGTGACTGACAACAGTCCTTAGTTTTTTAAATGAAAAGTGGCTAGGAATCCTCTGTTAATTTAGCTTTGGTTTGCATATCCCTAAAAGCTTTTCCCTCGATCACGATATTCTTATTAAGGCAATATTGATGCAAAGTATAAAATGCAAACGCTGTTTTGCTTTATGTTAATCGATATCTGAAATTCATTGAACAGTGATTGTTACAAAGTAAACGTCTCATAATTATTGATTAATAGCAAGAATACATGAAATCTAAACTAACCTGGAAATATTATCGGGGTTCTTTTTTGATTTGTGTAAAATGGTTATTTTTTTTTAATGTAATAAACAAAGATAGCAAGAATCATTATGATTTAAACAGTAAATAACATGAAGAAAACCAAAAGGATGGGGGAAAATACTGGATAGATTAAAAATAAGCAAAATACGCGGGAAAATATTAGAAACCCTTGCATGAAAATAAGACAGGAAGAGAGACAACAGAAAATAAAAACAATAAAACAGAGGAAAAAACTGCTTTCCTTCTTTCCTTCTTTTCTATATCTACTCTAATTTCTCGTTTTCTGTGTTCATTTCTTCGACATCTTCCGTTTCCATCTTTTATTATTCTCTTTAAGTTTGCTTTTTCCTCGGTTTAACGTTTACATTTCGAACACATAATCTTTATTTCCTATTATTTGTCTCACTCTCTTTTATCAACCCATCTTTCTCTTTTATTATGTAAAAGAAAGTAAAAATCAATATAAATCCCGATCCTTTTTAAGAAAAGCAAACAACACAAATTCGTTGCCGTCTCATCAACACCTCTGAGTCCAACACTTCAACCCAACATTCTGTTTTATTTTCTAATCAATACAACGGAAGACGGGTTAGTAATTTATCGATCCCCATCAACCCGACAAAGTTTGAGTAGACTCGAATAATCACGTTTATATCTCATTGAGAAAGACAAAAAATCGCAAAAACAACAGAAAAAGTAAATGAGATGAAACACTTTACTAGTTTTCTCGCCTAAACAACAGCCTCGCTTTCACATTTTCGTAATTTTTTCGCCCATGTTGGAAAGCTCAAAGATGTTACTAGCATAAGAAAAGTACTTAGCGCCAGATTGAGAATAGTTCGTTTTTTCATGTATTTCTTCATGCGTGTGAAGATAAAACACTTTGCTATATATATATATATATATATATATATATATGTGTGTGTGTGTGTGTGTGTGTGTGTGTGTGTGTGTGTGTGTGTGTGTGTGTGTGTGTGTGGTGCCGGTGCGAGCACACATATTTATATGGCGTTTTGCGTTTTATTTTTTGGTTATTGGTGATTTTAGATTTCTGCAAGTGCCAAACTAAAATAGTCTATTGTTCTTTAAGATGCTAAATGCTTTTTTTATCAAATAGACTTCCTAAAATTATTTTGTTTCTTTTTTTCCCTAAAACTTTCGCTGAATTAAATCTCTACGCATCATTAAGTGTGGATCCTGTCTGATAACCATTCAACAAACGATACGCGTTAGAATCAGGGTTTCAACTATTCTCGTCTTATCAGAATGGTACAAGATAATCACCATATAAGCGTGTACGGCATTTCATTATATAAATATGATGACAATATCTTTATTTTGTATAAAATGCATAGTCTTACTTTGTTTATAAACAAAGTCAAGGTTAATCATTAACAAAATTTCACTCTTTTAGATCACTTTATTTTTATCTGCTAATATGCCTTTTACAATTTTGAAAGCGTTTTTGTCTGATAAACAAGAATGAGAATATAATGTAATCGAAGTATTGCGTCGTGCTAATCTTTATTAGATGTCAGCTTTGAAAATCAGCATTCGGAATCTTCGCTTTTCTATAGCATTAATCACCGACCACTGGCACCGTTGGGACATTAGCAACAATCACGGACACAATGTAGGCCGTCCATATATCTCTTAGAAGCAGTTACGTGACCTGGAGTGTTAATTGACTGTTAAGATTTCATCGTCTTTTCTCCCAGACTTAGAATAGAAGTAATGCGTCTTCGTAGAAGATAAATATATATCCACGGGTACATGTGCGTGCAAGAGAAAGCGGAGATTCTTGCTATTTTCAAGCTTGTTTTCAATCATAATACTTCGGGAAGTTACATATGGTAGATATGGATGGAAGCAGTGCTAATTAATGTTCTAGAGGAAATTACTGAGTTTCAATTGTCAATTAGTCGTCTACCAATTTCGGGTTTCAGGGCCGAATGCATGGAAACAATGAAATATACCTCGACAAATGCAAACTATTCCCTTTAAGATGAACTAATCAATATGTAATGTCATAACGTATGCATGTTTTTCTTTATCATTTCACCCCATGCAAGACAATACAGCCACTAAGATGCAGGCGGTTAAAGCATATGAGAAAAAAACATTGAGAGACAACAATAAAAGAACCGGAATTAAGACAAAAGTTAATGATTGACATTGCATTTAAATTTTTGAAAATCAAAGTTGTGGGAAAATAAGAAGCCGGAATAGAGTTCAACAAGTGAAAAGTGAGAGAAACTTAGTCTAAAACTTACGGTTGCATCTTATGGAGACCTTGTTGCCAATGTAGTACTGCGCTTAAATTCATAAAGTCTAAGTAACGAAGAAGAAAGTTCACCATAATAATTACCATGAAATCATAACTTTTTATAGAAAGTATAGCAATGTCACGGTGTTGCGAAAGTGTAGCCGAGATGGTAACTGAGAGTTAATGACATTGCAGATTCTTTGTATTTTATCAATGGACACTAAAAACCAACGAATGAAAGAAAAAAACAAATCGATTTTAAGCAACGAGGTGAAAACTTTATTCATTTAATTTTAGTTTCTAATTCTACAACATGAAATCGAAATTCAAAAAATATTTTATTTCCTGGCATCCTTATATAACATATATTCAGTTTTCGTTAGACAGTAATATTACCTATTTTCATAGAGGAAATATTCGTCATTATTGACCGAAAAGTTAGCGTTACTATCGGTTGAAGTTAATAAAACAATTTCCTTAAGACATTTTTTTATTTTTCGCTATTAAAGAAGCATTCCAGAGACTTGAAGCAACAGATGTGTGGTTCTACAGAATTTGGAAAATACTATGGATGGATCATGTGATCAACGAGAAAATGTTAAAGAAAATGAAAACAAGGATATTTTTATCTAGTATCAGAAAGAAACAGCTGAAATCTTTGGGACACCAGAAGAAAGCGGGTTTGGTAAATTTGACACACATAACAATGAAAGCAAGAGGACCAAAGCAAAACAGTGACTAACATATCTAACGGGTTTGCGAAAATGAATGGCAGATAAACGAGTGCCAGCGTAAAGGAATAAAACAGTTGTCAATAGAAATATGGTTCTACAGAAGGATACTGAGAATTACATATTGTTTTTAAAGCGGTTAATTCAGAAAGACATATATTCATCCAACATAATTCATGTACATACAGAATAATTATCGTTGATGTTCGAAATGTTTGCCTGAATGTTCCACACAAAGTTGTAAGCATGATAACCAGGAGTAAGTAGCTTTATTCAAAGTCATGAATATTCAAGAAATTTATTCAAGAAATTTAGTCAAGATCATTTAAGGTCGATTATTCCTGAAAGATAAAAAGTAATAAAATAATTTTAATAATTTTAATAAATATAATTTATAAGTAATAATTTTATTGGACATCCTGTCGTACTGATGGGAGTTTCCCTCCAACCCTTTCATTGAAGTCAACATCTCTATTAGATCAGTTACATGTACTGCCAATTTTTGTTGCTTCTTCGCTTGAAAGTGATGCAGTATGTGTCATTTAATAAGGTTATCTCTGATTATGTAACGTCAACCTGCAGGGTCTATTGACGGATTGGATCTTTAAGATATAACATATTCGTTTGAAGCGGTTTTTAATCATTCATCTGAAGAAACGGTTATATATAGTCGATAGTTAAGACATGTCTGAACGAGTTGAAAGCCATGCATAACATCCATATAAGAGTTCCAACTGGAACTTAAGCCTAGTCCTGTATCCCCGTATATGTTGAAAACCTTGTTTCCAGATGGCTAACAAGCGATTATTTGTGTCTCATGCATCAGCTGAAATAAAGCTTTCCTCAGGTTTTAATCTCATTTTCTGTTAGACGAGCGGACGACTTATCTTAAGAAAGAGGAAATTTATTTCCTCTTTCCTAACTTTTTTTTCACATTTCGTTTATTAAATAGAGGTGGTATATAAAAAGAAATTAAACAGTTTGAAAGAAGAAACCGAATCATGTGTCGACAAATTTAAGACAATGAAAAAATACGCCGAAGTTCAACTGTCAGAGAAAATGATACCTCACGCAATGTAATATCAGAGTGGCGCTCTAAAAAAAAACTATCCAAATATAATTCTTGGCTGACTCTTATTTTTATAATTTAAAAGAAGGCTGCTTTTTTTTTTGTTTCTCTGGGTTTTTTTAACTTAAAAAGTATATTTTTAGTAGTATTTCTTAAATTAGCTGACAAATATCGATTTATTTCATTATTTTAATATTGAAAATCGATCACACCGCTTCAAACGGAACACAGAAACTAGAATTCTGATCAATTGAAAGATATTCTTTGTTAGTTTCGGATTCTGCAAAATACACGCGTATTAACGTTAGGAATTACTCTTTTGAGGAGAAACAGCGTCTGCCAGAAGTCGCTTCTTTTAAGAACAGATATTTCCTTTTCTTGAGTCTCGTTAGAGGTTGCACTCTAGAGAACGAGACTTCAGAATTTAATTTCATATACTTATGTATGAAAGGTGAATATTTAACGATATTTTAAGTCGAGTGAAATTATAATTACTGAGATGGCCATAAAAAGACGGGAAGCTAAAGTTGTTTTTTGCTCCTGTTCAGTAGCTTTAATTATGTTCTTCGATTTTATGAGTATGTTACAACTGGAGGTTTTACAGTTTATTATTATTCTATTTACTCTGTAAGAAAACTGTAGATTAAATTAAAATCTCATTTCCACAGGCAAACTTCAAAAGAAAGTGTCTATATTTATTAGGGATCTTTTCTATAACATGGAAAGTCTTAAAGGCCACAACCTTTTCAGCATTTTACAATATACGTTATGTTAAAATGCCACAAGTCTTTTTTAACGACTTACAAAGTGCCAAGAAGCGCTCAAATCTTGGAGGTAAATGCTGACCAATGGTTAATAATTAGTAATTAAAATAAAAAGTAGAATAAATGTAAATGGTTGGCTAGGGTGTTATCTTTTTGAAAGAAATCGATCCTCACAGATCGTCTTAATATTCTAACCGTAAGCTTATTGTATAAAATGAAGTGCCCAGAGATTATAAACAACTGAACACTGAATGATTTCTTGTAGAATCGTCTCAAGCAGATGACATAATGCCATTTGATAGGTAAAAAAGTAATGTAATTGGAAGGGAAGTAAAATTTAAGACCGTTTCATTGTTGAATGAATGACTAAGACAAAGAAAGAGCATTCTCTGTTCGAGAAGGTAACTGCTCTAGATAATTATTAGGCAATAAATGCAAGGATAGACCAAAAATATGTGAATGCGTGACAGGTACCAGTGGAGCGTGGAAACAATAGGGGCCCACAATTGATGCAAGAATGTGATCTCTGGAAGACTTTGTATTATATCTGGATTCCGCGCTCCGCATAACCGAGAAAACCAATGCATATGTACAGTGTAAACTGAATTGTGTAAGGTTTTGCAGCCGGCGATCAACAAGGATGCCATTATTGGCACCCAAGTATAGATTAATGCGCCATTTCATCAAAGAAGTCTAGAGCTTAGTCAGTAGTGCCAGGTTTCCGGATCTTTCGGACAAAGACTTTAGTTTGTGCGTGAAGGATAGCGCATGAGGCTAAAGATTCCGCTCACCAGCAGAGGGCATTGAAAGCTGCTGTTAGTTTTGTAATGTAGTTGGGGGTTATGTTGGAATTTAGAAAGGCCACTAATGAAACGAATCTGTCTCGATTTTGTTGCAAATAATTTTCACTTTTTCTTTACCATCTTTCCTGGTGTTGATGATACCTAACAGAATGTTCACACAGCCATCGTATAGTGAATGAATGACACAAAAATGCTTTCAGGAAAACTCGGACGACTTTTTTTTTTAAATTTCACCACAAGCAATGCAATAAAGCCATTAAAACGCAAAAGGATTTCTGAATATGAAAGAATGATAAAAGGAAAACCTTTCTGTTGTGGATTCCGCGTTGAAATCCGGTACCAATAAATAACAAACGCCAGGAATGAATATATGAAAATAATGTATTAACGTAATAATACAAACTGGTAAAGCAGGTTAGTAGTTCCAGGAATACGGGTTAGTAGCAAATATATATATATACAGTCTTTGGTATTGAAGTATCGCTGTATGACTTCTTACTGAGTCTAGGTGCTCGCTCACTGTGACTCCTACAACGCTGTTACCTTACCCTCACTCTTCCGGTTACCTACAACCTTTTACTCTGTCCCTCTCGACTCGACTCCTCGGTCTTGCTATCTCGGGTATTCACTGGCAGTAGTATATGTATATACTGGGTGAGTCCATTTGTGTAAAAAGGGGAGAACCCCTTAACACCCCCTCCTTAGATCCCTTTTTGGTGGAAGTTAATATCTTTTCTATTTTCTGATCGATAATCAGAGGCTCTGTAATTTTTCTTTTCCTGTTTGACCTTCTAGTTTCTGTGTCTTCCTTTGGTCTTTGAATCTCAAAAGCTTCAAAGGTTGCATCTATTGAATCATCATTTTCAGCGGGTGACGAGCTTGGCTCTTCAACCCGCCTTTTTTGTATTTGGTCAATATGTCTTATGTGGGAAAACTTTTCGCCTTGTACTGTGTACATCACATTTCCTAGTCTGTTAATTATTGTGCCAGGCTCCCACTAAGGCATATTGTTCCTGAACATCCTAAAGTAAACCCGTTCTCCTGGTTTAAATGATCTCTTGGGTACTATAGGTGTATGCTGGTGTTTATTCTTGTTAGGCAATAACTTATCAAATGGCACGTTTCGCTTCTTTTTACATACTGGTTGGACATTTTCTTTTAATTCAATTCTAGCTGCACCCTTACAAAACGAACTGATAGGTAAATCCCATTCGTCGAACTTTTGCATCCAGTTCGTTCCCACCAGATTTTTGTATCTTTCATTACGAATATTCTGAGTTTCCTTGCTTTCCCGTGAAATTTTACATTTAGGATTACTTCTCCTTCGAATTTCATACGCTTTCCTGTAACAGACTTAGCAATTTTTTGTCTATGTAACATGGTTGGTCTATTAAGCTTTCTCCATGTCTGTAGGTTAATTATCGTTATATCGGAACCTGAATCAAGTTGCAATTTTATCTTTTTATTTAAGATTTCAAATTCCACATACTTCCTTATGTTATTATTGTCTTCATCATGCATTCTAGTAGCTCGTATCATACTAGTAAATTTTCTGTTCCTACATTGGGATGCCTTGTGAACCATATTTCCACATGCAAGATAGTTTTTATTTTTAAAACGAAAACCCTTATTTCAGTGTAGTCCTCCACATCGATAACATGCAGATGGGGGGGTATATTTACTTTGATTTTCGTCATTATTTGTCCTGTATGTTGTACTTTTTTCATTATTATAGAATTTTCGTTTTCTTTCGGGGGAGGGTGAAAAACGTAAATTTTTGTTTAACTTACGTATATATGATACTCCTGACTCCTCAATATCCTTCGAGTCTTTCTTTATGATCATACATTTTTGGCAGTCTTCCGATAGTTTTTGTAGTGATAATCCCGGTTCATTTTGCAGTTTTAAAAGTATTCTTTTACGCATTTCACTATCCTTTGCTGAGATTAACCCTTGTAAAAAAAATAAAACACTTGAAATTGTCTGGAGTTAATTCTGCCAACTTGAAATCGTCGCAATGTTTATTCACGATTGCAGCGAACGTGGAGTAATCCTCATTTTCATCATTTACAAGGTTAAGATATTTCCACCTTTTGTGAAAGAGTGACGTTTTCGGGCTGAAAAGCTCCGTCAGGCATGTAACTGCTTCATTAAACGTTAAAACATTTGTCTTCTTTGGCAAAATGTAATTTTGTGTATTCTTCCGTTCTAATAGTCGTAGCTTTTTTTGCTTCTATCCAGTTTTGACAATCGATATTGAAGATGTCTTCATGACATCTGAAAAAGTCCCCAAAATTTTTATCCTCTTCTAGGGAATATTTGAATGTTTCTATCGTGTTCCATACTGCGTCTTGAGAAAAAGTCGCATCTTTTTCAATATTTTGTTGTTGTGTATTACTCGCTACTGGAGTTGTAATTGTCTTCTTCATTTTGCATTTGTCTTTCATGATTTTCCTTCTGCGTAATATTTTTCCATTCTTTCTTGGAATTGGAATTATTGTTCATTTTGGTATTTTATAAGTTCTACTAAAATATTTTTAAAATCCTCCATGGTAAGAGTCTTACGAAAAAACTCGATTTTCCGTATTTTAATCCTCGTAACACTTCAAACTACTAGCAAAACGTCAATTTTTCTTTTGAGTCTCCGAAAAATGCAAATTCTTGTCGCCCAAGCTGTTGTGGTGAGAAGAGAGAAATTTCTCTTTCCGTGTAGGTCCCAATTCCTCGTCGCCAAAGTTGTTGTGGTCGACGAGAGAAAAAAATTTTTTTTTTACGTGTGATTTTGAAGTCCTCATCGCCAAGTTGACGAGAGAGGATTTTGTTGTCTGTTCTTCCCGTGTCAGTTCGATATCCTCGTCGCCAAGTTGTGGATTCCGGGTTGAAATCCGGTACCAATAAATGACAAACGGCACGAATGAATATATGAAAATAATGTATTAACGTAATAATACGAACTGGTAAAGCAGGTTAGTAGTTCCAGGAATACGGGTTAGTAGCAAAATATATATACAGTTTTTGGTATTGAAGTATCGCTGTATGACTTCTTACTGAGTCTACGTACTCGCTCACTGTGACTCCTACAACACTGTTACCTCACCCCCACTCTTCCGGTTACCTACAACCTTTTACTCTGTCACTCTGGACTCGACTCGACTCTGTTCGGTCTTGCTCTCTCTGGTCTTTACGTAGCCGTAGTATATGTATATACTGGGTGAGTCCATTTGTGTAAAAAATGGGAAGAACCCGTCAACACTTACTAAAGAGAGGGAACAGTATATAAACGGAATTAAGACAAGAGATAACCGATTGAAATTGCATTTAACTTTTTAAAGGTTAAATTTGACTGGAAAGCAAGAGGCTGAAAGAATTCCATAAGTGAGGCGTGCAAGAGAAGAAACTAGTAGCATAGAACGAACTTCTAGTTACATCTAGCAATTTCAACTGTAAAATGAGACCTATCTGCCAATCTAGTATGTGCATAAATTTGTAAACGGAGAAAGCTCATCAGAACAATTACCATGAAAAAATTTATAGAAAAGACGCAGGGAAGGTACGTTATGGGGGTGAGAATGTGAGTGACGACGAGATGCCAATTTAGAACCGATAATATTGCTGATTCAATGTATTTTATCATGAAACTGAATACATTGCAGAAGCACCAAACCGGATAAGACAGCAAATATTCAATGCATGGACGCGAATGGTAGACTTATAAACATATGAAATACATTCTAGCGAGAAAAATTGTCCAGCATGACAACACAGTGAACCAACTTTCCTGACAATTGATTCAATATAATATCTTCTCACTTCATGTCAGTGGAAAACATTAAACTGAGAAGAGGTAATTTCACTTGATCCATTTGTCTTGCATATGTCAGATTTAAACCACACAAAACATGTACGAGACAAACATCTTTGCCTAACCACAAACAACAAATACATCTATGAGCAGCCCTATATATATATATATATATATATACATATATATATATATATATATATATATATATATATATATATATATATACCCATGTAACAACGCCATTATATGGAAAATTATGTCGAAGAGCTGCTGTTATTCGAGCAAAAATTGAAGATCGATTTTTATTAGGAAGTTAATTTTCAGACCAAGTACTCTTAATACAGTGCGAGGATCAGCAAAGTTGTCTTCTTTGAACCTCACTTCTGAAGCCTTGTGCCAGAGTAAAGTAAGGTAAGTGAAGTAAATAATAGGCCATACATATTTTATTTCATGATTCTTTTTCAACATCAGCTATCCGATGAAAATAATGAAGAGAAAAAAACTTTGCTGGAAACAGAGATAGATAAAGATAGTAGAGAGATATCATAACGGTCATGCGAATTTATGGATAGAGTGACGGATAGAGAAATACAAGATTTCTTGAATATTCCATGAGGACAGAGCTTGTATATCTTGAATACCAGCATCTGACTTCCTGATTTAATTGATAGAAAGCGATGAAAAAGAAACAAAGAAAACAAAGAAAGAAAAAACAAAATACAAAAAATCAAAGCTATTTTGAAAACTTTACAGAAAAAGAAGACCAAGTAAAGCAAAAAGAAAACTAGCAGAAAAAAAGAAAGTAAACGTCAAAATAAAAATAAACTGAAACGAATCGACGGTACATGATCACATAAAAAAAAAAACTTCCTTGGTCAATATATTTGATGCACAAATCGTTTTTTTTTTCCGCCAAATCAGCACTTCCATCCAACTGCACACACACATGTGAAATTATAATATGGTTTCATGTTTAAAATCAGAAATCGATTTTTCTAATGATCGGTTTCACCTCGAAAGAAATTATTTTTCTTCAGACCATTTATTTTATCCCAGAAATCGACAAATGTCGACTGGACAGAGGAAAGCTTGAACAGTTATAGCTTACGACATACAGCTATAAAATATAGTGTTCACTATCCGTCCCAATTACACTGAGAATTTTCATGTTTTACTTTTATATCCACTAATAAGAAAAAGATTACTGATTACAGATTACCATTGTCATATGGATGAGTATCTGACTATAAATGGTCAGGCATATTATAATGTAAATATATGACAGAAGGTTCAGACATATTTGAAGCATGCAGAAAAAGAGAGATGAAAGGGTGTTATAAATAACTTGACTTAAATAGAATGATATTAAGATCGATATGAAACAAAAAGATCAATAGATAATTTAGGAGTGATTTATATAGAAAAATAAGTTAACAGTGCACACAATGCAATAGAAATTCGTATTTTTAAAAAAAAGACAAACGTACTGACAGAAACTGAGCAAAGTTTTATTCGTATATTCCATTCAAAACAAAGAAAAGAGTGTTGATCTTCTATATCTGACCTATATCCTATATAGCAATGAATGCCGCGCAATGTCAACAGGTGAAAAAACATGTCTCAACAGAGATTTAGTTATATAGATAGATAGATAGATATTAATTTGAGAAACGAAACAACTAAAATTAACTTTACAATCGTTTCTTTCAGTCTGAAACAACGTTCAAGTGAGAACATGAAAGTCAGAAATACTGACGAAAAAAATGAAGAAAAATTTATTTTCTAATAAAATATATGCGAAATGGTTATATCAGAAGCATTATTAATGAATTCCTGAAAATGAACATCATGTAATGCTGATGAGTCATTAAAACTAACCCCTAATAAGACACAGGTAGCAACTAATCGATTATATTTGCTCTCCACAAAATAATATGGTATTGAATGAACTCAAAAAGGTCTAATGGGAGTTATATGATTTTGTTCCTCGTTCACATCATCGGTACCGATCGATATGTGTCCAACGTCCATTAATCAGTGGGGTGCAAACAGAATTGATATTTTTAGTGTTGAGCAGGTTTTATCTTATTTATCGATTAATGCCAGTGTTGATTGAATGGATCGCTTAGGCGTTTTATATCCCAAACTTTCGATCTGTTACTACTGCTGGAATATGAATGATAAGTAACCCAGATGTATTGGAAAAAGGACCAGTCTGGTTAAATAAACATTAGCTCCTTTCTTGACAGCCAGTTTTTTTTTTTCCTTTCTCAAAGGACGTCGATAATAACAAATAGAAGATAAAGAATTCAACACGCGATTAAAACAACAAAGAGCTGGATGATCAAAATATTGGCTCAGAACAAAAGTTGTTGGTATTTATAAATGAATTTCAAAGGAAATATTTAGATATTTTTACATATATTCAAAGCTATATATACTGTTTTGTTCCACTACATTTCACCATATTTGAGAACACTTTATGATTCCATCCTTCCAGAATTTGTCAATTATTATTATTAATATTTATTTTTTTTTTGTGATGAACTGGTCTAAGTGATTTTTATCGGCTTTTAGGGAATTGACGTTCTTCCTAAAAGCGAATTTTGTACAGATCGAAATATGTGGTATACTGAAGGTTCAAGGTCAGGTAAATACGATGGGCGCATAGTATGATCAAGCAATGCTCTATCAATTTCTGAAAGACCTTCATAGAGACGTGAGGCATAGTGTTGTCCTAATGGAAGACAACATTTGCTTTTCCGGTCGCTTTAACGGAGAGTTACTTTCACTCCGTTCTCCTTGATAACTACATAACATTTGATATGAAAAGGCCTGAATAATAATAATAATAATAATAATAATAATAATAATAATATCTTCTTTTCTGTTTCCTTTTTAACAGCGAAGAATAAATTCTCAGGATTTCTTACTCTTGAGCATGCAACATGTGTAAATATTTCTTTTTAGAGCCAAATTTCAAATTTTTAAATATTTGGCCTTGTGATTTTTTTTATAGTTCTCGCAAGCGCGTGGTGAACAAGAAACTGAATTCTTGTGCATATAAAAACCTAAAGAAAAATATGCAAAAAAATATTGTCTTTTTTTTAAGTAATTTTTATTGTAATCATTAAATTGTATTTAAAAGAGTAGGAGCATGCTGTATGTTAAATAATAAAACTTTTAATTATGGTACTAAGCTACGAACCCTAGTAAGACAAGTATAGTAAGTATTTTTACCATCTTATCTGCTTGTCCTTCTTCCCAAATTTTGGTTTCGATTGGTTAGTCTCTGACTATCAGAGGGAATGAAAAATGGACTAACGGAAGTCACAGATCTTTAAATATATAGACAGATGAAGAGCGGCAAGAATGATATGGCTGTTAGGCCTGATGGAGAAATTATTAAATTAGTAGATAAAAATGAGCATTACAAATATTTTTGTATCATAGAAGCAGATTGTATAACTCGGAGAAATAAAATATAGCATCAAGAGAAATTACATCCGACACATTCGTAAGATATTGAAGTAAAAAATGAATTGGTGGGGACACTATAGCAGTTATTGACATCAAACCGTATCAATAATACGTTATGTTGAAAGTGTCATTGATTGGACCTGTGCAGAATTGCAGGAAATGAATAAAAGGACGAGGAATTATAATGATACATAGCGCTCACCATCCACAATTGATATTTAGAGGTTATGTCTTATGTGAACTCTAAGAGGAAAAGGCTAATTTCAGATGACAATTTTTTTGAGAATGGAACGATACAAAATCTTGAAATAAATAGACAACAACAATGATAAACTGATGAAAATTGTGACCAAAATAAATTTCGAAAAAGGGAATAAGTGAAAAACACACACAAGGAATTCACGAAGAAAATAAGATAGCAAAAGTAAACATAACATTGCATGGAGAGTTTGCGAAAAACAGAAGGGAATAGAGGCAACGTATTTGTTGAAAATGGGCATTTGAAAAAGGAAAGTAAAAGCACTTCAATAAAGTCTCAAGATGTGTCTATCATTACTAATAATATCAGAAAGTATATCAACTACTTTGGAGAATATATGGGAAATCTAATGAAACCACAGCAGATATTGTGTGTGAGTGCACAAGTTTAGCACAGAATGAGTATAAAAAGACTGAAACATGAAATTATCAAAATCTTTCAATGGAAGTTGTGGGAGATAAAGAAACGTGCAACCAAAAATCTGAGAACGTAAAATAAAAAAAAGATGTTCATTGAGCCATCGTGTCTATTTGATACAAGGATAGAAGAAAAAGAAGAGATAGTAATCATCTATGACTTGGTGAATTTTGAACTTGTAAGGCTTCGAAAGTTGAAGGTCACATTCATATCTGTCGCCATTGGTGCACTTGGTATAGTGATTGGTAGAATAGCATGATAAAGAATATTGGCATTGATTGCTAAGTGGAACTGTTGGAAAAAGGAAGCCTCTTTTGAACGACAAGAATAATTCGGAAAATAATGAAGACTTACAGTAAGAAGAAAATTGCATGATATCTAAGGCTGCTGGTTGTGGCCCGCTACCCCTGCATTAATTACCAGTCTTAAGAGAAAATGCTGAAATAATAAAATGTCATATCAACCCGGAAGCAATGCGCCAGATCAAAAGGCAAGAAGACAAATATTGATGAAATCGATCAAAATAGCAAATGTCCTCATCTCTTTCAGAAGAAAAAAATGGCAATAATAAATTCCACCTTAAAGAAATCATGAAACTGCTTGAATGGCAATATTAAAAGTGAAAGGCACCTCAGGGTATGGACAGTAATTCATTTGTATTTGGGAAACTTAGTAGTGTTCGATTATATAGACACGTCACAAACCGAATTGATACAGAACTCAAATGTGTTTAAGAAGGGCAGAACAGTCGGAGACTGTTTGCAATCAGATGGGAATTGCAGTCACACAATCCCATGCTAAGCATTTCTGGTTTGAAAATGCAAATCATCTCAAATATTTTACTTTTGAGATACTCGCTCTAGAACAACAGCTGTTTCATTGAGTGTTCCAACCAGAAGTAAATAGTCGTTTATACTGGAGATTAAGTAGTAGTTTCCAATTCTGTTCCTAGCACTCTACTAACAGGACGGCTATTTTCATATTTATAAAACTTATTAAGCTCTCTGGAAAAGCGGAGATATCGATTATTTCATTCTTTTTCTGATATATACTTGACTCTACTTAAATCCAGTACCGAGCAGGTTTCCTTATTTTTACTTACTACCAGCAAACCGCCATTCTGACCTAGTTTGATGAATTTCTTTGAAGTCTGCCTTGTATTAGTAAATATAAATATTAAATTTTACTATGTATGAAGGTGGCGTAACATTTATCAATACGGAACATAAATTAGTGGACCGAGTTCGTATTTCAATTGAATCTTTTTATATTCAATTTATACAAATGCTTTTGTGAAAAGCTGTGTTGACATCAGAATCGTTTTACTTTCAGGTACACCTTTGATAGAAACCAATCTACAATGAAATTAATATTAATAAGAAAGCAGCTATTATTAATGATATTAATAAGAAAGCAGCTATTATTAATGATATTAATAAGAAAGCAGATATTATGAACATAATTTGTTCGAATCATAGAAACATACAGAAATTTATTTTTAATATCAAACTGAATAATCGGTTGAAGTCAAATCGCCAACTCAATCAGTCAAGGGCCAACGCACAAGGGTAGAGGGGAGGTTTACAAATTCAATTTAAAAAAAACGTTAAAATGAAAACATTTAATCCAAGAAATAAAGAGAAAATATTTGTTGATATAAATATATAAGTATTTCAATTATGTTGAAGCCAACGGCGGAGATGGCTACAAAGATGGATGTTAGAAATATCTTTCAAATTATTTTGAAGAACGAATAAAATTAATAATGATGTAGGGACACATTTAGCGACTTGGAAAAAGAACTTGGCAAATAGAATTATAGAATTCGAATTCTGACCTAGTTCGTAACGTTCACTTTCGCACAAATGTCCTTAGGAAAGGCATCTTTTACCATCTCTTACGAGTTGAATAGATCAGACTGCGCTCTCTAGCCTTGGTTGGCAACCAGTCTAGAGATGGTGTCTCGATAAAAATACCTAAGAATCAGTAGCTTGAACCATGCGTGCAAATGTTCTGGTTCGTAAAAACGCACTATTGAAAATGAATAAGATAAATTTGTTTATGTCAATAGAAACAGGAAAAATATTTTTGTTTAAGATTTATAGAAATATAACAAAATAAAATCAAGGACACATGGCACAGTGAGTAAAGGCGTTAGTTAAATCCAGTGACAGGACCCAAAAGAGTGTGAGTTCAATACCTGCTTAAGGCGGTGGAGAACTTGGAGAAGGAATTAAGCAGAAGATAACTGATAACTGATATCCATTATACATGGTACGTGGAACTAGAACAGTCTACTCCAGTGAGCGAAATAAAGTGTTCAGTTCGACATTCCAACCACCTGAAGAAGGTCGGAGCGTAGAACAGCCGAAACGTTGCAATAAATATGGCGAATAATGTAAATAATGTACATAATATCTCATCTCAAAAATATAGACAGAAATAAAATAGAAGTAATAAATATTTCTCAGCTACCAACATCTTACGCTTTCTTTCCGATTACCGATTTTTTATATAATAAATTAAACAATTTTAAAAGCAAAATTATTTTTTTATAAAATTCATACAATATTTGAATAATTGTGTATATGTCCATCTAACATACACACACACACACACACATATATATATATATATATATATATATATATATATATATATATATATATATATATATATATATATATATGTATATAAACTGTGAATGTAGAAAGTAACACTGGATGGTGTCTGTCATTTCCACGGCCTAAATGCTCATCAGACAATATGTGGAACAAATAAAATTTTAAGTTGAAAACTTCTCTTAATCTCAAGTTTCACAGATTTAATCTGCTCATCAGTGGCTTGTTAATAGTTGAATTTATACACATATATAATCCACTGCTCGCTCTATTGTTTTCAAGAATAAAGCTTTATATTTGTTTCCTAATCTTTTGCATAGCATAGATACATTAATATATACACTTAAAATACTTTGAAATAGTGTTGAGTAGAATTTTCGAGAATTTTCGTTAATTCTAAATTATTGAAAATAGGAATTTAGAAGAGATTTTTCACTCGAACATGTGAAAAACGCGATCGAATTTAGAGCATTCTCCATCTCTTTGAACATTTTTGCATTTTCCTTGACTTCATTAAAGTAAATTAAATATATTGTTTCTAATTGATTTCAGACCCATTAATGTTTCTATTATCCCAGCTGTAAGTGTCTTGGGGTGAGGAATAAAGCATTGAAGTTCAACTGAAAGAACAATTAAAAGTCGTCCTTGAAAATAGAATCAATGAGTTAAAAGAAATTTGTAATCTTCATGGTTCATGAACGTTTAGCGTCGATGTAGAAAATCTGTAACTTGACAGGTGATCATAGTTTTTAGCACCTTTCCACCTTCGAGACGCATCTATATAAATTTACTCTGTAATATGTGTGTGTGTGTGTGTGCGTATGTGTGCACCTCGCAAAAATTTACATCAAGATATTTTGCGTCCCTCCATACATGCATATACATCCAGATAAGTGTGTAGGGAACATACTACATGATAGGCAAAATATGTGTTTTCTAGAGTGTGTATATATATGTGTATATGTCTATCTAAATACTTATATGAAACAGACATGAATACATCATGTTTAAATATTTCAAGTAGTTTTTCTCTCTTTTTTTCTAGTCCATCTTTGGTATTAATCTCGACAAGTTATAACGTTCAAAATTTCAATATATGTCCAGAGTCAATATGTAATATGCTCTTCAGAGGAGGCAGAAACATCATAAGTGTTGTCAAAATGAAGAATAAAGTAACAATTCGATGCAAAAATCAAACTCCAAAATTACTTAACGGTTCCAGAAATAAAAGAAAATGGTGAAAAAAGGTAAATACATAAGTGAATATTTCTTATTCCTTTTTATTTACCTTTTTTCTTTCACTTTCTTTCTTTTGCATTTCATTCCCTTCAAAACTACCTGTGTTTTCATGTTTCCTATCATTTTAAGTTTTACTCCCATCCTTTTCCTTATTTACTGAATTTTAACTTATTTGATCTTCACTACTGTATTTATGGCCAGATTTACAATAAGTTGAAATTATGGCAACCCATAGATATTTGATGATAGACTTTTTTTTCTACCTTTTCGATTTCCTTTTCCCTTCCTTATATTCCTTCTATTCCTTTTTTTTTATTATTATTACATACTTTTTAATATATTTTTTTTATTAACAGACCCTGGATATCATTTCAGCGGTGATTATTTAAAAGTTCATTACTCAGGTGATGAGTATAAGAATCAAGAGAAATATGTTGATCCGAATAGCAGAACATATAATAATAATAATAATAATAATAATAATAATAATAATAATAATAATAATAATAATAATAAGTCATCTTTAAATAATTCTGACATAAATGAAGTAAATAATTACAAAAAACTTTTACTTCACTTGTGTCAGAAAATATTTTATGATGACTTATTATTATTATTATATGTTCTGCTATTCGGATCAAAATATTTCTCTTGATTCTTATACTCATCACCTGAGTACAGACATCGGTCGAGAGCTCTGGAATTTGAACAGCAGATAGTCCACTGGTGGAATCTAGTTACCTGTCAGTTGTCAGTTCAATCACTGTGTCTGCTATTGCTAAAAAAAAACAAACATATACTCTGGCCCAGTGGAAGAAACCGACAAGCGACACAAGCGTGAATAAGATTGTTGAGTATTTATAGCTAATGTAAAATATCCCTGAAGCATGGAAAACAAAATAAGAACGTAGATTGAATAAAGGATTCGTTTAAAAATTCCAAGGTTACCTCGTACGAAAACAAACACATGAAGACCGTAGGCTATGAACATTATATTTAGTGGATATGTCTTTGCGTAGACATCTCTTTTTTAAACACTAATTGAAATCTACCGGCCTGGAAATTGAAGAGTCTTTAATAAAAAAAATAAAAATAAAAAAAATGAAAGTTCCCCACACTGTTTCTACTCCGCCATGTTTATTCTGTATCCCTTTGTCAGCTAATTTCCTGCATTCATTTATAATTAGCTGGGTCAACTGCCAAGAGGTTTTTCAATATTTTTTTTTTCCTTTTTGCTTACGTTGAAACACCGATTTCATTACAATCACCGAAGTTAAGGAACGCCGAGCCTGGTCAGTACCTAGATGGTTGACCGCTTGGGTATGCCAGATACTGTAAGCTTAGATGTATATATGGGGCAATGGATAATGGCTCGGAATTGTTAATCGGAGTGCCGAGTTCCAATTCCAGTTGGGTTCGTTATATTCACTTACGCGCAAATCCCCATTGGAAAGGAATTATCCACTTTATTTAGTCCACAGCTATGGGTTAATTGGTAACATTTGTATCACTAAATAAAAAAATAAATCTTACAATCTCAAAAATATTTTCTGGCTTTAAATAACCTGCAAGGACTTAGTAAGCTATAGAAAAGGAATCTAGATTTTTGGAAACCAGTTACACAATAGAAAGCGACTGAACTGTTTATTCCAACAAAAAAAAACGCTAAAAACTTTTTCACACTATTTTAATTAATGGATCTTTAGTGTAGACCAGAATAGAGTAGATCTCTTCAATAAACGATCAGTCTATCAAGAATTCTAATTCCTTTTTTTTGTCCAAGGCTCTTCAAGAAACTTAAATGTTCCTTATGAAATAGTAAAGAGGGAAAAATTCTGATTTTGTTATCAGAGAGAAAAAAAAAGTGAAGGGTAGAAAAAAATGAAAGATAGAACAAAAAAAGGAACATATAAAAGTAAAAGACAACATAAAAGAAAGAAAATCTAAAGTAAAAAAAAAAAATGATAGAAAAAATAAAAGTAAAAGAAGTAAAAAAGATTGAAATTGAAAAAATAGTGAAAGACAGAGAAGTTGAGGTGGCTGGAACGAATAAATGAAAATGTGCGTGTGAGAGTGTCAGAGAGAGTGTGTATGTGTGTGTGCACGAGAGAGAGAGTGTGTGTGTGAGAGTGAAGGAGTGTGTGTGAGAGAGTGAATGATATTGATGTCAAATGATTAATGTTTCAATCCTGTTTTCAATCCATTTACCGCTAATAACTTAGTTCAAGTAAAGTATTGGTGCGTCTGGTTTGTTGTCTAATTTTTTATTTTTCACTCAATAACGTTGATGTTCGCTGATTCATTTGATTCAGAATTCAACGTGCCGCTTGCTTTAAAAAAATTCACTCGATTTGTTTTGGGTTCTTTCCAACATGCAACAGCCAACAAGGTCAAAAAAAGAGCAAAGTAGTCATTTTTATACGTTCTTGATTAGAGTTCAAATTCGTTTAAACGGTCTTTGTGGATGAAGACACTCTCTACGTCTGTGAGAAGAGGTTGCAGAGTAAAGTTGCAAGTCTAGCGTTATTTCCATCAGGTAAGAGATTTACTGCTAGAACAGGGAACCAGATCACCCGAATTTCTTCCGTGCGTAAGAAGAAAATTCCACACAGAAAACTTCCCAAGAACTACTACTTTGTGGAACACACTTCCGTAGAGATGCTTCCCTGAACACTATAATCATAATATCTTCATTTCGTAGGTCAATCGTTATCTATTAATTTTCACTTCCTACTACATCTTTTCATTTCTCATTGGTTCCAACGATTTTAACATTAATGCTTTAACTTGAATTACCCTCGTGACATCTATTCGGTGAACTTTAATATAAAAATAGGTTTTTGTTAATCTTTCTGCTTTTAAACTATTTTTAACAGACACACTGAAACACGCATAACCGCCCCATCCCCCTTCCCCCTCCTACACACGCTTTTCCTTTTCACTTTTCCTCATTTTCTTTCTTTATTCACGGAAAACTTTTATCGAAGTTATTTTCCTTTTTTATACCTTTAATTTGTTCTTTTTCCAGGTAAATATTCTGCTTGCTTCTTCTTGACTGATAACTGCAATTCTCTTTTCTGCTCGCTCTTTACTCTATTTTAACACTCATACAATTTATTTTATATCGTTTTCTTTAATAATTCATCTGATATGATTTGTGACTCGAGGTGCACCAACAACAGAGCAAGGCATACCATTTGCTGATCTAAGCGGCTCATTTTACACTGGTTGCACCCACATTCCCCATCTCTACTCCCCACTAATTTACCCTTAGTAAGTATCTGCCTTGATATTGCTTTATAACATAAGTATTTGCGTGTTTTCCAAGAAAAACTGCAATCTTCCTAACGACTCTTAGCCCGCATGCAGTCTCATGCAATGCGAAGTAAACAGTTACATTCCATTTATTGGCCAAGAAAGAGAAAATAATTGGTCATTATTCATGTTTTTACAATAAAGTGACGTCGTTACTGGACCCTTTTTTGTTACCGAAATAACAGAATCTTCAAAAGCAGCACAGAATTTGACATTTTGCAGACGCTTTTAGAATCAGTTCTTTGAAATTGTCATGAAATCTTGAGGGAAGATCATGCAAGAAAAAGGGCATCTTCACAAAATCAAATGTCAGAAATCCCAGATATCAAGAATTTCTCCGGCTATACATTTCAATACATTTAGGCATATGCAAAATCAGGTCGACATGTATCTTAGTATGTAAGATAAGTATCCGAATGCAGTCAAGTCATTCTTTATATAAAGACTGTGGATTTATACAATAGATACTGCGACTAGAAAATCTTTTCTTTTTTTTTTATTACTATAGATTAAACACTTAACAGGAGTTCAATTTTTTGAGCAAATTCATTATAAATGTATACCCATACGAAAGCCAAACCAAAACATGCTCAGACCACGTGATTCCTTAAAACTTAAAAAATAAGACGATTTTTAAATTCATAATCTGGAGTGCTTAAAGTAAAACCCAGATTGCAAATTTCAAATGAAAAGAATTCATTTTAACAAATTGCGTGTTATGAACATATTTTCTTTTGGCTTTCATATCGAGGTGCTCAATTTACATTTGAAACTGGACCGCCTGATAACTGTTATGATATTCTTTTTAATTTGATATTCAAAGTATGGAGTGATTAAACTACAGTAATATGAAAATGTTTAAAAAAATATTTCTGGTCGCAGAAGCAGTTGTACGACTCCACTACAAATACGTTTCTGAGGTGTCTCGATGTTGAGTAACAGAAAGTAAATAAATTGAGATTGATAAGACAGCGACCCCACCCCCATTTGCCTTGCTCCAGACTAAGCTAGGCTTAATAAATACCAATAAACATATCCATTACTTACACATGAACAGAAATATTACCTTAAATATAATCACATTTTATTCACATATGATACCTTTTGTCATTTACTAATCTTAGACTTGATACAAGGCCAAAATTATGGGGTATACATTATGGGTCTTCCACTGAACCAGAGTATATATATTTTTTTTTAGCAATAGCAGACACAGTGATTGAACTGGCAACTGATAGGTAACTAGATTCCACCAGTGGACTATCTGCTGTTCAAATTCCAGAGCTCTCGACTGATGTCTGTACTCAGGTGATGAGTATAAGAATCAAGAGAAATATTTTGATCCGAATAGCAGAACATATAATAATAATAATAAGTCATCATAAAATATTTTCTGACATAAGTGAAGTAAAAGTTTTTTGTAATTATTTACTTCATTTATGTCAAAAATTATTTAAAGATGACTTATTATTATTATTATTATTATTATTATTATTATTATTATTATTATTATTATATGTTCTGCTATTCGGATCAACATATTTCTCTTGATTCTTATACTCATCACTTGAGTCATGAACTTTTAAATAATCACCGCTGAAATGATATCCAGGGTCTGTTAATAAAAAAAAAACAAACTAATAAGTAAATAAATAATAACTAGATAACTAATTACTGTAAGTAATGTTTAGTATTGTTTAAGCCGGTTAACTCACCAACAATCATCTCACACCGACGGTTCCACTTATAACTGCTCAGAGAGAGAGAGAGAGAGATGAACTGGGCTTAAGTTTTAATCTAAACTCGAAAAACACACGAAGCCAATACGTTGGCAGCAGTGGTCGCACGCTTTGCTGTGCGTTCAAGCCTTCTTTTCCCTTTGCTGCTGTGATTCCAGCGTGAAGACAAACCACCATGTAGAGATGATAGGTAGCTAACCGACCTGTTGACACCCGTTATCGCTATCTCCCTCTTTCAAGAAACAATACTTCCTACGATATTTATCTTGTTATATGGGCTTGAGCAAAGGCGATCAATAACTCAGGCCTTTACACCGTGTTTAGACCTGTGAGCGATTGGGGGCGAACAGTTAACACGTGAAAGTTCATTGCTAGAATTGGATTAAGAAATTAATTTTTTTTTAAATATTTACTTTTTACCTTTGGATTAACTTAAGTTTATTATTAAAGATACTGAAGCGAGTATAATATTTATTTATTTTATTTGAACTTCTATATTTTATATTTTCGGTGGGAAATTGTCATTAAAAATTGTCATTAAAAATAAGTGTCATCAAAAATTCATAAAGTTAATTTAAATTTAATATTTTTCTCTATGCTATTGTTCTTCAACAATGAACATTAAGTATAAAATTAATTTATAAATAATTTATATTTTTATGTAACAGAAGTAACGTATCTTTTTAAAAAATGTTCAATTTTTCTGTCCGTAAATAGACATTAAAATGTAACGTTTTTTCACTGCGAAATTAATGAAAATGACATTTATTAAAAAAAGTTAATGTCAAATATTAAATTCAATAAATTTATTAATATTCTACAACTATTCTTAAAAATATACCACAAAAATAAAAATGACATTCATTGTCTTGTCAATACCGTCTTACACATTTTTTCCATTTTTTCGATTATTTTAAACAGCAAAATTCACAAAAAGAATGTTATTAAGAATTTTGTCACAGAAAATTAATTTAATTTTTTCTTTGCGTTATTATTCTTCTTAATGATGAATATCTTGATTATAAAATCCATTTCTAAGCAATAATTCGTATTTTCTTTATAACACGTGAAATGCTTTGTTAGAATGGATGTAACTTTTTGCACTCCTAATTTTCCAAAATTACTACAGAAATTTGGGAATTTTAAAAACTTTGAATAAAATTTAATTTCACATTTTTTCTATGATACAAACATCTTCATAACAAACATTGATTTTTAAAAAATTGATTATTTAAAAAATGTAAAATGATTTTACTAGCATTGTTGTTATAAATTTAAAACAAAATTAACCAGTTTAGTATTTAAAAAAATATATTGTAAAAGTATTAAATTGGTGAATTTTGTTTTTAGAAGCGCCATGTGATTTTAGAAGCGCCATGTGATTTTTACATCGTAAATAGTTTTTCGTCAATATTTCTTTAATTTTAGTAGCCCAAAATCTTTCTCAAAATTGTCAAAAAGTGATGTGTAAGAAGTAATAAAATAAGTTTTTTGTATTATGTCTTCCCAAAGATCTGAATGAGCAAGAAAGATGGTTAAAGGCAATGTATCGAAACAACACCACTGTTGTTTGTGAAAGTCATTTTCCATCTGATTATGAAACAATGGTTATTGCAAGAAAAGTGCGACTCAGAAATCTGCCATGAATATTTTAATCATTTGCCATATACGCATTGCCTAGTCCTCGAACAAACCAACAAATAAAACTTCTACTTCTGTACGAAATATGCAAAATGATGACTTGGCACAGTTTCGAGTAAAAGACAAAATCATCACTTTTGAAAATTTGTATAAGAATACTGATCAACAGGATGTTGTCAACAGTTACATGCTATAAATCAAACAATCAGATGTTCATCCAATCTGTTGATTTTTTTTCACACAATAGTTTTTACAATAGTTTTAATTAAATTTTTTGAAAATTTGAGATTTGAATGTTACCATGTTGGTATATGTACAACATTTTTTTTCTCTTTCAAAATGTCAAATATCAATGATTCACAATTGGTCACAAAACAATGAAACAAACTTAACTTAAAAATTTATAGGTAATTTTTTTAAATAGATCATATTAATGTTATATCACCACAAGGAATTGGGACAAAACATGATTCTGATATTCTTATCAGGGCATTTGAATATTTTATTACATCTCAGTCATTATATAACAGACTTTGGGATGATTTTGAGCTAACCATTGTGAGGACATTACCAGCTTTGACATCAGACATTTCAAATTTTGATGACTACTTTTCTTGGTGATATTTTAGTGAAATCTTTGAAAATTAGAAAAGTTTACCTTATGAAGTGTATACTAAGGTTGCTATACAATATCACTGGGGGTAATTTATTTGATTTGGCTGAAAAATTTTGAGGGATTAGCAAAAAACAGTATTGGACATCATGGTAAAATGTTTAAATGATGGACCAAAATTTTTTACTTAAGTTGCAAAATTAGAGGCAACATTTTATATGAAAACGTTTTATATATTGTTGATGCAATAAAAAGTAATTGCAAAATGTAACAATAACAGGATCCATCAATCATTTTTCCCAAAATTTGACATTGTTTTTAATAAGCCTTAGATAACTAAATATACGTTGTACTGACTTTTTGATTATGTCCACCAGTTTAAAAATTTTCGGAATAATTGGATTACTGAACCGACTTCTGAATTACCGTTTTATTCTGAAGGTAAAAAGATGAAGCAAAATTGGAAATGGAATAATTAATGATATTAGTTTTTATTTTCAAGAATATGAACATTTTTAATAAATAGATTGAGGTAATTTTAAAATTCCACTGGATAACACAGGGATACCAGCTTATTTTTTTCAATTTCCCCCCTTTTTACATATATTTAATTGGTTAACTTCTCAAATTATCCTGTTAAATAATTTTGTGTTCTTGTTAATGTAAATTGAGTTTAATTTTTAAAACTGTTTACAGGTAATATCTATTATTGTATCATAACAAAATAAGTATTTTCTTTATTTTCTGTGAAACAAATTGTACATGTAACAAAAATCACAAGAGATTAAAAAATTATTGTTTCTCTGAAATTCACATTTTTTTGTAAAGTATTTTCAAACTTTGATGATACAGGATTTTGTAAGCAGCTGAAATTGCTTTCTAATTGCATTATATAATTTTATATTCTGTAATAAATTGGCATAAACACAATAACTCATTATTTTAGCAATATCATCTAAAGATTTCTAATTTATGGTGAATAAAGTGATTTTGTGGATTTAGTTATTTTTTGGTATTTTATTATTCCTTTGTACATTTGTATTTATGGAACATTACTGGACATTACTGATAAGTTCCTTGCAAAAAAAATGTTCTTAGTAATTGTTATTTAGTAGTAATTTAGGTCTCCATATGTCCAACTCCAGTTGTGGACTTCAGTCACATGGTTGCCAGGCCTGGTATCAGGATCGCCTTGGCTTGAGCTAACGGATGACAGAACGGGGTTTGGAAGACAAAAAGTATTAGATGCTACAAGGGACATGAAGATTTGGAGGGCCATGATTGCCTACATCCTGAAGGGAGACAGCACATAAAAGAAGAGACCTTAAGAAAATTGGCATCCCTACTGAGATGACACGCAACACAACAATATATAAAATTCGACACGAATGTATCGGCTATTTTTCTTTATTTATTTTTTT
Organism: Acanthosepion lycidas; assembly: GCA_963932145.1. NCBI lineage: Eukaryota > Metazoa > Mollusca > Cephalopoda > Sepiida > Sepiidae > Acanthosepion > Acanthosepion lycidas. The sequence continues at coordinate 50,691,279 of OZ010603.1, read as the reverse complement.
GCATTTTCAATTCAAAAGTAGTTAGTCAAGTTATAGTAGCGCCGATTAGCCACTGAAATTGTATAATGACCGAAAAGAGTGAAAAATAAATGAAAATAACGACAGCGCAAATATTGGTTCGTGATAGCGTGAGTTGCGGACTTTATTCAACAATAATTTAGGGTGGATTATTTATTGATGACTAGTTTTAATGCCCCGAAACAAAAAAAATCTCATTCGATATAGATTTTTTTTTTTTTATTTAACCTCTCTTTTTTTTCTTTTTAATTTTGCTTTCTTTTTAAACCTGCCAACGAGTTTCATTAACAGAAACTGTCTTAGTTTCTGCATGAATTTTGGAACGTGAGTCGGAAAATATATTTGAATACCCATACTGCTATATGCAGTGTGGATATTATTTTAGACAAAATTTAAAGAAAGAATATCTGTGCATATAATTCATATATTCATTAATAGGCATCACTCCACTAATTTATGAGGTTTGGTCATAAATTTGCAAGTGGATCGGGCTGGGAACATTTCAGCATACGGTTGTATAACTTTCTACTGGCATTATTAGACGGTTCATGTTTCACCGATAGATAAAATAAATACTTACTGAAATCAAAATATTTATGATAACAATATCTACCTGTGCACTTAAGATGAAAGCTTGTCTGTTCCGCGCTGACGTAAACTAGCGGAAGTTATTTTAATGAAATATCCCAAATTTTGAAATCCTTCGTTGCAGGTTTCAAGCTATATAAACAGACAAAGCTGTTTTCCCTGGTAATGACAAATCTAAACGTATTGAATCTCAGTCTCGCAGTGTGTCCGGTTAAAATTGCATGTGTGCCTGTAAATGTATACGCTAATACTTGTGTGAGTGATTTACATAGACTTGCGCAATTTAATGTACACAGTAGTAGAAACATACGACTGAAGGAGTGTTAAATAATATATTGGAATAATATATTCCACTTCTCACTCAGAGTTGGACAAGCTGAGCAATAAAATCTAATTTCTGTCCGCCTGATTATATGGTTATACCACTGAAATAAAGAAACCAACTTTACCTACAATGAGAACTTTGTTATCTTATAAATAATTATTTCACCGTTTCTGTTGAAATTATTGAAGCCTGTCTATTCATATCTATATCAGACTATTTTTAATGTGTAACTTCCTGAATTTTCCCAGAATTCCTGTATTAAGTTTCTAAAAATTAGGAAAAATTAAACGTGCCTAATAATGTGGAAAAACAATGTATATCTATATATGAAAGAAATAGATATTTTTGTTCAGATTTTTTTTACCCTTGTATTTTGGCGGATTTTCGACTTTTCTTTCTTTTCTTTTAATCTCTTAAGCTTTTTCTAAGAATATATTTGTCGACATGAGAACCGATTTAAGAAAAATTTTAAATGTACCAAACATTCTGAAAGAAAAATAGATATTATATGCAATCTAATCTGAATAACGGAATCTACAACAAATATCGTTAGTAGAATAACACCGTTTTTAGTCACAAATATTTTTCACACCCGACCAATCTCCACCCCTTTGGAGCTGGGATCACTTACATTGTGATAAACCTACAGAATATTATTACAGAGATAGGAAAACTTAGAAAGGAGAGTAAGGGCGAAAATAGAGTGAACATGAACAAAGATAAGAGTTATCAAAACTTCTAGAGAAAGAAAGAGAAAGAGTAAAATGAAAGGTAAAAAAAGAGGATGCAGTAGAAGATATTTGTGTATACCGTATATACTCGAGTATTGGGATCAGGTTTTTACGCAGAAAATAAAAGGTCGCGCTGTTAAGAGATAATCTGTTTGAAGTGGTTTAAAATCCTCCATTGTTGGTAACCGTTTTCACTATACACAGGTACATTTTACTGGAGGAGTTAAAATTCTTGCATTTTCTAGAAAAATAAAGCAAAATATAATATGTGTATAGAGTACGTTTTCCTTAGAATGACATGGATTATCTTAACTCGATGTATGTATCTCAACTGGAGGGACACCTTGCATTATGTAGTAGTAATCCTGAGAAAAAGGGCTATCAGTGGAAATACCTTAGAAATACCTGGGAAGCTAAGATGACTGCAAATTCGAAATAGGAAAGAATCTGTTAATTCTTCATTTGTATAAGGTATCTGTTGATTTTAAACGACATACATAGGACTTGTTCTTCATGTGGCGACAAAAAGGAAGAAACTTAGGCTATATGGGAGGCAGGTCCAGGGTATGAACGAAAACAAAATTACGGTATCTAAATCTTCGTATCAAATATTTTAGGGTAAATGGGTTTTCTCGCCATTCGTGGGTGGGTAGCTTTGTACAAAAAGATGAATGAAGACCATTTATTTGATATAAAATATTTTCAGAATGATGTCCAGTATTACGATACGATTGACTACGGTAGGCCTACTAGTAATGCACAGAAACTTCAGCCGCATTATACACAACCAATATGACCAAAAATCAAGAACAATAAAAAATCAGGGGTCCCACTATACATCAACTAGGTTTATTCCGTTAAACTTCTTTATACGGAAATACCCACAAAAGAAAGATAAAAGAGGATGTAGTAGAAAGTATTTATGTATATCTTATTTGCATTTTACATTAGTTGGATCCTCAAGTCTCCTCCAGTTCTCCAATGATATTGCACAGTTGTATAACAATTTGCATCCCCATTCATGGACTTCAGGAATCCAAACATCGATAGGGGGGATCCCTGCAAGATTATGCAACGTGTCATTATGCCAAGATTCGCAGAATGAATTTGTGGAACAGTCTGTTAACTTCAGACGAATAATGGTACCACAACATTTTGCCGACATGTGCCAATCAAGTATTTACAGACCTGGTAAAAAATGGTAAAAAAAAATGTGTTTTGTGTGTGTGTGTCTGCATATTGAACCGCAATGTTTTTTTAAAAACCTACGATAATGTAAGGACTTTTTTTTAAATTTAATTTTTCTATATTTAGGACCAGTTTTCTTGTTTCTAATATATATTGACGCAAAAATTGTCCATTGAGTATTTTCTGCTTTCTCAAGTCGTTAGCAAAGTTTTTGCTTTCAGTGTTATATCAGTTTTAGCACTTTTACAAATATCGCGTCTTCGCCTCTAATATCAGGGGTTTTCTTTAAGTACCGCCTGCTCATTTTCTACCATTTTTCTACTTTACATAAATGATATGGCTAAGTGCATATGGTACACCTGAAAATCATCTGTGCTGATGATACAACAGTATATGGGTGCAGCTGCAAAACACTAGATAACAAGATATTGGCATCTGCTCTCTCCTCTGACCTAGTTCTAACAGCTCAGTGGGATAGATGGTCATATTCAATATCTCGAAAACTAAACACTCCATCATCACCGAGTAGATCCAGAACTCTCATAGGGCCTCGTGCCGTGAGCGCAGGTTGGGATTAAAACTCAACCCAGACATGAAGGGAAAATCAAACATCGCTAAAGAGGAGGGAAAAATAGTCGCTTCTCTGTACCGTTTCAGCTGGTACTTGATTAGTGCTATTCTCTGCATTTACAAGAGTCAGATACCATCGAAAAATGGAGTATAATTGCCGCATATGAAGAGGAGTAGGATCTTGACTTTCCAGTCTCGAGAGAGTCAAAGAGTGTCTCCGCGTCTTTGTGCGTGACGAATTATTTTTCACCTTTCAATCCCTTTCTTACAAACAATCAATCTCTCGCTGTTTGATCGCTATTTCCATGGCAAATGTTCAGACGAACTCATTCCTTAGTTCTGACAATTCTAACCTTGCTGGTTAAGATCCACCAATCCACGCAGATCGAAAAGGAAAGACAATTATTGCTTTCGCACTCCATTGTTGAGATATAAGTTTCGCTCGAGCAAGTTCTTCCCACAAACTTCTGCTTTGTGGAATCATCTCCCAAGAGGATACTTCCTCGATCATTACAATTGTAACATTTTTAAGTCTAAGTTCAGCCGTTATCTTCCTCAAATATCATCAACTGAGCCTCTTAGGCCTTGTACAATCGATTTCACTTACGAAGCAGAACCAAAGTTTACCATACGCCATGTTAATACGCATACATTGGGATATACAAATAAATTCCTATCCCAAATCCACAAAACATGGTCTTATGCACTTCTACTCCTGTCACAACAATAAAATAGAATCCGGAGTACGCATTGGCTTTTATTTAAGAACCCTTACAATAGGTAGTCACCCCAATTTCTGCCCAAAGAAAAAAATACATAAAAACCATTGCAAAATCATCCAATACACAAATTATTTCTTTGTACAATTCTCAATACAAAGCATACAAAATCCACAAAAGTAAAACACATAAATTCACAAATAATCCCGACGGCGATAACAAATGTAGGAACATAATGCTATCTACCAACTACATAAGAGCTACCATCGAAAATAACTTATCCAACTCTAACATTAACATCACCACTAAAACAGTAAGTTATATAGTTATCACCAAATGAGATAGTAACAACAACAGGACAGAGGCAGGAATAAAAATAAATTGTATAAAATTACCCAATGATTTACATCGGCGAAAGATTCAGAAATATTGAGTAGTAAAGCATAGCAGGGAGATGCCGCATAAAACTCTTTAAACACACTGGTCGTTCACCGTAATACCTATGACCACAATTTCGGCTTAATAAATGTCAATCTGATCTGGAGAGAAAAGGAATTACTAAATAAATGTATTGGAAGCGTGAAATTCAAGACAACAGACAAAAACCATACATAATATCATTGAACATCGTCAAAGCAATAATAGCACAATCCGGTATATGAAATAATAGAGGTGAAAAAATAGATGTTGTAAGAGCGGGCTCGTTTAAAATCATATATATATATATATATATATATATATATATATATATATATATATATATATATATATATATATATATATATATATATATATATATATATATATATATATATATATATGATTTTAAACGAGCCCGCTCTTACAACATCTATTTTTTCACCTCTATTATAAAAAAAAAAAAAAAAAAATAAATAAAATAATCTGATAAGATAATTTAATGCTCTTCTTATGTTCAAATATTCTCAACGCTTTTTTTCCTTAGTTTTGTTTTTCATCCCTACCTGAAGAAGCCGAACCTAACACGTTACGTCGGCGAAATACGTCGTGTAAAAGCTTTTCCCATTTTGTCCCATCTCTACTTTTGTTTTGGATACCTTACAAACTCGTACAATAAATATACATTCTTAGTACTGTACCGTTTCTACTGAGTGCATGTACACACTGCCCGACCCAGAGATTGAACTCACAATCACCCTGTCTCCAGATTCACAAACCAATGCTTTTATCCACTTTAATCCAGTGTTCCGAATTGCCTAATGGACAAAAACGTTGATTTTAAAAGTATTACGAAGAACCACTTTTGAATCCGAGGAGATACTAAAGTGTAAATTTCGAAAGTTAGGAGATTTACTCTGATTTGGTGGTATTCTAATGCTGAAGCTACACTAATGATGATTACGACAAATATGAACAAATCTAAAAGAGTACGTGGAATAGAGCGAGAGAAATTATAACAGGGATTCACTTAAACTTGCATGATGCATCGATTGTTGGTGCAGAAACATTAAAAGGAGAGTGAAATTCAAATGTAGTTTTACAAAGAATCTACATTGATTTTAGGTTTTATATCCTGGAATTTCTTCTTTTTTTTTTTTTTTATTTCTTACTGAAAATGGCTGCTGCTGCTGCTGCTGCTGCTGTCTGTCTGTGTTATCCGGTCCACTCAGCTGCCCAACCAACCACCATATTTCATTTACAAATCCGATGTTTCAATAGGTTTACACAGCAACCGCGTGACCCGACTGTCTTCTAAGCTAATACAAAGACTTTTTGAGTCGTCACTTTGAAAGAGGTTGTGTGGTAATTACTGGACGCTCGACTTTTGAATAAGACATTCAAATGGATACTTTCAAATTTTGTTTTTATTTATTACTTATTTCATTTATTTATTAATCTATTTCCTTTCTTTTACATCTTTGATGTTCCTGTACTTTTAAGGATGTCCATGGCGGACATCCACAAAGTTTAGTACATGACGTCACATAATCTTTTCTCTTTCAAAGACTTTCTTCACCATTGTGTTCATTGTCATGTTTGCACTTTGTCACTTCACCATGGTTACATCAGGAGTGAGGTGATGGAAGAAGATGCGAATAAAGAAGTGTGTGTCTTCATGAGCCGACAAGTGAATAAATAAGCGTCGATAATATAAATAGTCAAGTCTTAAAGGTGGTTTATAGCGAAACCATATTATTATTATTATTATTATTATTATTATATTAATAATTATAAAACCAAATTAACTTTTGCTTTAACTTCGTTACGGCAGTTATTTCAAATTACTTTCAGGGCTTACCACGGCTAATTATACCTGTATTTAGTAGAGTGTGCCAACATTTTATATATATTTATATGGAGAACTAGATATAAAAGAGCTTAGAAAAGAGAGAAAATATAGTTATATGATTAGTTGTAATTGTTGTCGTATGAAGCTTTTTCTGAATAGGAGTTTAGTTCTGGAAATTAAGCGCAACAAATAGCAAACGAAGTACGGTTTCAAATCCTTTCCTTTTATGCTGCTTTATACAACGCCACCTAATCAGCGTTAATCTCCTAGCAGACAAAGTTGGGTAATACCGCAACATTCTCATGACCGTTACAGCCAACTACAGAAGCAATTTTACTTAACAATTGTGATTTTAAATTTATTATTTGTACTATTACTAATGTTACGATCACTGTGATGCAATATTGTTTTTAAAAGAGAAATTCAAAATAATTTGGGAATTTAAACTTGATATGAACTTTTTTTTACAGAACAAAAATAATTCCTAATCTTAAAATTAATACAGGCAAGTAATTGGCGTAGGAAGATTATGATGCGCCATTAATATCATTGAGAGGGGGATTTCTGTTTTTAAAATTTATTGTTCGAAGTCATGGTATTTAACTTGACTCAAATTAATATCACATCGATAATATCTCATACAAGTGCTGCAATAATAATATATTGAGTAGAATATATAAGGAAATTAACACATAGGGCAAATTACAACGAAATGAATACATAGGGCGAATACATAAGTAAATTAATATATAAGGGGGAACATACAAAAAAAAATAATATATAGAAAGCAATATAAATGGAAATTAATATATAGAGGGAATAAACAACGAAATTAATATAGAAAGGGAATATACAAGTAAGTTAATATATAAGCGGAATATACAAGGAAACTAATATGTAGGAGGGAATATACAAGGAAACTAATATGTAGGAGGGAATATACAAGAAAATATATGCATATATCACGATCTGGCCACGTTTCGCCTTCATATGTTTTTGATGACCCGGTGTCACCCCGAAAATATCTCATACATCTGCTGTAACAAACATAATAATATATAGAGGGTAAAATATATAAGGAAATTAACATATAGGGCAAATATACAAAAACAATATTTTATTTCATAGGAAATAATCTACATTACCGAATCTTGCTTTATATTAAAGTGACTGAATGTATGATTTTAACTTGATCGTTATAGATTTTCAAATTGATAGAATGTCAACATTTATTTGATTAAAGTATCCTAGATACTTTCAGTACTTATTCAGTAAATAAAACGGAAAGACCGAATTAACCTGGTTGTATATTAATCACAGACTAATCATAGATTATGCCACTTGCAACCCTTATTCCCCTGGGTTAATTATGATCAGGAAGATTTCAGTGGTATATACTACCGGGCTATTTAAAATTCATTTCATCTCAATAATGTAGCTTTTGTTACTGTATATTAATATTCCTTTTTCGGATAAGGCCCGATCATCGGTAAACCATGAAGCTATGTATGATAAAAACATAGTTTTAAGACATGCTGTATTTATGACTTAAAGTGCTTGATATCCAGTGATAAAGCGTTTATGGCTATTAACGTTAACGCGATGGCTATAGTGTATACTGCAGTGATGGTCTGATGATTGCGTTTAAGCATAAAACAGACACATACACACACACACACGTATATATGTATGAGTGCATGTGTGTGTGCGTGTATGCGTGAGAGAGAGAGAGAAATAACATTACTGGGTTTGTTATTTGCCTGAGGTAGTGGCCGAAAATTAATTTTGGGGCTAAATCAAATTTAAAAATTGTATTTTATATTACGCCAGCTTGACTATTTCTATGTTGTGGACTCTTCTGATGACGTAGAAATGTATACTCTGCGCGCGTGTGTGTGTGTCTGAGAGAGAGAGAGAGAGAGAGAGAGAGAGAAAGGGAGAGAGATGATAGATGTTAAATGACTTATCTCTTAAACAATACCAGATTTTTAGTAACACTACACACACACATTAGGGAAATGTTAAAATATTTGTTTCTATCTACAGTAATCAGTAGATGCAAACAAAACATACCAAAATGAACCCAAAAGCTTAAAGGATCCATATTTAGCCCTCACCATAGTTTCCTTATTCCTTGGTATTTCATATATAAAAGATGGTAAGTATAGCCGCTGGAAGAAGTTACTTCGTGACCTCACTTGTGACATTTATGTTTTTCATCTCATCACTTTAGAACCGCTAGTCCCCTAATGTGTTATCCCTATTGTGCATCCCCAGAAACTCTTGGACATTAAACACATAGTTGCTTCTTAGAGTTTGTCAGAATTATGCTAAACCACTTTGTACATAACTTTGAGCAGCTAAGGGACTACGCTAAACTGTAGGCACGCCCATTGCTGACCTGAAATCTTTAAGTGGCTTCTGCCTCCTGCACAGAAAGAATCAGTCTGTTTGGCCTGATTCACAACAGCAGCTGGCCTGCTATTAAGATCAGCTTCTCCATTCAATCGAATAGCCATTAACTTTACTAATACAGCTCTTTATTATGCATACATCAAATGTCGACTTTGCATAAATATTCACTAAACTCCGATGAATGTTTGCAATACGTTATTCTACCAAAAACGAAGGTTCTATGATCGGCTCGAGCAATTAGAACAGGCCTTCTGTCTAGAGAGGTAGTTATTTTGTAAAGATAGCTTCACACACATTCCCCTGATTTTCTAAAATCAGACTTTGCAAACGCCTGCTCAGGCACATTTGTGTTTGTTCAACGCCGACAGAGTTCACCTATCGCTTATACTGCAACTATTCTGAGCGTACCTTACAGATCCTAGGAGAGAGCGAATTATCTGGCGTGATCAACAGTCTAAACAGCGACAGTACGCTAAACATCCTCTGCCACGATTATTTGCGACTTCGGACGAGCACAACCACCGACTGCTCCAAAATAGTTCCGTCTATTCAATGTTCACTCACAAGACTTGGGTCAACCAGTGGTATGGTTTGAACGTTGGGATCATCTGCCAAATCGATCATGTTGAGAGTCGAACCCGAATTTCATAGGCAGCAGAAAACGAACGTTCTAAGCACTCGTTTACGTGCCCATTATATATATATATATGTGTGTTTGTGTTTGTGTAGATGTATATGAGTATGCATATATATATATATATATATATATATATATATATATATATATATATATATATATATATATATATATATATGCGTGTGTGTGTGTAACCCAAGATGTCAGGCGTGTATTTGTGCTATGACTGTAGAAGTTAAATGTTTTCACTAATATTTTTTTTTTACTTTTGTTTTACTAGTAACTAAAAGCAACTGTTACGCAAAATGTATGACTCGAAACCAATCAATTAATATAACCACTAACGGCCAGTAATGCATTTCAGTATTGTGAATATATATATATATATATATATATGTGTGTGTGTGTGTGTGTGTGTGTGTGTGTATATATTGCGTGCTGAGAAGCAAAAACCATCAGTCTACAAATTTCCAGAGAGACCATTGAGAGTAGAAGACAAACCCCTAAACTATGTAAAGTCTTTCACTTATCTTGGTAGCAAAGTCAATTACAGTGGAACTTTAGATGGTGAAATCATGCATCGGATTTCTAAGGCTACCAGTGCTTTCCGCAAACTTCGTCATCACTTGTGGAATGAGCGGGGTATTCGACTGGATATGAAAATTCGGGTTTACAGAGGTGTTGTACTTGCCATCCTTTTGTATGACTCAGAGTCTTGGACTCCATACACGTACCATATACGTCAGATAGATGTTTTCCATAAAAGCTGTCTGCGTACAATCTGTAGAGTTAAGCTTCAAGATAGGACATCTAACGTAGACCTGTTTAATAGGTGTGATATTGGAGGAATCGAGACTTTTATCATACAGTCTCAGTTACGCTGGACTGGTCATGTCTTGAGAATGTCTGATGACAGGATACCCAAGATCCTAATGTACAGCCAGTTAGATCAGGGCTACAAGAATGTAGGACGCCCATGGCTAAGATACAAAGACAAGTTAAAAAGCAACTTGTCAGCAACAGTGATCTAATCTCACAATTCTGCTCCATATGTGGCCTCCTTTGTAAATCAGTAGCGGGTCTTAAATGCCGCTTAAGATTATCGCATAAACTTTCATAACTGAATCAATAAGCCGGCAGATCTTCATACGTCGAAACCGACGGGAGAGTCCATTATATATATATATATATATATATATATATATATATATATATATATATATATATATACACTTTTAGGATATGCTGTATTTATAGGTAGAAGTGCTTAGTCTCAGAGAGAACTATGTAAATGTAAAAGTGGCCACTGATTAAACGACGAAGCTGTTTCAAGTTTGAATGCAATGATCTGAAGATTGTGATCAAGCATGAAAGTGTCGCCACTGCGTTCATCTCAGACAGCTGGATGGATAAATAGTGGAAAGAGATAAATGGATAGATAAATAGATAGAGAGAGGGAGAGAGAGAGAAGGAGAGAGATCGATTCCTTTTTATTTTTTCCATTAATTTAAAAGTTTCATATTCTGATTTGGTTTTCGTTCAGAACAAATGCTTTAATTAAAAACCTCCGTGCATTTGTTTTGTTTCTTTTTATTGATGACGTTTTTGTGTGGATATTTTATATTAATTTCTAAGAGTATTCTACACAAGTATGTACAAACAGGATTTCATTCTGCTTCTTCCATTTTGATTTTGTTTCTTACCGATTCTCTTGAGAATTAATAAACAAAGAACGAAACCACCAATTTCAGTGATGGAATGTGTAAGTCGATTAAAATCCCATTTCGTGGAGGGGAAGAATATTGATCCATCAAAGGATAAAGGCAGCGAAAACAGAATTTCGAGCCGTGGCCGATTTCTCTTGGAAATTACGAATCACTACGAAATTACGAAAGAGATAGGAATCTTGCCTCGTTTTGAGAACAGCGATTTTAAGATATTATTCTCCCATTTGAATTTACTGAATAATTTTTAATCTACATCATTGAATGATGACGTATAAAGAATTGTTAAATATATTTGAAAGAAAAAACAAAATTGCAAAGCAAAACAATTTGTCACTCAATCAGTAGCTTTTTTTTCTATGTTATTAATATTAAAACTTTACATCAAGGCTAAAGTTCTTAGTCGACCAGTTGGATGATTGGTTAGATTATGCAGAGACAATACGACGAAGCAGATCTAAACTATTTATCATACTTAAAGTATGACGCGAAACGAATTGTAAATTCGAGTAAAATCTATTGATTAACTTTTGTTGTTTTCTGTATTTTCAAATACACTCCATAATGCGTGTTTTGCCATTCGACTATAAAGAGCGTCACAGAGGCTTTCGAGAAAAATATCTGAGGGAATGTGCTTTCCTCAAAAGGGAAAAAGTGAAATACACTGGGATCAAACGGTGGTTCCTACTACAAAGAGAAATAAAGTTTCGATCCCTGCCGAAGAATTGACAACGCTTTTCACCTTCATGTGGTAGGCGTCCTCAGGTCATAATGAAAAACAAATCTGCATGTTTTCGGGTTTTTTTTTTTTATATTAAAACCGTTAGTGTCTGTTTGATATGTTGGCGTCTTCCGGTCAGAAAGCAAGACGAAAACTGCGTCTTTTGTATCAAATATTAGGTTGGTTCAAAAATAATGACGTAATAATGTCGTTTATTGACGTTAAAAAATACGTCAGAAAACGACATTATTACGTCATTATTTTTGCACCAACCAAATAAAAAGACGCAGTTTTGTTCGTTCATTCCGACCAGAAGACGCTATCGTATCAAAAAGACACTAACGATTTTAATAAAAAAAAAAAATTAAAAATGCAAATGTGTATTTAATTCTGACCTGAAGACGAAGAAGGAACGCGTTGTCAATAAACCACTTTACCACTTGTTCGGATTTTATACTTTATTAACAGGCATATATACAGTTCAGTTTAACCACACTGAAAGCATTGGTTTTCGTTCTATCACCAAAGTGGCGCCTGGTCAGTATTTAAATCGCAAAGGTCTTTGGGAATATCAGGTAATGTAAGTGATAGTGAGTAAACAACAAGAGGAAGTGATAAGAGATATTGAATCAAAGAATGACGTTTCAACATACATCATGCATCTGCTTGGCGGAAGAACGTCATTGTCTACAGAAATGATTTACGCTCTCTAAAAATGAGACGCTGCGACACCTAACTGTACAAACTTCATCTTGATTGTAACTGAAAACCTTCACATATTATGATTTTACTGAATGCTATTGTTTCACGTAATGTTCGCTTCAGAATAATTTAGGTAGCGTATATATATATATATATATATATATATATATATATATATAGAGAGAGAGAGAGAGAGAGAGATTGATCATCAAAAACAACCAAAATAAGATTATTAATATAAGACAAATATTTATAATTAATACAAAATAAAAACATAAAAATACATAAAATATTTTATTAATTCGTTTTCTGCTGTTGTCAATCCTTGTAAAATCGCTCTACACTTGATATTTAAATTTGAAATTTAATATTCTAAAACTGCCAGAATGTCGTAAACAAGTCTTCTCTATGATACTGACGACATTAGTTCTTTGTAATGACCTAAATCTATATATAAAATTATGTGACATCCTTTAGTACGTGTGTCTGCCACACCCATTACAATCGCTATATTGATTGATCGAAACCAAATTTTAGAAAGACTTGCAAACATGTAAATAGGTACAAAGGGCAGTTAGTTTTACTGGTTGCATAGCTTAGTACAAGAAATTTTCATTCATTTTATGGGAAAAATTAAAAGTTTTATTACTTAGCATACAAAATTCTACCACTATTTTAAAAAAACAAACTATTGATTAAAATAAATACTTATTTAATAAAAATGTAATAATGTTTTTGTATATCTTTTGAGTGCTTATAAATACAAGAATTCAGTTTCCTGTTCGCCCCGCGTTTCGACATCTATAAACAAATTACAAGGCCAAACGTTTCAAGAAGTTGCAATTTGGCCCCAGAAAGTTGATGTTAAAAAGAAAAAAAAAGAAATTTTCTTCCAAAATATTGTTTACCATGAAGTTTTATGAAATTAGATTAAATTAAATTAATTAGTAAACCGCGAAGCAGGGATTTTGTCAAAATATTTTTCAAACAAAATCAGCTTAATTTAAATATCATCGATTGATTTGCGAAATTGAAGGAAACACAATGTTTGTAAATCGAGACAAAAATGTTAATGACAACTTCAACAATGCTAAATACTGTGAGGATTTCAATTTCTTGTGTTGAAAACTCCTCTAACAAAAGAAGAAAAAATATTAACTTTGTACGGTTTATCTGTACTTTTAATACGGATTTGAAATATCCTGATATATAATTTAAATCTATCAAAAACAATCAAAAAAATTAACGAATTTCATTGAAATCTTCAACCTTTGTTCATGAACTTTATACTGAATCATATTTATGCAAGTTTCGTGAAAATATTTTTCCAATCAGTTATACACCCCCGACACCTTTAACTCGTGACTAATCCGAACTAGTAAATTTTGGATGTTCCTTATATTTATTATTATATAAATCGAAGTTTCATTAAAAAATATTTAATATAAACCGAACAAATGTCCGAAAATATTGTCCGAAATCTTAAGATTCGAGACTCAAACATTATTTTAGTTTAGAGTTACTCACAATCATTTTTAATAAATATCGTTTCATCATGAAAAAAAACGTATATTCGGGAAAAACTGACATATATTTTTACAGTGAGATTTAAAAACTTTCTGATTTGTGTCGTTGCTAATAAAAATGATTTTAAATAAAGATGTGTTTGAATGATCGAAAAATGTAAAGTTTAATGCCATTTTAGAGTGAAAATATTTTGTAATAATTTTTACTCGAATTTTATTCTACAGAAAATAAATAATAAAAATAAAATTTTGAATTATGCCCCATGATTTAAAGGTACAAAAGTAAGGCCACTAAAAATGATAAAGTTTTTGACTAATTTATTAATCCTGATACAATGTGTTGAATGAAGTTGTCATCATCGCACTAAAAATTGAGTAAAGATAAATAAATCATCAGGTTAAACAGTAGTAACTGACCTGAACTAATAGTTTCAAACTTTTCTTCTGTAATTTATTTTATTTATTTTGCGATTTTTGAAAGTAGGAGGCAGTGTTATAAGAACTTTTTATTTGACCTTTCAACGGATTGATATTCGAGTACATACTGTGCTTAAATCTATTTTCGTTATATTTTATGCAAATATATTATATTTTACGAAATCTAGTTAATGAATAGATAGACTTACTATTTTTTCTTTGAAATAAATATCTGAGAAGGATATTGAACTTCAAAAAGATTTTTAAAGTATTTAATTTATCTCAGTCTCCATCAAATTAGTTAATTGAACAGTCTAAAATCTCACTTAAAACCAAAACTAATTTTCATTTTTACTGATTAATTTTAGATTTATCTTTGAAATAAAATCAAAATTTAACCTCAAAACGACATTTAATTATTTCAAATACGGTATTTTAGTTGTTTTAGAAAGTTCGTAGATGTACCTAAATAACTAATATATATATATATATATATATATATATATATATATATATATATATATATATATATATATATATATATATATATATATATATATATATATATATATATATATATATATATATATATATATATATATATATATATATATATATATATATATATATATATGAGGTATTGTAAACAGTGACTATTATAGCTATATAGCGAGACTCTTCGCAAGCCGAATTGAGTCACTGTCGGTCACTGGGCGTGTTTCCTAAAATAAATACGCCAAAAATCCAACTTCATCCCAACCGTGCGCCGCCAGCTTAGTGGTAAAATATCCGCCTGATACCAATTCAGTCGGGTTTCGGTCCTAGCAACCGGATGTCTAGCCGCACTGATGTGCTGTGATACAGTGAAACAGTCTGTTTGTGGATGACATTATATATATATATATATATATATATACAAGACTGAGACAAGCTACTGATATTATTTTCTTTTCTTTTCTTTTTTTTTGTCTTCGTATAATTGTTTTTCCTTTCTGGGGATAAAGTATGTAAAAATTGTTCAAAATGACCGAGCACTTTCGACTATTCTTTTAGCCATTATCAAGGATGATTATTTTGATTTTCAACTGAATGTATCCATTTTTTTATGAATGTATCTAGAGTTCTTGGAATATTTTTATTTTCGAAATACAATCAATATATTTTAGCCATTTTCATCACTCAGACATACAGGATATTCTCACAATATTTACATAATTTATATCAAGAAAAGAAAAAATTATACGAACACAAGAAAAATTAAATAAAAAACTTAACCTCAGTACCTTGTCAATCGTTTATAATGAAACGTATAAAAGTGAGATTGATGCCCAAATACACACGCAAACATATGTATGTATGCATGTGTGTGTGGCTGTGTGTGTAAAGACAGGTAAGGTTGATTGTTTTTTTTTTCATTGTCTATCAGAAAAATTCTGTAGTGTAAACGTTTGTCTGTTTCATTTTCTCTCCTTTTGGATACCACCTTGAAATATATTCCCTAATGTAGGCTGCCATTAAACAGTTTTTGTCTGAACTTTTTGACTCTTGTAAAACGGAACCGAAGATTTTCCAGTAACACCGAGAAGTGAAGCCGTCAACTTTGGTAAATCTATCCCAGGAGAACAGAACGACTGAGCACGGCCTTTACGCACTTAGATACTCTGCTGATAAAGGCAATAACAGAAGTGAAATGTCGTAAATTCCATCGTCATGACATGATTTATGGGTAACAATTTAAGTTGCCCTCGACGGAGGGAGTCGTAATATTGCTACTTAGACTGTCATAAACCACCGATCTAACTGAGAATGGACATTGACTACACACCGGCGTCAGTAATTAGATTCGTTTTACAAATTAATATGTTCGATATTTTAAAAGACCGACTCTACTTTTATGCTGACGAGAAAACAGCAAATCATTAGCGTACATAGAAATCTCACAATAAGTAAAACACCATTCTTGTTGCTACTTGAATAAGTTCTCAAGTTTGCTGGAACTAATTTCAAGTAACTCAAGATTACGTCATTTAAACAGTGAAACTAGAATTTTTCTCCCGATTGAAAAACTGATTTTCGAGTGGAATTTGATCATCAGCGAAATGAGTGGAGTGCGTTCAAAACCGCGTTACAGAGTATTTCTGTGCCGAGGAAAATCAGAGGCTCGTACGAGAGCGAGTTGCCACAATGGATTGAGAAGAATTAGCTTATTCCATATGATGACAAAAAGCTTGGAGCCCCAAAAAGGTTACTTCCTCTAATTGCGTAACAAAAACCAGTCTAAAATGCGTCCCGTAATTGACTACAGCGACCTAAACTTCCATGTTGATGCGCTAACAGTAAACGCTGATGTTTACGTCAGCAGACTAAGAGAATGGTGACGCAAAGGATCGAACGTTGGTGACTAGACCCAAAGAGTTGTGAGTTCAATACCAGGCTAATAGCAGTGGTGAACCAAACTTGGATAGTTGAGTTTAAAGGGAAATAACTGAGACATTCGAAAGAGGCATGGCACGTGGAACTTGAACAGTCCACCCCTATGGAAGAAAAAAGGGTTCGGTTTGAAATTTCATTCACCTGAAGAAGGCTGGAGCGTACAACGGCCGAAACGTTGTGAATATGGCAATGAAGATGAGGATAACAGTCCGAATAATGTAAATAATGTAAGTAATCATAATACCTCATCTCAGGGATACAGACAGTTATTATACCCTTTATTTGAAGGAACATTTTTTTTAAATTCTGAACAAAACCGAAATTTTTGACTTTTGATTTTGACCAACATCCAATGTTTGTTGTTTTGTTTTGTTTTTTCGTTAAGTTTATTGTTTGTAGTTTGAGCCCTTTGATTCCGATTTTCCTTTCTTTAAGGCGATTTTTTCACCTGTAGACGAACCTTTTTTTTTTTCGATTTTTCCTCCTTTTGATATTTGTACTGTTAAATTTTTCAGTCCTTTTATTCCAATTTTCTTTTAGGCTTTTGCCACCATTTGTACATTCGTTTACCAGACTACTGTTTTTATTCAATGTATAGTTTATTCTAATTTTATTTATTATTTCCTTTATTTGAAGGAACTTTATTTAAAAGAAATTTCGGAATCGCATTTGTTTGACTTTTTGAATTTTGCTGAATATCGGTCGAAAGCTGAGAAAAAAAATTAACGACTGACAACTCGTTAATTTTTTTTTCTCAGCTTTCGACCGATATTTTAGTTTAATTTAATTTTTGCTCTGGGTTGATTTTGTCTTTTGAGTTTTTTCTTTCTTAAAGTTTGTTGTATTTTAGTTTAAAACCCTTTGATTCTTTGTTTTTTCTCGTCGTTTAAGCGAATTTATTTTCGTCTACAGGCGAATCTTATTATTTTTTAATTTTGTGCGTCTAATTGTTTATTATTAATTTCTTTTTCCTACCCACCCTCACCTTCACTAATATCGATATAATTTATTTCAAGAAAATAATCACTTTGTTTTATAAGACTGGTAAGTCTTATAAAACTAAATGGCCGATTCAAGTCTGTCTGTCCGGAAACATTTATTTTTACTATTCGATAAAACGGATCCGCCTGACAAGAATGACATTGAAAAGTACCCCTTGTTAAAGGGAACTCTGAAAATGATGCTACGGAGGCCAATAATGGCCAAAATGTGACCATTGACAACTCTACGGTGACCAATAATGGCCAAGATAGTTTGGGGGCCAACAAGAGCCAACATTTACTAAAAAAGAGAGACAAAGAGAATCGTCCTGTTGTTGGAATCCCTCCACTAAATGCATTATCAATATGGCAGAGTTTTGGGGTCGAGTCAAGAGTTATGCTCACCTTGTGGTAGAAGGTGGACTCGTGAAAGACCCTCTCTCCAAGAACTGAAGAAGGTTGAAAAAAGTATCAGTTTTCGTGTGGACAAGAGCTCGCGCATAATTTATGGTCTACGAAAGACACAAATCACTGGAGTCCATGAGGGTTTCGGACACAGAGAATAGTTAATGGTGCGGACTTCTTCATGTGAGCTATATTGCTACCAACGCTGGAATATTGTGCGAAATCCACGAGTGGGGAGCTGATTAAAAACGATCACATAATAAGGCCAGAAACGAAGGAAGACCACGTAGCAATATTCGAGGTAACTCATTAGGTTATCGGGGTGCAACTTGCTGCGTTCCTTTCAAAGTATAGCGAGATAATGGGTGCCTCCTGAGATAGCCTGACCAGGAAATGGAGTTTTGAGATTATTATTTACCGTAAAGCCTTCCTCTCCATCGTCAACTGTTCAGTGAAGTCCATCTCTGGAACTCAGGCCTCAATCGACCAAAATTGCCCTCTGGCCTTTAATTTCTGCCTCGCCTGTGATAGCCATAAAATCTTCCGGGGCCGGTGTGGTTGAGTCGAGTTCACATCCTCCATTCCCCAAAAAGTCTTCGCTCGCTGTTAGTGCAATTGTGGAGAATAGAGAGGTAGGATGGCTAGTTGCTGGCAAGGATGGAGGGAAGCGACAGACAGCGGGACCTCAGTCTCCTGAGGCCCCCGAGACGAAAGCCACTGACAGACTCACTCCCTTTACCAACGTTAAGGGTGACGCTCTTGCTTCAAAGGCTAGTACTAATGCTTTGAGGAACAACAAAAGAAATAGAATCCAGGTTTCGAGAAAACGGAAAAAAAATCAAGATCCTCAAACCCAAGCTAGAGATCAGCGTGTAAACGTCTCCAGCTAAAAAAGCAGCTCATTCCTCGACTTCTACCCTGTCCCCTGTTACAAGTTCAGCGTAAAAACTTTCGGCTGCATACTCTCTTTCGCGTGCAAAAAAACCCCGATCGATAGAGATCCCAACCCCTACAGGAAAAACACCCTGAAACGGTAGAGGCGAAGGAGAAGCAAAAAAAACAAACAAACAAAAAAAAAACAACAACAAAAAAATGCCATGCAAATTAGGGGAGGATGTCTGCCGCATTTTCCCAGCCCAGATGAAAGAGCCAAAGAAAGAACCATGGAAATGGAATCAAAGATATCTTCTGTCCATAAGTTATTGCACTGATAAAGATGTCGAAGTACCGCAGAATTTTCCTGAAGCGCAGCGTGTTCTGATGTTCATCTGAATATGGTCGGGTACTCGGCAGACGTGGGGTTTGATCGAGGGCGTCATAAAAGCATTTAAAATGTCATTCTCAATTGCTGTCATTGAAAGTGAACAAAAAGTTGAAGAAGTTCTGTTCAGGGTGGGTCCCAGTTTTAGTTTACCACTCGTTTTATAGGGCTATAAAACAAACTTTGGGATATTGGCACTATGACAGCACTGTCAAGAATGAGATGGGCCAAAGGTCGATGGGGAAGGCTGTTGGTGTCATTTCCTTGACCATCTTCAAGCCAGTTTCCCAATCCCCACTGGACTTATAATTGCTGTCTGGTTAGCAAGTTTGAATCCCCGGGACCTGAGGTCGGAGAAGCGTCTCGAGGTGGATGTATGTTGTTTGCAGGAAATCCAGTTTTCAACTCGTGACCAAGAGGACATTCTGCCTAGCGGATTTGCCCTCTATTCAGAATGTTTTGATGGACGCTTGCGAGATGTTTCCTAGTTGGAGAGCAAGTCTATGAAATCGGCGATTGCTCTTATCTTCGCATATTCAGCAGGCAGGCTTTGCGTGCTGGATATTACCATAAACGGTAAGGCTCTTCATCACATTGGGATTTATACGCCCAATAGCATTGCGAAGCGATCTGAATTGTTTCAGCGGATCGAGCTGTTTTTGATGACTTCACGCTCGGTAGTTTTAGCGGGCGATTGGAATGCCGTCCTTGACCCCGACATAGATCGTAATGGGTAAAGATCTGTTGCTAACAACTCGGATGTTAAACTAGTCCCAACACAGGGTCTGAGATCGCTGAAACAGGTTGGCCTGGACAAAATACTGCGATTAAGACGGTCTTCCTTACGAAATGCACTGGATAACAACAACTCGATGAAGTAGGGTTCTATACCTCAAAGCTTCACCAGGGTGTGATCAAGTTGCTTCGCAATACGAAAAACGGTGAGGATGGGATAGCTAATTATCGATCTTTGAAGGTTGTTAAACACACAGTTGTTGATTTCAGTCAAGATTATAACCAGCCGTTTGCAGGCTGTCCTCTATAGTCTGAGTGGCCCTGAGCAGATTTCTGTTGTGAAGAGCGGGACGATACAGGACAACCTTCATTTAGTACACTTGATGAATGAGCAAGTCGTCTGTAACACCGTGCTGATCAATTTAGATCAATACGTTTGACCATCGATTTCTGGGGGTTTTCTTTTCCACCGCCGGTTTCGGGCCGTACTTTTGCACTTGGATCCGACTTCTGTATGCGTCCCTCTGTGTGTTAGTAAAAGTGAATGGAGTCAGATTGGAAATGTTCGTATTGTCTCCGCTCCATTCGTCGAGGCTGTCCGTTTTCGCCTTTGCTGTTCGTTCTTGCGTTGGAGCCCCCCTTCCTTCGCTAGTTGAAGACGAGTCTAATCTTGCGAATTTTCCCTACCTGCTGCTACCACCACTGCCAGGTACTTCGCCTTTGCTGATTAAGTTTCGGTTCTTGCGTAGAGCAGGACCGAAATTGACGAAGTCGGCAAAGAAATCAGAGAATACGAAACGGTGACAGGGGCAAAGACCAACCGCGATAAGTCATTTGTCTTGAGGCTGGGTTCGTGGAAGGGTATCTCTTTTCCGGATCTTTCCTCTGGATGGCGAAATCTGGAAGAAAGAACTTCCTATCTTTGAGGAGGAAAACGACCGTTTACCCCGAGGTGAGTGCTCCTTCTATCGTGAATGTCAACTTAACAGGCGGCGGATGGCCTCTCCAACGTCCTGGCGTTGTCTCGTAAGGCATTATATCAGGTGTTAGTGAGTGGGGTCGTTCAAGAAGATTCGATAGGTGAGCTAGGTCTGACGGGGCAGGAGGCTCGCTCCACATGGTCTTTGGCTCCTGGGTCAAAATATAACACTAACGTTGAGATATCACTCACCTGGCTTGTGATTCGAGGGACATTCTGTGTCGTCAAGAGATTTTGTTCGAGGGGTTTAGAAAAGTCTCCAAACAGTGAGGTGGTGGAAACCTTCGGTCAAGCATTCTTCCACTGCAAGGTCGTAGCTCCGTTGTGCAAGTTTGTTGAGGGTATCACGAAAGAGTGGGGAGGGTAGAGGCAGTTAGAATAGTATAAAATTCCTCCTCCTCCACCACTAAAAGGTTTGACTGCAGGCAGCTATTAATTGTTTGTCAGCGGCTACTTAACTACTGTTGCCAGAACCAGGTTAAGAGTGGTTCGCGAAGGCATTGTTTTCCTTTGCAAAATGTCAAAAATTTACCTGAATAGTGACATCGGTTCCTCGAAACCACCAACTTGAGGTCACCATTCATGTCAAAAAATATTACATAGTGTGATATCTAACAGCAATAAAGAAAAATGCAAGAACCTGCAAACTTTATTAAACAAAAAAGATAAATCAGGCTACTAGGTTGTTGCAAAAAATGAACTTACCAGAATATCATTTTGATTAGATTATTGTGGCCAATTACACTACATGAGAATACAGACATCAATAATAAAGACAGAAAAGATGGAAATGGATAACAAATGGATGGTTGGGAATACCAAGAAATCTTTGTATTCTAAAGTAAAACAATCTTTGCAATCTTTTTATCTCTCTCTCTCTCTCTCTCTCTCTCTCTCTCTCTCTCTCTCTCTCTCTCTGACTTCTCTTTCTCTGATTGCCTTTTTATTGTTTCTCTTTCGCTTTCCCTCGTTCTAATTTTATTTCTTCCCCTTTTACTTTTACTCTCCCTTCTGTTTCTGTTTCTCATCTATCTCTCATTCTTCTCTCTCTTTCTTACGGTCTTTTTCCATTATGTTGCTTTTTACTTTTTAACTTATTTTTATCATGCATCTTCAATACTTAAGTGATCATGGCTCTCCTCGGTTTCCTTTTCATTTTTATCAGTAAACTGTCATCACGACTTCCTAGGAAAAATGGTTTCTCGTTGCCTTTAGAGTTATTATCTCACTTCAAAAAATTGCCTATGCGGAGATATAGCTTTAAAAAAATGATGGCTTACCTGTGTCGTACTGACTGTAAAACAAACCCGATCTCAATCCCATTGTGAGATATGTTGAACAATCATTTTTATTCTGCAAAACTACCGCCAAGTAACTTTCAGCGGCTTAAGGCACTTCTGTTAAAATATTTGCAACAGATTCAGGAAAAAAAATATTTAGAAGGATTTGTGAGCGTTATTGCTGTTTTAAGTGGACATGAAGAACCCACAACTTATTAGAAAAGTGGACACAATGCTAGGGTTCATCATCAGAATATATTGTTTTGTGTATTGATATTTCTCAAGTTTAATCTGGCAATAAAAATGTCAAGTAGTCACTGAAATCTGTTGATTAACAAATTGCTATAAAATAAACAGCTTTAAGCTAAGAGATTCTCGACTTTTAAGCTTAGTTTCGTATGGGACTTAAGGCCTAAATCGAAGAATTTGACTGATTTTTAGATCACTCGCGAAAATGTTGTCTGTGCACTCTAATACCAGATGATAGTAAGCACCTATTTCAACTATTAAGCTAATTCCAACATTTCTTTTAGTCTTGTGTTTTGCATTCCTTATTATCTATTTCCTAATTTATTCCTCTTTTAATTATTTTAATTGCCAATTATTCTATATGGAAAGAAATGGACGAAACATCACTTGTTTTCCACAGAGCTATTTGTATTCGAGTGATATTGTACCAGAAAAAAAAATCTCCTGCTTACTGTTCCATTGACAATCACAATAAATTGACTCGCTTAACCAAGCATCCGACTATGGACTATTTATAAACTTTGAATGACGCGGGAGGCATCATAGTATTTGTGAAAGATGTTGTTTACCAGTAAATCGACCATTTTTACTCATACTAGCCTTTACTTATACTTCTAACTCATCTTTAGAATATTTTCACATCTCAAAATCTATCTCGCTCAGACTCTTTTGCAATAATCTACTCTATTCTTATCAGTCACTGCTAGTCACCAACTTCTTTTTTTTTAAACGGGTTTCCTCTTTCTGTTGACGGTTCAGTTACCCAACTCGATTATCCCTCTTCTCCAACGCGCTATCTTTGTTGATCTAATTTGAAAAGAACGACCTTATCCGACCCGCCCTTACTGTTTATACGATCTTTCGTTCATTGAACAAATCAAGCCCTTTATCGAGCAATCGAAAACATCTAAGATAATCTTACTGCAAATACAACAGGCATTAAATGCAGATACATTTGGATTGCTAATAGCACCTCTTTGTTATAGCCATTTTATCGTTAATTCGCCTGTCCAGGAAAGATTTATGCAAGATATGTAGTGTATCAAGCTGCATTTTGGGAAAAACCTTTCCTATGGCTAGATTCTTTGATGGCTTATTCTAAGATGGGCTTATTCTTTGGCTGTTTCTGCCATATCTTGCATTTATATATTGATAGATTTGTCAGAATTAATGAAAAGCATTTAGCAACATTCGCCATAATATTGACCCTTGTAAGACAAGAAAACTTCCGGTAATTTTGTGAGTTTCATTTTCACCTTGCTGCTACCTTGTGTCCGATTAAGCATCGTAAGTAAAAATGTAGGAACAAATAAAAGTTATATGCTTGATCCTTACAGGTTAATTCGTTTTGTTTGTCCAAGTGTAAGCGAATAGATACACAGACTAAGGTTTTAATCTCAAAGAATCAAAATATTGTGTTACTTCACTATTTTCTCTTATGAACGACTGTATTCCAAAGATTGCTTTTTATTGGCTTGCAAAATCGGCCAGTCGAGCTGGGGATAAACACGAAGAAATCCCAGTCAGCAAGAGAAAGAAGAGAACGAGAGCCCTGATTCTGCTGGCCATAAATCATACAATTACCTTCCTTCGTTCATTCTTCTCTTCGGTTCTTTACTCCTTTTCCTTCTTTTCTTTTTCCTCTACTTGTTGCGAGAGAATTACTCAGTACTTAGAATTTTTGTTCCTCTTTCTTAACTTCTTTTATGTGCTGTGTCCCTTCAAGACGTTAGGTAATCATGGATCTCCACATCTTCCTGTCCCTTGTAGCTCTTAATAAGTTTTGTATTTTTGTTATTTCTACCAAACCCTGTTCTACCATCCATTTACCCAAGCTCATCATGTTACGCGCTGGTTTCCTGTCTCTTAATCTGTCCTGTGAGTATCAGATTTTCCAAGATTTCCTCATTACGTGCTCCAGAAATTTCAGCTTGTTAACTATTAGTTTCCTTTTCGTTTTCATTCTCCCCCAAACCGCGTTGTTGCTCACATGTTCGGCCCATCGTATATTCCACATCTTTCTGTAAAACAACATTTCTCTTGCTTCAGGTCTCTCTCTTTGATGAGATTAGCTAGCAATAGAGGAATATAGATATCACGTAACAATTCAGTACTCGTTTCTTTGTTTCCACCGAATTTTTTCTCTCTCTTAATACACTGCTTAGATTTTGGAACGCATCTTTGGCTATAACAATACTTCTTCAGATCTTAGTGTTGCACTTTCCATCCTCTTTTAGAAAACTACCCAGATATTTAAATTTCTGTCGTTTTACTACATCAATTAAAAACAACAGCCGCTATTACCTCTGGACACTAACCTCTGAGACAAGTACATCTTGGGTGGTTGTTTTTGTTTAGTGGCATATCAACCTCCATCAGTTATTTAATGCCGAATTTTAAATGTTTTGTACGCGATTTCATTTTTGGGAAGATATTAATGGTTTTAGTAATACAGGTCTAATTAAGCCATAGGTGGGCGAACAGATGGATTCATACCTTTCTTAATAGTATTTGCGCGTAAATGATTATAACGAATCCAGATGGAACTGGAACTCGGCTCCCCGAATAATAATTCCGAGCCATTATCCATTGCACCACCCGCACAGCATTTGGTATTCCCAAACTGTTACACATCTAGGCACAAACCAGGATCGAGGTTGCTTAACTTAGGTGATCGTACGACAACTACAATTATATGTGCGTGTCCCCTAATCAATTAATATCATAGAGATACTATACTGTAGCATTACTGAAGCGTCTAGAGTAAGATGGCTTCGCGGATCCCATTCTTCTTGGTTTTGAATTCAGTTTTCCTTCTCCTAGACTGGTTGCCACCAAGATAAGAATTAAAAAAGTAAGCTGTTATTGCCAATGCTTCTTATTCATGAGAAAATACCTGTAATTGCTTCTTGAATATAACATTGATATGCAAATGAATATAATTCTGCTTCTAAGGCTGACGTTCATACTACAAGATTCGCTACAAAACGGGTGCTAATTCTACTGCCATTGAAGGTTAGACAAATTACGACTGAATAGTGTGTTCGATCCTCACTGGGTGGTTTTATACCTTTGGCTACGCTTAGAAAATCACTAGGGCACCTCGACGTGATGTAATTCTTTGAAAGATTGTCTCGCTAGAACAATTGTTTGATCCACATTCGATTCCCAATATTTGTGCTACATCTAAGCTGCTCTTAGAAAATCACTTATGCCATTGAAGGCTTTTTCGTGCCAAATTTGAAAGATCAGCTTACCAGACTGATGAGCGATGAGCACGCACGGACACCTGAAAGTGATATGACTATAGTTTAACTATCATCCTGTTGCCAGCGGTCATTAATTACTGGTCCACAAGACAAAGTTGGCTGCTCAAAATTTCTGCAAAATCTGTGGAACCAGATAATGATTTCATTAAAAGCTATTTTACTACTTATTCATTTTTTCTCAGCTTTTCTCATAACCTTGTCCAATCTACAATTACGTAAGGAAAAAATTACCAAAATAATAGTTTGCATTCGTTTATATCCATACATTCATCGGTCTTTTTCTCAAATTTGCCAGATTTGTGGACACCGCGAAAGATATGACTGATGCTATAAATGTATTCGTTAATCTGACTGGAATTAAAATAATGATAGCTAACTACTCATTTTTCGTATACAAGATTCCTTCTCCAAATGTTTTCGGTACTTATCTACTTTCGTATAAAGACAACATTCATATAATGTCCTTTGCACATGTATATTGGGGGGAAAGGTAGAAACTGCTCAGTTCCATTCGGCACTTATATCTGGGAACGCTTTCCTTTTAATAGAATAAACGGTATTTCTAATATTCCAACAGTTTTAACAACAGGTATATCAATTTAACTCCATTTATATCTACTTCTATTGAAAAAAAAACTATTAAAATCGTTTAATCTTAAATGTGCTTTAAATATTTCGCGATACATTTCCTGGTGCGGCCGTAGATTTTATTTGAGTGACGTTGTTTTAGATTATGTTAAAAACATTTTACATTGCCGAGAACCATTGCTAAACAAGTAAACCGCGCTTCGTTAAATGTATTACTGAAAGAATTCTTGGTAAATTCAAACCAAATTTGTGGAGAGTGAAATTTTATTCGGGAACTGATTTCCGAAGTCATTATATTAAGAATCTGTAATGAACCGGGGAATTTGATAATTTAGGGAAAACCATTAGTAGTGAGTTCAGTTTTCTCTGGTATCTTCACAAATCCTGGCCAGTGACTTTATTGTTCAAATTCAATCGATATATTTACAACGTTTTGATCGGCACAAGATCAGGTAAGTGTAATTATATTAAGAAATTCGTGTGCCATCAATACTTTCAGTGTGAAAGGCCTTGTCTTCTATAAAAATCAAGGTTGCAATAGTAGCTTTTACATGGGCTTGAAAACTAATCATTTTCAACATGGAGTAACATAAGCATTTGTTCAGAAAGTAATAGTAATGGAGGCTGAGGTAATTACTTCCCCTTAGTAGAACTCTCTCTCTCTATCGATATATATATATATATATATATATATATATATATAATGTATTGGGGTATCAGACTATTATTTAAACATATTGTTAAATAGAACAAAAATGAATGTCTATAAGGTTGGATCATGAGCCGTTCTCAACTCCGTATGGTTGCTTTAATTTCAGATGAAAATAAAGACAAAAATTGTCTAATATTTGGATATTTTTTATTAAGCTGTTCCTTGATCTAAGCTTTTGGTTCACATGAGCCATCTTCAGACTAATAATAAACCCTCTACATATATCGGTTTTACTACAACTACGCTCTCCTGTAGACTTACCTGTCACATTTCTGATCTTAGTTCTATTAAACAACATTTCTTAGAAAAATATAACCATGTAAATAATATTAAACAGATATTATTTGATAACACAATAATACTCACACAGTAAAAAGAACCTTCATGTATTGCAGGCCATCTACATTAAAACAAAGCAACCCACACTCAGCAAACTTACATTTCAAACTAGTCACAACACATTACATTGCATCTAGACATATGGTTCTGTTGTTAATATTTCGGTCTCTCATGTGATACGACGTCATATAACCGCATCATAAATTTACGACCTTTATTGTCGCATAGAAATTTTCCATGTCAACATAACAGAATATCATCTTTGATGGTGAATATCTTTGTTTAATTGTCGATATAACCATTCTGAAGATGGCTCATTTAAACCGAGAGCTTACATCAAGGAACAGCTTACTAAAAATATATCAAAGGTGTTGAATAATTTTTGTCTTTATTTTCATCCGAAATTAATGAAACAATACGAAATTTAGAAAGGCTCATGATCAAATCTAATGGACATTCATTGTCTGTTATATTTAAAAATATATGTTCATATATATATATATATATATATATATATATATATATATATATGTGTGTGTGTGTGTGTGTATGTGTGTGCGTGTGTGTGTGTTGAAAGAAGCAAAGTTAAGGTTAATAAATCATAATAAAGAACAATGAAGAGATTCGCTGTTGAAGTTTTATTCCCATTAAACTTGCCTACCCCAAAGGTAGTTTGGATTACACATCTCTATATAGTAAATACTTCCCACCTAGTAGAACTCTCTCCATATTCTTTATACTAAATTTCACCCAATCCAAGTCTAGAGTCTACTGTATGCGGCTGATAGGAATATAAGAAGAGGTAAAATGATGTGAATATTAGTAGATATATCATCATCACCGAACAATGAACTGATGCACATTCAACGAGGCTCTATACATTAGACATATATTGGGACTCAACTTCACTCATGTATACGATATGTCGCAGGAATGTTGCAGAAATAATGGTCCGCCCCGTGTACTGTTCCAAAAAATATATGACTCCTTATGTCGTGCTTTATCTTTAGAAAAGTCAGATTATATAAAGCATGGAGAATTACTCCAAAGCTCAAAATAAGTCTATTCACCTATACCAAGGTTCGGCAACCGTTTGGAGAGAGCGGCCCAGAATTCTATGCAATGTCTTGGAGGAGTGCCATGATATCAAATGCATTATGTTTCGATTTCAAACTGCTCTATCCAGAAGTCTATCTTGATCTGGAAGTTCAAAGAGAAAAAAAAACAGCGAATTTAATGCTTTATTATTTAAACAAGGTTACTTTACTACAGGATAACAATTAACTTATTTTACTACAGGATAACAATTAATCAAAAATGCAAATCCTTTACTACAAATGTAATACAGTTAGAAATGCCAAATTATTTAATGAGACACTTGTTTCCGCTTATTGTTTGATAACTTCTTCACATCAGGTAAAATATTTGTCGATGGCAGGAACAAAACATCATCCAGGTGGTCATCACCGAATCTTGTTCTTAAACGACGTTTAGTAGCTTTCATTTTCGAAAAAAGTTGTTTACAAGAATATGTACTTTCAAATAATGATATCATCATTTTCGCATTATTTAATAGGCTTTTCTATTTTCCGCTTGTCAAAACATATTTTTTCGTAGAATTCAGAAGTGGATTCGGAATGAAAATTGCTTTTAAAAAATTTGCTGCATTTTAAGTCAGTTAACTCTAAATGATATTTTTCTGCAACTTGCTCTAGAAATTAATTATATAATTACTGTCCAGGTATTAATTTGCTGGGCCGGACAAAAATCCTTCGCGGGCCGTGGGGTGGGGGTGCCGACCCCTGGGCTCTACTTTGAATATTGCTGCCACATCTAGTCTGATGCTCCTACTATTTATTTAGAGATGCTTGATAAAATCCAAAGAATCTGCAATGTTATTGTCCCTGACCTGGCATCCCGGTTTCAGTCACTTTTCTACTATCGTGACGTAGCTTCTCCGTGCTTTTTCCAGAAATATTTTCATGGTAATTGTTCCGATGAAATTTCCTCTTTGGATTGGCGGCAAGATCTTATCATTTTACAATTGAAATGTCAAGATGTAACCGTAAGTTCTATGCACTTCTATTACACTTCTTCCTTCTGAGACGCTCTTCTGGTTACTTGCTTCAGAGTCATCTTTGATCTTCAAAAATTGAAATGCCATGTCAATGGTTGTTTTCTGTTGTCTTAATTCATGTTCTTTTATTGTTCTCTCTCCTTATTAGGTTTTTTTTTTCTCATATTCTTCTGTAACACTCAGTAACCCCTTACGCTTTAGTTGTTTTATTGCCTTGTTTGTGATGAAATGATTAAAAATTGTTTGGGCCGAAACGAACTAACTTCCCTTTCCAGGCTTGGTAAAGCTCAAAATCGTTTACGCGGTTTTAAAGGGGATTGAGTATTATTTTCCCTCCTGCATATATCCTGCATACGCAGATATTCGCACAGATGTACATCACAACCCTATCTCTAGAACTATTTCCATGGCAAATATTCAGCGGTCCACTCTTTAGTTCCAACATTTCAATCCTTTACAGCTTTTACTTACCATGCTACATCCACGGGATCGAATAAACCATATTTCCTCCTTATTCCATTTGTAGAGGAGAAGTTCCGCTGAGCTTTGTCCCAATAAGCGCCACTCTGTGGAATAATCTCCCAAGTTGATTATTCCCTGAACACTACAATCTTAACCTCTTCAAGTCAAGGGTCAATGTTCAAGTTCTCATCATTATCTTTATAATATTCACATCATTTTACCTCTTCTTATATTCCTATCAGCCGAATACAGTAGACTCTACACTTGGATTGAGTGAAATTTAGTATAAATAATATGGAGAGAGTTCTACTAGGTGGGAAGTAATTACTTCCGTTTCGACTACATTATTACTGTACAAGCATGGTTTAAATGCTGATTTTTAAGGCACGTAGACCCACTCGACTTCAAAGAGGAGTAAAACAAAATCATCTTGTTTTCTTATTTCCATCTTTAGTCTTGAGTTGTATTAATCTAAGTTTGGTGAACATGAAGAAATATATGACGCATTTATATTGTTTGTCAAGCTCTCGGCTTTTCATTTCTTTTTATTATTCGTTTTTTATTGATGTATATCATTGAATTTTTCTTTCTTCTTTTTTTTTGCAATTTGCAATTGATCAATACTGCATTTCTCAGGAGGCGCTGAGTAGCGAGCAGAGAATAAGAGAAAACACTTCAACAGTTTTGCAGTCAGATGTAAAAGAGTAAATCAATTCTCAGTGAAAACGTTCGTTTCAGAGAAGGCAAGAAAAACTACAAAAAATAATAAATGCAGAAAACTATTTTCTCGACTAAAACATCCGTAACTTCAGGCCAAAAACAAAAAAAAAATCTTTCTGAAAGTAAAAAAAAGAAAAGATATGACGTTAACGTGTATTTCAATAAAAAAAAAACAATATAAGTATCGCTGAGTCAACAAATTCACGAAAACAATGTTCTAGAAGGTAACAGTGATAATGTTCCGAAGGGAATAAGGTTTGAACCCCGATTGCAATGTAGATGATGGAAGTAAATATTTAGATATTTATCCACAAGCTAACCATTTACAAGGTCGACTTTACAGTTGGAGCTCAAGCGTACATATGAGCAAAACGACAAAAATATGTTCGATCACTCTCGTTACTTCTCCGGGTAATCATCTACAAGAAGAGATATTGACTGGTTGGAGACAGTCTTCTGGAGCACGTGCATATAAGAATAAATTTTAAACTCCGACCTGGTAGAGACAAGGAAATAGGTGATGGAAATACGTACACAAATATCACGTCGATCATCTTATATATAAAGTTCAGTATATGTATATGTGTTTATGCGCGTCTGTGTCCGAGCAACAACACCGCTCCCACTTGTCCGATATCAATGATTCATAGCTCATCCAAAAGCCCTAGAAAAATTAAGCGCAGGGAACGTTTTTCATTGAGCTCAGATTCAGGGCTTGCCAGATTATACGAGGTTATATATATATATATATATATATATATATATATATATATTATACTATCCATTATCTTTGCTTTTATGGTCCAAAGAGATTAACTCTTATTTTCCTTTTGTATCCAAAATTGCAGTGCATGTTTATTGTAAACTAGCTTAAAAGCCGCCCTATCGGGCGGCATTTAAGCTAGCTCCTGTGGAGGACACTTGGTTTGGCCATCATCACAATAGCTAGGGAAGAGTAGATGCGATAGACATCAATAAACTACAGAAGAACTCAAAATTGATGGCTGTATTTAAGTACTGAAATAATGCTTAAGCTTACCTTTTAAAAGTTCAACGATAATTCTTCTACTTCCACTTAATTTAAAGACGATTTGATGTACGTAGATCCTTATTTTCCGTATAAACAATTATTTTTATTTCATGGTGACAGAACAAGTGACAATGCATAAGATAAAATTAATATAGTGCAAAGATGAGAAAACAGAAATTAGAATTAGTTATACATTCAACATTTGAAGTGTTAGAGAAACAT
This sequence comes from Acanthosepion lycidas, assembly GCA_963932145.1. Taxonomy (NCBI): domain Eukaryota; kingdom Metazoa; phylum Mollusca; class Cephalopoda; order Sepiida; family Sepiidae; genus Acanthosepion; species Acanthosepion lycidas. Next base: position 50,658,988 of record OZ010603.1, on the reverse strand, counting down.
AATAGAAATTAAGTAAAAACCTATATTATGGAATCTGTATGAATAAATGCGAAATTGAAGCTCAATTCTCCCATAAATTCTGAGATTAAAAAGTCTCATCTCTACTTTATAGTACACACTTTACACACTTTATCTCCGATATTGAGCACACGTTTCCCATATATATATATAAAAAATCTGCACAATGATATATACCAACTAAATGATATATACATTATTATATACCAGGTAAAAGATATATATATATTATATACTAAACGACAAAACGCGTCACACGATATTTAGTTGCACTTTGTCTTTCATTCTCCTAATATATATATATATATATATATATATATATATATATATATATATATGTATGTATGTATGTATGTATGTGAGTGTGTGTCTGTGTGTGTATTTATGCATGTGTAAAACAAAAAAACTAGCAGTACTTAATGTCTCAGCAACCGAAGTTTTAGTAATATTGATTTTATCCAGGTGTTTCTTTTTATCAATGTCCCAACATTTTTCTTTGTTACTCATATTCAATATATATATACATATTCAATATATATATACATATATATATATACAATATATATATATATACAATATATATATATACAATATATACAATATATATATACATATATTTTTCTTTGTTACTCACATTCAATATATACATATATATATATTTTCTATATATTTTCACATATATATATGTGTGTGTGTATGTATGTATGTGTGTGTGTGTGTGTGTGTTTCAGCCAAGACACCAGATAAGGTACTACGATTAAGCTTTTTATTTAATTTTTCTTGTATTCGAACAAGAGTTTTCTTTTCTGCGCACAGAGCATGTAGAAACTGTCCAAATGTTCTGTAATTCTGAATGCTTTCGGATATACTTTTAGCCATTATCAAAGATGATTTTATTTTTACTTTTTAACTGGATGTATGGGCTGTGTGTACGTTTCTAGAGTTATAGGGATGTTTTATTTTCACAACACAGTGGCCCTCTTCTTAGTTAATATTATTGTGTGTTGGCTTTTTCTTTTTATTATTAAGGCTTCCATAATTTTTAATCTTTTTTTTTTTTTTGCATGTGGATGAGGAAATTATGCTTGTATTTTCTAGTAGTATGTTTTATATGGAGTCTGGTAAGTTTGTGTGTGAGTCTAAATCGGTCCTGATGGAGTTATGTTCTGATAGGTGCACGTAAGGCGTGTGGATAAGGATGTAGTAGTGTGACCTATGTTCGATTTGATCAGGGACACAGTTACCTAAGAGGCATTTCATTTCAAATGCCTCTTAAGGAACTGTGATCATCCGAAATTAATTCTCATTCGATCTCAGTGGCAGGAAAACTGGCTGGTTACATTCAATATCTCGAAAACCAGAATAGTTACATTCCATTATCACCGATCGGACCCCGAACTACCAGCAGTCACGACGAATGGATGCAGTCTTGGGGAGGTTTCGTGAGCCTATTGGGCCTTAAGCTCATCCCCGACCTCCAATGGAATTTGTATATATGATACATCACTAAAGACGCGGGGAAACACAGTACTATTTCATTAAGTATCAAACCTCATGTGCTATCCTCTCTACTAGCCAAATCAGTCCACAAACGGAGTACTGTTATCATATTTTGGCGGGAGTTGCCCATTCATCACTTTTCAGTCTCGATAGAGTCCAAAAGCCTCTCAGAGTCCTTGTAGGTGAGGAATTATTTCCAACCACCAACCTCACTAACAGGCATGACGTAGTAAGCCTCTGACTCTTCTGTCGCGACTTCCATGGAAAGTGCTCGGACGAACTGCAACTCTACAGATTGCGGCATTGTTGGGTTGTGCGTGTGTGTTGAGAAACTACTTGAAAATATGAAAATGCTTGTTGTCACTCGATCCCAACAATAAGCAGTGGTGTGAACATGCAAATATATCAACACTACGATTAATCAGTGGAAAAACTGGTAGTTGCAGCTAAACAGGAAGAGCAAATAAAAATACGTGGAAGTATTTTGTTAGAACTTGCGGCAAACAACAAAGTATATATGGAAGAAGGAAAAAGCAGGAAATACAAAGCGAGAGATGTCGAGTTCAGTGATTCGGCCAAATACCAGAATTGGATATTGGTACACATAATCAATGGGACAATAAGCAGGTCCCGGAAAAGAAGTAGAAAGAAATCTTGAGGAAAGAAGCGTATAGAATGAGAAAAGAAGGAAAAATAAGAAAATTTTTCTTTCCTTTTTTTTCTCTCTCTCTCTCTCACAAATACTTGATTTTTCCATTTTTTTTTTTTTTCGTTTTCTTTCTTTTGGAAAATTTCAAACAGATTCTAGGTGAATGCGAACGGAATGGCACAGGAAGATTAAAGTCGGAAATGAACAAAGTACACAAGAATTAACATCAGAAAACTCAGAGGAGGAAAACGCGAGGGGAGAGTCTGAAATTTAATAGCAGACTCTTTGTTTGGATGTTTCCATTTTTTTTTTTTTTCACATTTAGACCATCAACATGACATCATAATGAAAAACAATTGGCCTCTTTCTCCCAGAAGAAAATAAGGGAAATAAGAGAAACTGATGCCACAAGAAAAGCTGTGTTTGGTTAAAGCAGGGAAAAACTACAGACGTTACTGTCTGAGAAAAAAAAAAGAAGAAAATTCTTTATAAAACCCAGATTTTAAGTTATTCTGCCTTTAGTTTTATAGTTTCACGGAATATTATTGAGTTATTGATTTTCTTTTAATATCCGTTGATTGGTTTCATTTTACTTCACCAAATATTTAAGCATACCGAGCCATTGCTCATACAGATACAAAACCCCTGTACGGAGAGATCCTGCAGACATTTTTCCCTTTTCGGGCTGACCCACTGGTAAAAATCTAAAACCAAACCCCAGAATTAATTTCGAACCGAAAACATTTCAGTATCAAACACTACATATTTTTGTTTCTTTTCATTTATTGTGTTCTATCGGGAGTTTGGTGATCATGGCTCTCCACATTTATTATTCATTGTACACTTAAAGAATATTTTCTCCCTTACTATCACTCCCGGTCTCTCTTCTGGCATTTATTTATAAAAAGTCATTAGGAAAGTTACTCTTTGTTTCGCTCAGATCATCTTGACGTGAGTAGGCCTTGGGTGTTAAATTCTCCAAACTCTCTTTCCTCGTTTTGTAAGCCAGAAATATCAAATTCCAATTTTCCTTTCAAATATTCTCGTTGCTTACATTATTCCGTCAATGATATTCTCAGCATCTTTCTGTAGATCTACATTCTGTTGCCTAGTCTTCTTTTCATCCATCAGAAAATTGTCTTGCATTCTCTGCCTTATGCTTGATTTTTGTTTAGTTTACCTGTGATTGATGTTTAGTTCAGCTGAATAGATATATCTTTTCCAAGTCTATATTAGTTTCTTTAAAATGATCACAAATACAAAGAATCACAGGTTTTCATTAAAATAGAAATCCATTTTTTGAAAAGCTAGTTTTAGCAGGGTTTTATCAGGGTTCAGTTTCACGTTTGGCAAAAGGGAACTCGTTCTTACTTGTTACAATAAAAGTCAAGAAGACTTATTCTTATCTCACCTTTTCTTATGTTAATACGATGAAGGCATGGCATTTATGACCGGCACGTATCAATTGATAAAGAAACGAAAACTCGAATAGGGGATTTAAAGAAAAAGAAACAGTTTTAAATTTTAATTTCATTGTTTCAAAATATAGTTCGGATTTTATTGAGAATTCTGTAAACTAATCTATTGATTAATTAACCTTTAATCTTCATTGTTGTCATTGTTAATAGATCAATGCGCATTCTTTCAATGATTATGTACGGAAATAACGTTATTATGTTACAAGGTGGAAGTTAATTCGATACACGAAATTATTTGGCTTGGGTTCTAAATCTCCTAAACCAAACTTGGGTGTGAAATTGTTTTAAAAAAAAATCAAAATCTATAAATAAAATAGAAAATGAAAACGGAATCAATATAATATTGGTAAAATACACTTCGCCAAAGTAAATAAATCAATGCTGATCTGTACTCAACCGACCGTCAACAAGCAAAATTTACTTACAGATGCCGGTTATATATACACTCGATGATATTAATTTTCAGAGTAGATTCAGCTTCATATGGACGATGAACATGTTATTCATCAATGGGTAACGCTTCAAAAATCCCCAGACAAAATTCAATGCTTCTGCTACAATATCGAATGATAATCTAATTGAGCTTATATTCGTTATTTGACAAAAGGCATGATTGCCTAAACTAGTGGTTCCCAAATAGTGCGATGAGCCTGATAGGTGCGGTGGAAGAGGATACTAGGTGAGGCAGAATGATTGAAATACAAAGATGTAGAAACACTTTTTAAAAATGCATATACCAGAAATAAATATTTCAAAATTTAAATATGAATTAATTATAATTGCTTGCATGAGTCCCAGTATAAATAGTTATAAATAATTATTGACTGATTTTATCATTGTGATATATTTCAAATATTAAGAATATCGTAACTAGGCTCTGCAAATTGGAGGAGAGAGTTATCAATGATAATGTTCTGACTTTGAATCCGCAGTTATTTCCATTTCTCTGCTTTTTTTTTAATTTTTAAATGTACTTTTTATGACATAAAATTTAGTGAGGAGCGAAAAATTTTCATTTCGAAAATGCGGCCCAGAGAAAAAAAAAGTTTAGCAACCACTGGCGTAAACTGTTATCTTTTCCAAGCTTTTTATCTATTATGAACCTTTTATTATTATTGTTATTTGTTGCGATTCTCAGAGAAACACGATCGCTCAACCCACTAATATTTTTCAGTAAATAGGAGATCGTACGTAGTATAGGGGTTATCCTAAATGATACCGTATGACTTTACACAATTGAAACAGACAAGCCAAATGAATCAGTGGATTGACATGAGATTTGTCTCCCTTGCAATCAAGTGCAGATTCTCGCATTGTCATGTAAATGCGTGGTTATTTAACTCAGCCGCGCCTAGGATGTAGTGGCATGAGAAAAAACGTATGACAGCAAGATAATACTTAAATACCCATATAAGAGTTAGAACAGATATCAAAACATTCTCGCAAAGATGTAGAGCACACGTTTGCAGAAGGTTCTAAATTCATACAACATCCACTGGCCAACGGTAATCGAGTTCAATAAAATGTTATGTTACGCAGAAGGGATTAAGTCGTGTGTTTCCATTTGTAATCTACGAAGGGATGACAAACATTATCTGCACTCCTGTATGTGATGGTGAAAGTAAGGAAAATTTTTTTACTTTCCCTCATACAACAACAATATTATCCATAATTCTCCACAATTTCTTTCCTTTAATACATGTAAATTCTACATCACCATCGTTGGCCTTTGGGAATTTAATGAAGTGGTTTCTTATAGATTTCTATGCGGTTTTTAAATCAGAGTGGTTACCAAGGCCGTAAATACGTGTATACCTATTATTTTATCCATAATTATTCTTGCTTTCTCCAAAGCAACACCGTCAACCAATATTTGAACTCGACATAATAATTCCATTTTTCGCACGGTTAACTCTTAAACTACCCGTATATTGACCCCCAAAAGGACGGTGTTACTGATCTCATTTCTGTTTATGTTTTCTTTCTTCATCGAGACAGTTTTACGAACACATTCAGTTTAAATTACCAACAGGAAACACAATCTAGCTTCGATTAAACATGTGTCAGAATTCATCAATCAACCTTACGTACCCTAGTTGTGTAACGTACAGTGTTGGGTTAGGAGCGCTTCTAATCATCACCTTCTGAGATAGAAATTTTAAATAGATATCACTGATATAAATTATCTAAATTATGTTATCAATAATTAATTGAACTAGAATAAATAAATATAATCGAAATTGGATACCAAATTGAAATATAACCAAAATGAGCCACTCTGATTTTTTCATCAGATATTATTTAATTACGATTATGCTTTTCGGATTTGCTTCACTTAATTTAAATAAAGAAATAGATATGGATGAATATAAATTGCGTAGTTATTTCTGTATGGCTCATTTATATGTTTTTATTCTGAAATTTTGTTTCGTTGTTTATTTAAGAGCGACTTTGGCTGCTCAGGTGTAAGGTTGTGGATTCTAAACGAAATATCATCTTCGTTTTCGCAATCCTTTCGGCTAAATTTTTGCTTTTTCGCCTTTTTTTCTTTCTTTTCTTTTTTCTTTTTTGTTTGCACTGCTGGCATGTAGTTGTAAGATTCCTAATACAAAATGGCCGTCAGTGTTTGGGTACGACATACGCAGTGAGCGTAACAAGAGCCTAATCAAATTAGAACTATTAACCAGATCAACTGCTCGAAGCAGACGATAGGAGAAACAAGAAAAAGAAACGGCACGAATTGAAGTTGAGAAGGCAGCCAACCAGAAAGAAAGGGATAAAGAAATAAACAAGTATCAAAATTAAAAAAAATACTTTGAAAGGAAAGGAATGAACTTGAAACAAGAAAAAGGGACTTGAAAATCCAAAAATATTATTTTAAGATAAAAGAAAAAGGAAAGTTTAGCATCAAACAGCAACTGAGATACTTTTTACGGAAATGACTGCTCGATCTGTAAACAAGGGGGCTGTAAAAAAAGAAAGAATCGCATCAAGCAAAGCATAAAATAAAAGTTTCAATTTCAATTAGATGAAAATAACCAAGCATCTTAATCTAAAAAAAAAAAACGAATGAATGTCATTTTCTGAAAATCATGGGAAAACCTAGTAATTGTCGATAAAAATAATGATATTTGTAATAAAATCAATCGATTGAATGTTTATCCTGTTTAGGATATATTAATTACTCGTTCGAATATTATCTCAATTTCGAATAGTTCCCATAATGCTATGATACAGACAAAGCTCATTGTTTTTTCAGAATTAGAACAGGAATATTGTAGTGTAGCAAGCTTCACTGAGAAAATAATATAGTACAGTTGAAAGGCTTATGTTGTGATCTGTTAATCTCTCTCACTCCCAACTCTTAACATCACTTCCTACTTTTTCTCTCTCTTCCATTTATTATATATATATATATATATATATATATATATATATAGATAGATAGATAGATAGATAGATAGATAGATAGATAGATAGATAGATAAATTGATAAAGAGAGAGAGATATCGATAGACAGAAAGACAGACAGAGAGACAAAGAGAGAGAGAATTTTTCTCGAATGTGTAGGCTGGTAGACGAAATAAAATAGCGCGCACACACACACACATATATATATATATATATATATATATATATATATATATATATATATATATATATGTATTTATATTAATTTCAATAAAGGTGCAATTAATTTACAAATTCATGAATTATTCATACATAAAACAAATACAAAGGTTAATGATTTAAATGGCGAGAAATCCATCTTCGCGAACAATTCAAATAATATACAAAAGCCCCGAACCTGTTTATTTAAATCATTAACCTTTGTATTTGTTTTATGTATGAATATATTTATATATATATGTATAATGGGTGCTGAAAATCGATCAGCCTGACCAAGAGGAAAATGAAATTCAATAACCATTAATAACATGTACATGCAATTTTATGTTAAATTCGCAGTTCAACACGACTGGTATATTATTTATCAAATTTGTTTAATCCCTTGAAGAATATTCTTATGTTTGGTCATTGAAATATTATTTTTCTTCTTCTAGCCCTTCCGAAATATTTTAAAATACTTAAGAAAAGGAAATATTGGGTTGGTGCAAAAATAATGACGTAATAATGTCGTTTTTTGACGTTAAAAAATACGTCAAAAAACGAAATTATTATGTCATTATTTTTGCACCAACCTAATATATCAAATGGACCTAGATCCAGCGACTAGGGTCGATATGCGATGTATTCCAATCTTACGGTCTTCAAAACATCCCTCGTCTAGGCAGCATCGTGTGAAAATACATTGATTAGAAATAAAGAACACATCTGCATCTAATGTGATCTTGTTTCTTTTAATTGGTACAGCGAGTTAGGAATATTCCGCATTAATTACTTTTTCTGAGAATAGTTGTCAAGATACTTTCCTTATGCTAACAAAACCTTAGTCATTAACTTTCCTGGTCGCGTTTTGGCTTTGAATATCGTGATGAGCTCAAGCCCTGACTGGACCGTTTTTGGGTTCTCGAATCATAGTGGTGTAACTTGTGTTTCTTTAACACTGATAATTCATTACAAAGATTTTATCAGTAGAAACTCTAAAATGCACCAAAATCAAATTCGAAATACCTTTTCTTGGGCTTAGTCATTTATCTCGCCTTTCTGTATTTATTCTGGTTGGGATTCATCGACTGGCCAAAGTTTGGTTATGAGCATGATTAAAAATTTCACAAATTGGTACCATCAAAAGCCTTATGGATCATGTTATAACCAGGACTTCAAAATCTGCATACTGTACGCTGAAAAACAACTATCACGGACATATGTAACCCAATGTTTGCATCATGAATCCATGGATTTACTTCGAAAAAAACAATAATTTTCTGATTATCCGAAGTTCTTGAAAATTCTGCATTTTCTGTTGACACGGTTCATTCAATGGTCCGAGATAAATTCAAATATAAGATCGTAAAATTCCTGCAAACCGGCATTTCTTTTCAATATCACGTTTTCAAATTATACTAACTAAATAACGTTTATATTTTGGTAAGAAGGTTGAGTCGATAACTTTTCAGCACTTCCCCGAAGGTAACTACATTTATGAACGAATAAAAATGGTCTACGAATAAAAGCATAAAGCCAACATTTCGCTCTTGTCAAAATGATTTCCCTTGTCTGATGCTGTTTTCTTTGCAAATAGTACAGTAATTTATTTTTCCCGATCGGGGAAATGGTGACCATGTTTACTCAGGAAATGACTTGGTTACAGGCCGTGTTTATAAACGGTCTGGTGAATTTACCTGTGAGGCTCAGTAAGGCGAAAAGAAACGTTCAAAGTGGTTGCTACTTCAGTGTCAGGAGAACAAGAGTTTGACGTGGGTAAACTGTAGTTAAAAAAAAAAAGTGAGGATAACCCTGGAGCCTTACAACTGGGAATCCATTTTAGACTTTCTTCATTGGGACTGTGTTCAGTTATATTATGACATTTTTAAACCGAAAAATAATTTATTTCGGGTAGACGTCAAAGACGCTACTCAATAACATTCGACTATAAGCAATGCATTATTTCGTGGCCGGGAGTTCAAGACACATCAGGTTTAATTACCTTATCCTCTAGAAGATGCAGGTTCGGATCCTGCCGAAGGGCATATATATTTCTAACAAGATTTCTCAAGTCGGTAGATGGCAATAAATAAAAAAATACTGTTTAATAAATAAATAAAAACAGATCATCTACTAAAATATGAGTATCCATTAAAAATAACGTTTAAAAAAAGAAATTATATATATATATATATATATATATATATATATATATATATATATGATAATATTAGTGATCAGTATGGGTATTTGCAAAAGGATATAAATCCAGGGAGAACTCTATGTTAGAATCAGAGGAATAATTATTATTATAAAAGGCAGAAACACTAAAACTTCGTGAGGCAGTATTTAATTCATTAGGGTCGTAAAAACGGTCCCAATTCAGCAGACCTTATTGAAGGTCTGATAAATTGGCGCCTTTTTTACCTAATGAAATAAACATTACCTCATGAATTTTTAGTGATTTTGCCTTTTATAATAACAATTTGTTTAATTATTGCTTATTGAAGAAAGTCGCGAAGTCAGAGACACCTATAGCAGAATTGTGGGAAATAGAATATAATATATATTTTAAAATAAAAAAAAGTTAAAATAAAAATATTCACATTTCAATTAAAAATGTTTGCGGTTTATCTTCTTTTTAATATATATATATATATATATATATATATATATATATATATATATATATATATATATATATATATATATATATATATATATATATATATATAAATTGATAAAGAGAGAGAGATATATATGTCGCCTGTAAGTGTTGACTTCTATGCTCACTTTTACATGTTAAAATGGACACCTTGATATTCTACAACGATCATCGTTCTTTTTACATTGATTTTGTTAAATTTTCTAATATTTCGACTTTAAAAATTCTTGAAGGATTTTATTGCTTCGCTGAAATTTTTTTTCCCTTCAATATCGTTTTCTAGTCTCATACTAAATTTTATAATGGATTTCATTAAGAGAGTATGAAGGCGTTTGCAATCTTTTAGAGTTTTTGAAGCCTCTTGGGCCAAGTTGGCCAATAGTCATATTGTCAAAATAAAAATTGCTATCGTCTTTCCGGAATATATTCTTTAAAGATTTTTAGTTGAAACTTATATTTTGTAAAATACCTTACAGTAATTCTCTGCATTTATCTTGAAACGTTCAACTTTGAAAGGAAGTATAATTTTGCTGCCTAAAACCTTGCCCCAAACATTGGTCAACTTTCTCGTGTTTATTGACTGCGAAAGACATAGACGCTTGTACAGCTATTAACTCTATGCAATATCTGTATTTATCTGTAAAAATCATCGCTGAGAAAAAGTGTTCACCTATCTAACACGTATCCAATAAAGAAAATCTTTATTCATATTAAAGACGCCTTTTAGTTTTCGGTAGCGGTTCGTTTCTGAAATATTAACCCTATAATGACATGATATTTCTTTTCTTCTAAACAACAAACATTAATCCAGAAAGAACAACGTGCATGGAAGCAAATAAAACTATGATACCAATGGATGTATTTTGATATTTTCATGGCTGAACGAGTATATACGAACAAACACAGGGTTTGTAGGAGATAGAATGATTCATTTTTCGAATTCACGGCACTTGAAAGCCAAACAGTCGAAAGATAGAATAACTATTTACACAAGAGCTGAACTTAACAATTAATTCCGGCGATGAGTTACTTCCTTATGTATGTCTGATATTTACAAACATGCAAAAATATGCTTTCTCAAAACACTGGGGAATATTCCAGCGTACTTTATCTGTCCGTGGGGAGAATTTGGCGAATGGGAAATGGATCTCTGTTTGTTCATATCACTAGGATATATGTTAATGTCAAAGTTTACACTAAAATTTTCTACCACTTTATATGCACTTCAGGACTATTCATTTCATTGCTATTGATTAATATTCTGCAAACACTTCTTTCGGGGAAATGTTTATCATCGAGGAGAAAATGCACGCCCCAAGTGGGAACATGTAAATTTAACCTGTTAAGATATTTTATATTTCCATAAGTAACAATTATACAAATGCATACTTTTATTCAATTAGAAGAGGCGTTTAGAATTCTGGAATATCTTAAAAATGTTGCATGAACCAAATTAACAAAGAATCACTATTTATGGAAACATTTTTTTGTTTTTGTTTTTATATCAAGTTCACTTGAATTTGGAATTCTGTCTCTCCTTCCAGTAAAATGTCAAATCCTGAGGAATACGGAATAAAATGAAAAGAATCTGACACAAGAAGAAAATAACGCCAAAATAAATCTTTTTAACCAATTTCAAAGAAATTATTTTAAAATATTTTTCTCTACCAAAAAACATGACAACAAATATGAACGTACTGTTTGTAAGGTCCTACAGTAATTAGGTTTTTCACAGTCTTTAAATATATGTTCCCAATTATTATTGCTGTATTCTGTTCTTTCATAGAATCGGTATTTCCATATTTTGACTTTGAAAGCCTCTTTGATAACAGACATTGTTATAACAAAGGGATTAACAACTGGCAGTGTAAGTACGAAAGAGATAACTCTATTAAGGCAAAAAGTTACAGACAAAAATATGAATATACACGTAATGTACTATGTAGATTATTATTATTATTATTATTATTATTATTATTATTATTATTATAATTATTATTCTGCATATCGTATTATTTTGGTTACTGGTAAGAAGTCTATGTTTCAGGTCAACTCTTAAACAAATAAGCCGGTCTTTTCTCTTTTTCAACAAAGGTTCTATCCAATACTTTCGTAGTATCCTTGCTGTATCGAGCAGATATACATTTTTAAATTTATCTATTTCCAAACTACAAACCCTAATATTTGCAAGTGCTGGTACTTTAATTCCTTTCTTTACTCGTCATTCTCAAACTTTCAGAATTTAATAATTTAAATCATTGCATTTGTCGTTCTTCCCTGTTTCTTTGCTTTCAATTCTCATGTCAAATTATTATCATCATCATCATTATATTTCGAATTCTGCTATGGTCACATTACCTACCAAGTCTGCTAAGGTATGTAGTTGTGCGTTGTTATGGCTACATTTCATGATTTGTTTTTCTAACTCCCATAACATCACGTGGGCAACGTTCTTCTTTGTCAGTGGAATGTACTCTACGTATCGCGAAAATCTTTTGTCTGTCTCTTAAGTTGGGATTTCCAGGTATTTTTCAATTATTATTATTATTATTATTATTATTATTATTATTATTATTATTATTATTATTTGTGGTGACAAGTACGATATTCATTGATAATAACAATAATAAGTTTAAATAAAAATAACATCTAACGGAAATAATGATGACATTAATAGTAACAACAGCATCAATAATAATAATATATTTTTAATCATATTTTTACGTAATTCGAACGACTGTGATAATAATAAACGAGATGGAAATCTAGTCGTGTTAAATGTGCCGAGGGGTGGATGGCAATTGGGTGAAAGTGTCGCGAACAGATTTTCAGGAAATTGGCAACCTCTGAATACTTCTTACCCTGCGCATTAACAATTAGGTCGTGTACGCAAATCTTGACTACTCGCTCTCAAACACAAACTAACTTCGTGTTTCCCGGTGAATACAACTGGAACTGGCACTAAGTTTGAAAAGTCAACCAAACAGTACCAAGCAATCTCTGAAGAACCTACTGCAAATGAAATCAGAGATGTTCCGAAATCAGATGCGTATGATCAACCTTCAACCATCAACATCCATCAGCATCCATCAACATCCATCAACATCCCCACAGCAATAAACACTCGGCAAAACGGATTTAGGCTAAATATGGGGAAGTTATTTATGCAGATTATTTTGCAAATTTACAACCAAATATAACAACCAGTAAAAAAGAATCTCCCAAGAAGAAATAAAAAATCCACATACCAGTCCCCCCTCCCTGAACAGACATAAACTAAATGTTGGAGTCGTGCCCATAATAAGTGTATTTACAATTGTATGGATAATAATAAAATGTATGAGATGAATTCAACAATCCGCGATCATACTGAAGAACGTAATTAAGATTTGAGTAGAATTACGTTCACTCAGTATACAGCCGTACTTAGTAATCAGCAAGGAAATAATAATAATAATAATAATAATAATAATAATAATAATAATTTCTTATTATTATTATTATTAATTTTTATTATTATTATTATTATTATTATTATTATTATTATTATTATTAGCAGTAATAGTATTAGTAATAAAAATTACACAGTGATGGTTTCCAACACAAGAAATAATTCTAAGTGACTCGGTCAAGTTTGAAGAGACCCAGAGAGCAAGCATTTTTCCCAGGATATTTTCTGTGTTTTTTTTTAAACCTTGTTATTGCTATGAGTGATAAGAATAATATATATTTAAGGTTAGAATTAACCAACAAATAAAAATCAACCGGATCGGTCATCGTCCAGGTCACCGCTGGGCAAAAATCTAATATTGTAACAAACCCTCTGAAATTGTTATGGATGGTCACTTGAACAGGAACAGTCTTCCAAATTCCATAAAATCATCATCAACAATAAAATCAAAAATCAAATGAGGAAAGGTGATATGCGAAGATGATGAAAAAGTTATAAACGCCTTCCATGATTTTCTTAATAAAGTTTCAGAATATAACTGTTCCTCAAATGCTTTTAGAATAGAGAAAGAAAAAACTTTAGGTAAGAAAATAAAGTTTGATGAAACTTGCAAATGTAAGAAAGGACATTATGCAAAGTAAAAGATTAACAGATGCTAAAATAAATGAAATAAAACGAAAACGACAAATCGATTTCAGTATTAGGCATTAGGCAGATGACGGAGGAAGCGAAAAACTTGTAGTAAACGCAAATGGCTGTTCAGATAAAATCAGAATATGAAATGGATGAAAGATATCAAGAGCGAAATAATGGATTAGCATAAGAAAAGCTTTCATAGATGCAACAATAAAAGGGTTAACAATAACGAGGAGAATGAAATTTTTAATATCATCATGATTTTAAGTATTGAATGAATTTAGAAAGATAGAGTTTAGGAATATAGAAAAGAGCGAATCGTTAAGAAAACTACTTATAAACAATCAAAATAAAAGCAGATAAGCAAAAAGAATTTTGCCACGAGATACATTCATCATCAAGTGACCTAAGTGAAATATATAAAATTCTATATGCGTCAGAAAAATATGGAATCAATGAGAATTACGAGCAAAAGGCAAAGAAACCTAAATGTACATTCAAAAAGTTTGTGATACTATTTGTCGTTGCCGCGGTAAAACGGAAGAAAGTTTTGATAAAACTTAAGAAAGTGATATTGAGAGATATTGAGAGATATTGAAACGAGAAGGGTTAATACCAAAAAACCCGTAGATGGAATTGAGGATTTAATTCACGCATAAACGTCTTGAATTGTATGTCGAACAGTTTGAATAACTGAAAAGTGACCCAGACTTAGGGGGAAATGATAACTGACACGTGTTCTACGCAGCTGAAAATGAAAGCTGTAAAGCGAAAATTTCATTTTTCGTAAGCCACGAATTTAGAGTTGATTCCTCTGGTCGAAAGTTGAGATGACATACCAGAAGGGGTTTTTATAAGCCACCCACGCTCACTGAGATTTAGAGAGTAGAAGAAAAGTAGAAGAAGAGAGTAGAAGAAGAGAATTCCCAAGAATGATCAAATTCTCAGTTTGGGTGAATGTCAATAAATACGAATGCATGAAGCGAATTCAACAGAAGAAAGAAGAGTGGCAGAAGAAGCGGAGACCAGAGAGAGAAGAGAGAGGCCCACGTGATTATTTGCCGACGAAAGCCTCCGACTTGAAACCTTGTGAAAAACCTTACCAACAACAGCAAACCAGATTTTGCCAGGTCAACAATAATATCATTTCCGATTTAGACGCGGGTTAGGCTGATAATTAATTAAATGCGAACTCTGCTATAAACCAATTATTGTACAGAGGACTGATATAAAAACAGTATTTACTTGTGTTCAATTTATTCGAGTGTTATTTTTTTCTCTGTACGTCTTCGGCCTGCTTGGACCCGATCAACACGAAGATAACTGCGACGATTCGATCTTGGCTGCCTTACGATCAAGCTTAAATCATAACGTGGATAAGGTTAGCTCTGGATTGAAGCGGTCACTTCATCGACCAGTCGCAGTGTTGGAAGCCTTGGACGACCGGTCAGGGTTTTCTACGATTACAAGTAGAAGAATGTTAAAAGAATTTGAGTTTTTTTATTTTTTTTTTATTTTAAGTATTACGCCCCGAGCAAGGCGTGAAGCCACTAGGATGCAGGGGATTGCAGAAAATGAGCGAGAGCAGATAGGAGTGATAGAAGAAAGGATGAGGCGAAGGATAGTGGATAGATCAAGGTAACTGGAGGTGTCGATTGACATTACATTTGAATAGTTGGAGATCATAGCACTCAGGGAAACAGTAATTAGGAAGGGTGTTCCACAGGCGAGAGGTGCGAGGTATGAAGTTATTGGAGTAGAAGAGACGGCTACATTTAGTAGTTTCTACAGTGTCAGGGTGAGAGCGAGATGCCAGCCACATAGGGCGCTTCAATTCATGGAGTCTGGGAACCAGTGAAAGCAGCTCAGCGGAGCAATTACCATGAAAGTATTTGTAGAAAAGACAGAGAGAAGCTATGATGCGTCTGTGAGAGAGTGACTGTAGACGAGACGCCAGATCAGGGCCAATTATATTACATATCCGTCTCTGGATCTTGTGAAGAGCCTCGAGGTAAACAGAAGATGCCCCAGACCATATATGGCAGCAATACTCCATGCAAGGGCGAATGGTTGATTTGTATATTTGAAGTATCGCTTCAGGGGAGGAAAATTTCCTGGCGCGGCACAGAGAGCCACCTTCCCTCGCGGTGGACGATGCAATTGACTCAATGTATTTGTTCCATCTCAGGTCAGCAGTCAACGTGAGACCGAGCAGACGCAGAGAATTGCTCTCAAGAAGTTGACTATCAGACATTCTAATGGGGGACAGGGAAGGATCTCTATGGTGATTAATAGAGAGTAGTTTAGTTTTTGAGTCGTTGAAGTTGACCAGCCAGTTCTTGCCCCAGTTAACAACCGATTGGAGGTCCATTTCAAGACGACCGGCCAGGTTAGTTTTGTCACCGACACTAGATTTGTTTTTGAGTCAGGAGTAAATTGTAGTGTCGTCCGCGTAGATGCCAACTTGGGAATCTATGGCGTCAGGTAGGTCGTTGATGAAAATAGGGAAAAGAGTGGGGCCAAGGATGGAGCCTTGGGGAACACCTGCGTTCGTGGGATAGGAACTGGAGGAGAATCTGTGGAGAACGACCTTCAATTCACGGTTTGACAGGAATTATTGTATTAGGTCAAACAATCGACCTGTAATACCATAACCCTGGAGCTTGCGAAGAAGGCCGGCATGCAAAACCCTATCAAACGCTTTGGAGATGTCTAGGGGCACAGCACGAGCCTCACCATTATTTTGAAGGGCTTGGTAGACGGTTTCAGTGATGGCTGTAAGCACATCAGCTGTAGATCGGGCGTAGCGGAAACCATATTGCTTGTCTGAGAGCAGGTCGTGTGAGGTAAGGTGGTTGAGCACTTCGGCGTTGATTAGGGCTTCGAAGACCTTGTCGAAGAGGACGGTAATTAGAGAGGTCAGAGGGGTCTCCAGAGTTCTTAAAGACAGGAACAATGGATGAGGACTTCCAGCAATGAGGAAAACAGGATTCCTTGAGGCAGTAATTATATAGTTTAGAGAGGGCGGGCGCTAGCTCGGGCGCGCATTTCTTCAAAACAATGGCTGGTATGCCATCTCCACCACTGGCCTTGTGGGGGTCTAAATTGGAGATAATGCTCAATACCAATGACGGGGTTGTGTGCATCCTGCTCAATAGGGTCTCATTTCTTAGAGGGAAGTCTGGTGTGGGTACACCAGAGGAGTCGAGTGTTGAATTAAATGAGAATTTCCGAGCAAAGCATTCAGTCTTGTCGGTAGAGGAGCTCAGGACCTCGAACTGGTTCAACAAAGAAGGTATGGTTTGTTTTCTATTGTTCAGGACGCTCTTGCAGAGCCGCCAATAATCTTTGGAGCCAAATTTGCGAAATGCAATACGCTCCTTCATCCGAGCAACAAATATTGACTGAGCTTCGTTGAGGACACGCTTACACTCGTTACGGGCGGAGGCAAAGAGTAGAAAGTGTGAAAATGGTAACGCCAGAAAAAAGCTGAAATGTAAAGGAACAAAATACAAAGTAAGAATTATAAGGATATAGGATCCATTAAGGAAACAGTAACACAGAAAGTACAGGGAAATCTCAAAGGACACGAAGATCTGGAATGATAACTGAAATCTTGAAGCACGTGCAAATGCTCCATCGAGGAATCATAAAAAAAGCAAATTAATGTAAATGCGCCGGCTGATAATGGACCGGAGAAAATTTGAATGAAAATCTCGAATGATAAGAAGCTTTAAAATAAACATTCACAATAGAAATTAGAAAGTAAGTCAGAATAAGGAGATGAAATGACAACATTGGTAAGATATTAATATTTCCGTATTGAAAAAACGAACTGTAAAAGACGCACATACAAATGGAAATCTGATATTGATAAGTTATCCAATTGTTGTCTTTCTTATTTTGCATACACCCATTATGTATGAGCGAATTTGTTTAATGGTATACTGTTCTCACCTGTAAAAACACGTGATTGACTTTTAAAATAAGTAATATAACTTCTGCTGAAAACAGAAGATAAAATTAATCAAAGGGATTATTAGCCTTTCACAGAAATGCAAAAGAATTCCTATCAATATTGTCAGAAAAATCATAAATAGCAATTTGTTCCCGGATAGAGCAAAAAGGTTGTGGACGGAGAAGGCTACGTAAGAATCAGCTCGTGATCAACCTGATGAAGATTCTAATGGCAAAATTCAAAACTGAAATTTAGCACGGCATAGATAACCTACAAAAAGTCATTTGACAGTGTTCTTCATTCATGAATAATAAAAGCACTTCAAAATTTTTACGGTCTCCCTAGTATTAATCGATGTTTTGAGATATGTCATTATATAACCTTTTGCATTCTCTTTCAAGTAGTGTTGTAACATAAAAAATGTCAATATAAACTGTGGTATATACTAAGAAGACTCCCCCCCACCCATTTCTGCATTCCACTGACTTCATTACTCGTTGAACGGGAAAAGACCTTAACATGAATACAAAATGAAGATATCATCAGCCACCTGTTTTACATGGATGAGCTTATAAAGGAGTTAATGATGATAGCAAATCGGAGGGATTATTAACTGATGCTTCAATGATAGAACAGGGATGGAGATTGGCATGGATAAGTGCGCGAAAGGCATATTCAAAAGAGGCAGGTTGTCGGAAACTGAAACTATATCGTTCATTGTAGGAGTTGTGCTAAAAGATATGGAACAAGTATTATACATTGATCTCCTTAAAGTATGAAATCTCATAAACTGTATTTTTTATCTCTACAGATTAAACATGATTTTGTCGAAAGGAGAAAGGACTTCTTTTTATGGGCTATTCTAAAGTAGCAGATGTAATGAATGAAAATCACAAATGAATCACACTTGCTTGAACACATAAAGAGTGGATGGGCTAAAATTGACGGTAATACGGAGTTAATGCATCGAGTTCATGTGAATCTTGCAAAGCACATCAACCTTTACATCACAAATGATGGAAATCATATTAAAGATGTTATTTGTTAATATTCCAATTCAATAAAATATTGTTGAAAATGTCATTACATTTTTGCCTATGTGTCTAGATTTTAGGGACACTCAGTACAAGTAACGGAATACGACAGGCAAGAATAAAAGAAACGTTTTAAAAAATAATCTTTTAGAAGAGTGTAGTACTTCACAGAATCTGGCATGAGAAATAAATACACTTTCCACACATCGTATAACTTATGGCTTTAACATAATTGGAATTTGAGTGAAACCCAAAACATGAACATAAAAATTAGGAAACTAATAAATTGAATGACAGAATGCAGCAAACGAAAGCAATCGTTAATCATCTGTATTCATCTAAAAACAGATATGGAAAGGCAAATTATACAGGTTGAGAGACAAAACTGCAACAATTAGATTAGCCCCGTATCTTAAATTCACTTATGACTGGATCTTGAAATTAGTTTACAAACGTGGAAAGGTGACAAAGATGTATTCAGTTATAAATGAAAGTAAAATATTTTCAAAAAAGTGTAAACTTAAAAGATGCAACATATAAATAGAAAAAGTAAAAAGTAAGAATGTTGCAGAAACAAGGTCATAAGCATCTTAAGGGAAATGAAGGACAGAAAACTTTACTTGGGTAACACATTCTTCGGAGGAAAGATACCCAGGTAAAGGAAAAAGCATATCCTAAAACTCAATTACTTCGAAGCGGAGGACATGACTGTGGATTTATTCCGGTCGTATAAGATTAAATCTTATTCAGCAAGGAAATGTTTTGAAAAAGTTCAAATTCCGTTTTTTCAATTTGAATGTAGAAACAATTACATCATCTTTATTCCGGATTCCCTGTTTTACCGTCAACAAATTATCAACCAAGACATGACAGAATAGATAACTACATCGAAGAATTTGAAAACGCAATAAAATACCCACAGTAAACAAGTGGCGTCAGCACTAACTAGAGGAGCGAAGTGAAGGCGAATGCTATATAGAAATTTGCTCCGAATAGTAACATGGCCAGAACGGCAAACGATAACAGATATTATGATCGAGGATCAAAAGAAAATTGATCTTTTAATTGACATCATGGTTTCGATTGAAATATATCTGTGAAAGGGTTTAAGAAATTAAGTAAATATCACAATCTTAAAATTGAAATCCAAAAAAATTAAATTTCTGTCATTATTGCACATAATGCTTAAGACCAATAAAGGCAACGGCAAACAAATTTTAAACATTCATTCTATGAAATACAAAAACAAAAAGGGCTTAATTGCAAGCATATTAAAATGGGTATTGTCAATGAAATTATCTAATAGTATAGTTAAGATAAAGAAGATATGCCCCGCTTTCTGTCGTGACTCGGTAATATACCGTATCATCATCATATTATTATTAATAGTGCAATACAGTTTCAACATTCTTAACTGGACCATAGCTGACATTAAGCAAATGGACGCCAAACCGAGAAAGCTTCTTACTTGACACCGCATGTATCATCCCAAGGCTGATGTTGATCTTCTGTGTGTGCCCAAATCCGAAAGAGACAGAGGATTAGTTCAACTAGAACTGTCTTTACAAAACTACAACAACTGGCCTTCAAAGATAGAAACTACAGAAGACTGGATGATGAAGAACATGAAATTAGTAAGTGACTTATTCAGTAAAAAAGGAAGCAAACAAGTTCAAAATGGCGTTTCAAATGGGTGAAGAAATACAAATAAAGCATAATACACCGACTGAAGGTGCAAAATACTTAAAAAAGAAAATGCAACCGACTAGATACAGAAACGATGGCAAAATAAACTTCTTCACTGTCTATACTCTTCCTGTATCAAACAAACATATATAGACACACCACGTACTCATCAGTGGCTACGTAGTTCAGGTTTAAAAGCTGAAACCGAAGGTTTTATTCTTGCTGTACGGGATCAATGCTTCCAAACTAGAAATTATCAAGCACACATACTGAAAAACTGTGATAGTCCAGATTTTGTGATATACAGGGTGTTTCAAAAAGAATACGTTAAAATCATTACGCTGTTTTTTCAGGTCTATAGCATTGTAGTGGACTGAATCAGTGGTTATTTGATAGAGTAGTTATCAAAGTTTGATTGGGTGTCAGTTTCACCGCTGTCGTTAGTATAACTTCCGGTACAGCTGAATTGTGGGAAAATCAATCAAAATGGCGACTCCTCAGCAGAAGGCGTTTTGCTTGCTTGAGTTCGCGAAAACAAACGCCATTGTCACGGTGCAGCGTGCTTTCAGAACAGAATTCGGCATTGATCCGCCCCATCGTGAGAGCATTCGACGGTGGGTTAGACAGTTTAAAGAGAGTAGGTGCCTGTGCAAAGGAAAGAGTCCCGGAACACCACGTGTTACAGAGGAGCAAGTGGAGAGGATTCATGATGCATTTGAGAGCAGCCCACGTAAGTCCGTACGTCGAGCAAGTCTTCAGCTTGCCATCCCTCATACCACTGTCTGGCGTGTGTTAAAGAGACGATTACACATGAAATCATACAAACTAAGCCTCGTCCAAGCACTTACTAATGATGACAAGGTGATGCGGAGGACATTCTGTGAGTCAATGCTGGAGATGGGGGAAGGTGATGAAACTCTCTTTTCATGTTTAGTTTTTAGTGACGAAGCTAATTTCTATTTGAGAAGCACAGTCAATCGTCACAATGTGCGCATTTGGGGAACAGAGCACTCGCATGAAACTGTTGAGCATGAAAGAGATTCCCCTAAAGTGAACGTCTTCTGTGCTCTGTCTCAAGACAGGGTCTATCGTCCCTTTTTCTTTGAAGGAAACACCGTTACAGGACAAACTTATCTCGAAATGCTCCAAAACTGGCTATTCACTTTACTGCAAGCAGATTCGAATGACTTCATTTTTCAGCAAGATGGAGTACAACCCCATTGGCATCTCGGGGTTAGAGCTTATCTGAATGAAAACGTGCCTCAGCGATGGATTGGGAGGAGAGGTGCTAAAGACCTTGCTTTCTGTGGTTGGCCTGCCAGATCCCCGGACCTCACTGTTTGTGACTTTTTCTTGTGCGGGTATGTTAAAGACCAAGTTTATTTTCCAGCACTTCCAGCAAGTATCGATGACTTGAAAGATCGAATAACAGCTGCAATCAACACGGTGGACCGTGGCATGCTGAGGCGCGTTTGGGAGGAATTCTCAATCGGCTTGATGTTGTCCGCGCTGCCGGTGGTGGCCACATTGAGCGCTTATAAAACATGAAATGAAACTTGAATGTATATACAACATATGTGTTCATGCTTAAGGTTTGTAATTTTTTTCGTTTTTGACACATCACGTGATGATTTTGGCGTATTCTTTTTGAAACACCCTGTATATTCAGAAACAATTGCTCATCTTGTATCAGGTTGCGCAATATTTGCACCCACGGAATATAAAATACGGCACGACAGACTGGGTCAATATCTGCACAGGAAAATCTGCAACACTTACGGAAAGACAACTGCAAGAAATTGGTATGAACACCGCCCAGACCCTGTTACGGAGATAAAGACCTATATCAATTTTATGGGTCTTTACAATACGCACAGACATAACAATCAAAGCTAATCGCCCTGAAATTGTGATTAGAGACCGCAAAGACAAAATATGCAGATATATAAATATGTAGACTGCAATATATCTTTGAAGATCTTCAAAAAACTCTCAAAATACAAGGACTTTGAAATTGAAATCTCAAAAATGTGGCATTATCAATTCCAGTTGTAGTTGGAGACCTCGGATTGATTGGAAAAAATTCCAATTCACTCACTGAAGGAGTCCCTAGTAGCCGATGCCTTAAAGAAATACAAAAAAAATTGTACTCACAGGTACAGCACACACACATTATGAAGAGCTTTATCTATGTAAAATATGTGTGACATTTTTTTTCAAAACTGCTCAGTGAAAGATATCCTGATGCCATTTCTAAGCTTAAGTCTCTGGTTTGGACCAGGAAAATAAGTGTACACCAATAATAATAATAATAATAATAATAATAATAATAATAAATTCATTTTGTTAAGGCAACACATATAAATTATATATTCCCAATCCATACACCATCCATGTAATCTGAAAGAATGTCTGTTTGAGAGTGTCTGCTGCTGTCCCAACAGAACGCAATAAAATTAAAACCTGAAAAATATTTTTAAAAATTGATATTTGACAAAAGTACCCATCATTATTGTCATGGTTGCAATAGATACGAGTTTTGCAAAAAGAGTGAAGGAAATGAAATCCGAAAGCAAGACATGAGACCATTCGGACAATTAAAACATGCGTTTGTTCCTTCAGGATGTACGTGATTATGACTTTCTACGAATGCCTTTACTAAGATAATACAATCGTTTACTTTCTCATAGACTGGTTTACAACAAACGCTATAGATCTCACCTTATACTGGTATTTATTCCCTAGCTAAAGAAAGAAGAGAGGGATTCACGCAAGCCTTTCCCAAAGGGAAATTAGTACGAATGTAAACGGAAACAGAATCAATCGTGATTTGAAAAACGCTTACCAATTTTCACTTTCCGCGCCGATAAGCGTTACACTATTTGCACATCATTTGGGCAATAGCATAACTAAAGTTATCAAACAATAGGTGTGGCAGGTGTATCAGAATACAATTTATATGCAGAAAAGGCAATAAATAAGATATCCAGACTCTGTTAAATGGAAGCTGGAAATATTGAAAAGGGAGGTTAATGATGTGAGGAGACATGTTGTCTCTTGATCCCCAGAGACTAAAGGTTTTTTTGTTTTTTTTTATCAACCGGAGATTAAAGGTTGAGTTGTAGCGCTTTTGAGTTAAATAAAATGTCATTTTTTTTTTAATGAGATTCAAACATAATTCTCTCCAACAGAAAAGGTGAATGTGCAAAACTATCACGTGTTTAATTCGACAACTTGTTTAACTTATGAGCCGTGTCTGTCTCACAGGAAAGGAGGAGGCTGTTTGTAATCGTGTGCGTGAGTCATTCGTACATTCTCGGTCTCTCCGTGGGATAAATCCTGATCGACTGAAGGCTCAAATCAATCCATTAAAAAGAATCGAAGGCATACTAAAGAATGCAAATGCACACAAAAAAGTGTCTTTGTAGGAAAGATACTTTTGTGCTGTTGGTGATATAGAAACAATGTTTAAAATAAGAGAAAATAATATGGAAATTTCAGGGGAAAGAATAAAGATGAATCGAAAAATGGAGACTAAAAAATGGAAACTAAAAAATGGAGACTAAAAAATGATAATCGTAAATGCAACGAAGTTGAGAAATCAAAACACGGACGACAAAAATGAAGCTTTCAAACAGAAAGTGTAATAATCAAATGAAAGAAAATCGTCAGAGTTTAAAATAAGGAAAACAACAGCAAAAAAGAAGTATTTTCTCAAGGTAGAAAAGATATGTCGATTCTTCACGGAAGAATAAAGACATTGTTTTTACTTAATTTTTTCAGACATTATTCACAGATTTTCGGCGTGGCGAGAAATTGTTTGCATCGAATAAATGGGAATCGACATCAGTTAACAAGGATTGAAAATTGCAAATAAAGTGATGATTTTACAAGTATTCATAGTTATAATAGGTTTTAAACTGCTTGTGTGACTCGGTAATATAATCTCCCGAAGCATTTTTAAAATTCTACATAAAATCAAATCGATTTTCGATAACACGTTCTTTATTTGTCATAACATTCCAGAATCAGAATTTATTAAGTTGAAAATAAAGTTGTGTCATATTTGTAGATGGGAATTAAACAAATGCTTCTTTTGCCATAAGTGATATATTTACTCAAAATAAGATTTCTCTTTAGATAGCATAATCCCATCTATTTGACAAATTGTTGATCAAAATGGATTTTATATTTAATCCAGCATTATTTTCTTTAAACGTTATATTTTAGTGTTTGAATAGACGTCCTGTTTTTGTTTTGTTTTTTGTTTTGTTTTTAAAGAGAATTAAATACTACTTCGTGTCTGTGCATTCGACGATCTTATTAAAGAAAATATACCCACTAGCAAGGTTCAGAATTGCTCTACCCCGCCCCACAACGCACTTGATAGTAAAAACCACTATCTGATCCGATCAGCCACAGAGAGCTTAATAACCCAACATTCAATTTTAATGAATTCACATCTTTGTGTCAAGATCTTTTCAAAAGCCCAATATGTGCCTGAAATTTCACATTTCACATATTGCGCATTTTCTTTATTAAGACCCTTAAATGCACAGGCAGGTAAATGTACGTTATACTGTTTTAAAAAAAAAAAGGGGCACGAGAACACTGTGAGAACCTATTACATGCACTCGATCGAAATCATTCCAATTGTGGACGATGAACAACTCGATGGTATTGAAATTAACAGTCTTTTTTCTTTTTTTTTTGTATTTGTCTATCTGCTCCTCCCCTTTCTGTCACTGGGTCATTTTGTTTCTTTCGGTCTTTCTTTTATTCTTTCCACTTTTCTATTTATTTCTGTTTATCTTTATTCCATTTAAAATTGTCATTCATTTATTTATTTTCTTTTGTCTTCGATTTTAAAACTTCTCTTTACTTTATTTTCTTTTCTCTCATTCTTTTCTATACCTTAATATCGCCCACTCTCTTTTTATCTCTTTATCGCTCTCACTCACTCTCCCTTTACCTGTCTTCAAAATTTTCCCAGAATTTCGTCCTCGACTAGGCCTTTATTTCGTAGGTAAAACATTCACCTCTTTATGATGAGTTCATCTCTTTATAATAAATCGTGATTTAAATCGTTGATATTAAAGATTTTCCTTTTCAATTTCCGGAGTTTTTTTTTCAATTTCCCGCCCTTTACTAGTTAAAATGGTTTCCGATCTTTCTTTCTTCTATTTCCTTTTATTAATTAATTCATTCGCGGTTTTAACATAGCCGGCAATATTTCCTGAATTCACATTTAATTGAGACAATTTTTTTCAAAAGACGGAAATTTGAAAACATATATTTTGAGATTTTTAACAGATTTTGAAATTACATTTTCGGATACTTGTCAACAGCTATTAACATCGACTTAATTCGATTTTAATTTTCTCAGTTCTGAATCTGCAAAGTTTCATGATTAAATCCCTCACCACACACCCAAAATTTCTTAAGATAATTTTTTATATGAGAAATAATGTCTTTCTTTTCTAAAAAGAAAACAAAATAAATAATAATTTATGATATAGATGGAACTTTAGATAATAACTGTATTTAATTATTTTAAATATTAATGAACTTTTGCACGCTTAATATATATAAATATTATATATCTATATAAATATCATATATATATATATATATATATATATGTGTGTGTGTGTGTGTGTGTGTGTAAATGTATGTGTACATGTGTTTGCATAATCTTGCTGAAATGCCCTAGGCAAGTTATACTGAGTAATGAGAAAAATCTGGCCCAATGCGCAAACATTAATTTTCTTAAGTGGTTCGGAATCGGCCCTTGAGATATAAAAAAAAGCAGATGATAGCTTAAGGTGTGAAACCGACAGTGAGTATGCAATGTTCGTTTCTATTCCCACATTTTTACTGAAAACACTACCCCCATAATATAGCAAGCATTTAAAAAAATATATATATATATATATATATATATATATATATATATATATATATATATATATATATATATATATATATAAAATTTCTTAAGTTAGCATACGAACGAAGATTTTGGAGGGTCTTCCTCGTCCCATGCTCTGAAATTGTTAATGAGAGCCTTATAACAGACACACATATTTTGTCATACCGTCTGTAAACATTTCTTTTGTGCTATTTCATTCAGCGGAAAATGTTGATTGATTCGTTGTCGCACTACAGATGACTGTGCCTCCTATTGACGATGTTTGAATCAGGTATATTTGGGTGTATCCAAATTCTCTTCTCTGAGGCTCTACATCGAAGTCCATCTGGAAGTCGATAGTCTTTCATCCTAACCAGCTATTATAGCTTCAACACTAATCCTGACTGAGATTGAAACCACAATGTCATTGATGAAGACTTTCTATCACTGATGGAAGGGCTCGGATATTGCTTTATGGTTGGTGGATGCAGAAACCCCGTGTGTCTGCGCAATGAAGGTGGAGCGCGGCTTTCAACAATGGATTTGTTTGATATATAGCCGCCTAGTGATACGATGTCTGGAAGATACTTTAGATCACTGTTTTTTTCTTCAGTCTCTTAGACACCGAGCTGACTGACATATATATATATATATATATATATATATATATATATATATATATATATATATATATATATATATATATATATATATATATATATATATATATATATATACCTAGTTGTTTGACACTACAAAATAGTGGTATACTGATTATTTGAAGTAACTATATAACCGCCTCCCCAAACTGTAGAGTGGCAATTGGAGACTTGAAAAAGAACTTGCGATATATGTTTAATTTTATTCAACCTCAATTCAACTTTTAACCAGAAAAATTCTTACCAAAAAAATTATTATTATTTCCTTTAATTTCTGTTGTATAAATATTTCCTACCGCGTCTCAACAAGAGACCTAATGGCTTCATGACTTCTTCTACGGATCATTTTTGTAAATTGTATTTTTTTTGTTTTTTTTTTTTGCAAAAAAAAAAACAACAGAAACAATTAAGATCACACACAATATACATAAATAAAGCTCTTTGTAACTTGTGAGCTGTACTTGGGAGTACAATTCTTTGTATTTTTTTAAGGCTTAGATTCCCTTCGATGAGTCTATCAGATTAATTTCCTGTCAATCCAAGGGCTCCAACCACAACTAGAATTATTGACGTCCTCATGTGCCACATTTTTTTAGATTTCCACCTGTATTTTGATAGTTTTTGGAAAATCTTCAGACTGTCATATCAATAAGAAAGCACATTCTTTTTTTGGGGTCTTTGATCACGATGTATGGGTGATAAGCTTTGATTTTTCTGTCTGTGTGTATTGTAAAGTCCCATAAAATTATTACAGGTCTTATCTCTATAATCGGGTCTGGATGATGTTTTTACCAGTTTCTTGCAGTTTCATTCCCGTAAAAGTTGCATATTATGCTGATACTGGCCCACTCTATCATGCCAAGTTTTATATTCAGTCGGTGCTAACATTGTGCAACCTGATACAAAATGGTTAACTGTTTCTGGATATTTATTATAGAATCTACATTTCGAGTTAACGATTTTTTAGTATTCATGCTTATTATTATTATTATTATTATTATTATTATAACTTAGTATTTAAGGTGAAAATGTTAATATTTTATTGTCTCTTACCAAAATTCGCCACGTTTACAAAGAGAAGACATATATTTAAATATCTTTCTCGGCTCAATATAGAACTGACGTATCTGTGATTACAAATAACGAGTTCAATTTCTTAATTCTACCAATTTGATAGTTTCAACGAATAAAAGCAGATAATCATCTTCTTGCCATTGTTACTGTTGATGTTACTACTGTTTATTCGTCGGAGGTTAATCGAGTGTGTCGCCACCCACATAAATAAAATACTTACCGTATTTACCTATCTCGGTCTTTCTTTCCTCGCAAGTTGCTTACATTTATTAGCCACGATGTATCAATCAAAAACAAGCTATTCTATCATTATAGTCCTGGAGTTATCTGAAGGCATGCGGTTGTACAACGGAAAATATCATCGACGTACCGAGTTCAAATTCCAGCTGTGGACATTTTATGTACAACTTGCATTGATTCTGTTGAGAAAGACATTTATCCATTCAACTACGGATTAAATAGCGTTGATTGGCAACCAGTCTAGGAGAAGATAAAATATTAAATTAGAACAATAGAGAAGGTAGTGGGATATTTTGTTACTATTTATAGCAAGAACAATCGTCCTATTGAACAGTTTACACATATCAAACTAAAAGGGGTTGGTCATGATCGGCTAATTCCTGAAGCAACATGGCACATATTATTTATTATGTTATTATTATTTATAGCAGTACGTTTATTTAGATAGGTTAAAGATAAAAAAATTTTTCCACAAACGTGGCCGCACAAACAGAGGCAAAAAGAGAGATTGTATATGTAAGAGAGAGAGAGAGAGAGAGATAATGAACATAATAGACTATTCAAAAAAGTAATATTTTTCATTACGTCGCATTCTCATTCAACTGCGCTGTTATATATATATATATATATATATATATATATATATATATATATATATATATATATATATATATATATATATATAACTTGTTGTCATTAATTGTCATTAATTAAAATAACCCCATCAAATCTAAACTAGCGATGACCAATACTGTGTATCAGTTTCCTGTCACCACCAGTAAAAGTTTGTGTTTTTTTTTTTCAACTCAATTATCGGACATATTAGCACCTGCTTAAGTAGACGTCCTGCCATGTCACGTTTCAGATCAAAATTCCATAATAAAACACCTAAGCTCCCCACAGTTTACAAGGTCCCTAATGGAAAATTCTGCTTGAAAGCAAAAAAAAAAAAACTCCAAAAAAACAATACAACGACGTTCACATGAAATCCAGCCAGGCACCACTTGCGATGGCTCGGAATAAACGCTCCTACTATACCATTTCAAGTTCAATTTGGGACTAATCAAAGTCATTTTCGGACTAAGCAAGTTCATAATGAAATAGTCATTTCAGAATGGGACGTAGCAAATTCAAGATGAAATAAGCAAGTTTGATTTTGGAACGAAGCAAATTCATAATGAAATAAGAAATTTTGAATTGGGACTAAGCAGGTGCATTATGGGAAATGTTTCGAATCTGCGCGTTTCAATAAATAAATATCATGGATTAAAAAATCAGATAATTAAAAATTGGAGCGCAGCGTTGCATAGATTTTACTATCAATTCCTTACAAGAGGCTATTCTTGAATGGATAAATTTGTGTCAAAGTTAGAGTTTCTGGCACTTTCATTGGTAAGACAATCAGGGAAAAGAGAAGAAGGAAAGAAAGAGACGGGTAGACTGTATACAGTGTTAAAAAAAAGAGAGAATAAGTGAGATTTATTCAAAATAAAATGATTTGGGGGTCCACAGGGCAAATCTCGAATGTCCTAAGAAAAAGCAGCAAAGGAAATACTGAATACATGTATAAAGACAGAGTTAGAAAAAAGATAGTGAAACATTGTAAGCGTTGAAAGTTGTATCCAAAAAACATAAAGACTTTCATTCATTTTCTTGATTTATTCATTGTTCCTAGAACATAAAACATTTCAATAGTAAAATTTAGTTGAAAATTATTATTTTATGATGAAATTATTTAATTTTAAAGTCTTTTTTTAAATAATTGCTCAGTCGCAAACTGAATTTGCCTAATCCATTGCTAAGTCCCAAATTAAATTTGCTTATTCCATTTTGAATTTGTTATGTCCCAATTTAAATTCTATTACATTTTGAATTTGCTACATCCTATTTTGAATTTGACTATTCCATTTTGAACTTGGCGATTTCATTATGAACTTGCTTAGTCCGAAAATGACTTTGATTAGTTTCAAATTGAACTTGAAATGGTATAAAACAACACAAAAGAGCATTTCATACAGTTACATTTTTTACAATATACCCACCGCATCTAGTAGACTGAACCGATAGTTATTCAAGTCATACGTCTGATAAATTCAAGTACAACTAAACAAATCTGGTTGTATTCTGACATCCTGATATTCCACTCTGGCTTAATGATAACGAAATTCTGTTTCGAAAATAACTTAAGTCTCTGAAATCTTTTGAGATAATGAAAAATCATTTTTGTTAATTATACGTGGCGCAAACTTTACTATATCATCTTTCCAGACAGATTCTCCAAACTGGATTTAAACTCAGATTTTCTTTCATATATGGTCTGCTATAGTTGATTGTGTTGTCTCAAATCGTCTGATTCTCCAGTCTCATCGCGAAAGTCAGTTGTTTTCGTTTTTCTTTTGGAGAAAATTATGAAACTTTTAAATTTGCGAACTTTAGACAACATTTTCGACAACCCACCTCTCATGATTTTAACGCCTAACATTGGCACGGTTCTTTTAGCAGGTACCAATTATGGTTAAGTCATGTAAATCTCAGAGTATTGGGAAAACGTTTTTCACGCTTTGTTTGAAGCAAGGATTCCAGGCTTCAATCGAATTTGTCAGTTTGATTCTTTTTTCCGATTATAATCTCTTACTAATGCGAT